>CATNWA010017617.1:0-332361 GCA_951230385.1 Staurois parvus
CCTTCACTATACCCATCTCTATGCCCATCACTATACCCATCACTATACCCATCTCTATGCCCATCACTATACCCATCTCTATACCCATCTCTATGCCCATCACTATACCCATCTCTATACCCATCTCTATATGCCCATCACTATGCCCATCACTATGCCCATCTCTATGCCTATCACTATACCCATCTCTATGACCCCATCACTATGCCCATCACTATACCCATCACTATGCCATCACCCATCTCTATGCCCATCACTATACCCATCTCTATGCCCATCACTATGGCCCATCTCTATACCCATCACTATACCCATCTCTATATCCATCACTATGCCCATCACTATGCCCATCTCTATACCCATCACTATACCCATCACTATACCCATCACTATACCCATCACTATACCCATCACTATACCCATCTCTATACCCATCTCTATACCCATCACTATGCCCATCTCTATACCCATCACTATATGCCCATCACTATACCCATCACTATACCCATCACTATACCCATCTCTATGCCCATCTCTATGTTACTACATGATATGTATAGGACACTTGATACAGACTGAGTTTCCAGAGATATGGTGATCCTATGTCCCTTTTTTTTTAGGATGAGGTGTCACCACTCACCGACCAACCTGAGAACCCCAATGCATCTACCCCCCCCCCCCCCCAAACTCTCCCCATTGTATAGGACATGAGACTCCCTGCAATATGGGTGGTCCGGGTCTCTTCTCCGGGATGAGGGGTCACCACTCCCTCCAACCCGACCATCTCTATTACCCATCACTATACCCATCTCTATACCCATCATTATACCCATCCCTATGTTATACTGTTGTATAGGACAATTCAGACTGAGGTGACCCAATGCACTTCCACTACCCCCCTACCACCCCCCCCCAAACTCTCCCATTGTACAAACCAATATGGTTGGCCCCAGTGCATCTGCACTGCTTACCCCCCCCCCCCCCCATACTGGTTGTGCAGGACATGCAGTGCTCCCTGTGACCTATGACACACCATGACATATAATAGAGGGCGCGTCCCCTGACATTCCGTGTTTGCTGAGCCTGCAGGTGACCGCACTGTGCGATAAGGACCCGCAGTGTTATAGGACCGGCAACTATAGACACATCTGGGACTGTCACTGTGACTAATCACCTCCCAATGTACAGAACAAACAGCCCAGAATAGTAACATTGTACCCAGATGGAGGAGGACACCAGCGCCCCACTCTGGAGGCTCACAGGTACTGCACTGACCACACTGTGTGGGAGGAGTCTGTGTGTTTTTTAGGTGTCACCGGATTGTCAGGTGTCACCGGATTCTTCAGTGTTAGTGTTATCAGAAAAAAAAAAAGAAACAAGAAAAGAAAAAAAATACATCACTTTGTCAGGTGTCACCGGATTCTTCAGTGTTATCAGTTACTATTCAGAAAAGAAAAAAAAAAAGGGAAAAATCAAATATTAACATGAAAAAAGGAAAGAAAATATTTATCCAAACTGAATGTGGTCCAAAGTTAAAGCAGAACTCCAACCAGACATCTAACATCATCCTGAAGGGCCAGTTCACACTCCATGCGGTTCAGTTGCTTTTTTTTCTGCCTCCAAACGCACAGAAAGTCAGTAATCTGGTGGTCAGTGTCATAGTTCACATCAGCACTTGCAGTTCCGGTGCGTTCCGGATGCGGAAAAAAAAGAAGAACCGGCAGTATTTTTCCTGCACAGAACTGTACTAGAACGCGGTTTTAAAACGCACCAAAAAATGCACCGGAACGCACTGGAACACACCAAAATGCTTCAAAAATGCACAGAAACGCACTGGAACACACCAAAACGCACAAAACATGCACTGGAAGGCACTGGCACATGCCAAAATGCATCAAAAATGCACTAGAATGCACTGAAACGCACCAAAATGCACAAAAAATGCACTGGAAGGCACTGGAACACGCCAAAACGCATCAAAAATGCACTGGAAGGCACTGGAACACACCAAAATGCACCAACAATGCACTGGAAGGCACTGGAACCAAAATGGACTGGAGGCTGCTTTTTGCTTGAGTCTCCAAAAACGCAGCGGCTCCATGATCCCAGATGTGAACGTGTTCCGTAGGAAGCCGCGATGGATGGACTGGGGTGCGTTTCTGCACTAAAAAACGCATGCGTTGTGAACGGAGCCGAATGTACAGAATCTCAGGCAAGGTGCTTTTTCTGTGAGCTGCAGCCGCTCCCCGGAGCCGAGTGCTTCTTCTTCCTTCTCTCAGCTGATTGTGGATGGGAGCATAGAGGATCAGAAAACTAAGCTGCATGGTGTGCAATGGCTAGATGGAGTTGTGATCACACCGGAGCAGCGTCATGACACAGGCCGCCATGCGTACAAGTTCAGGCCAGGTTCTCATCTCCTTCCAAATGCCGGGTGGAAAGATGAAGCCCAGGTCAGGGTAAGTCAAGTTCCAGTCCATCTACCGGTCACCACGAAGAGCTGTAATGGATTCCTAGACCATCTGAGGCCTCCAGTAAGATTTTGGTGTCGCCACTAGAGGTCTCTACCTGCCTTTGGTTCCTCAATGAAGAAGGAGGAGCCAGGCATGGCACTAGTGTGTCCTCTGCCATGGATTTCGGGTGCCATTTTGGGTGAGCCTGTGTCTGAGTTCTCTTGAGATTTGATCTTTAAAGTAGAAGTAAAGTCCACTTCAGAACTCTAATGCCGGCCATAGATGGGGCGAAAATCAGCCAATTTTCGCACTTTTAATGGGTTAATTGGTCGGCTGTTTTTGGGGATTATGGCACATTTTTTTTTGGTAAAGTTGGAAAAAAATCGGCTGATTTTCCGGGCAATGATGGGCAAATCGGCCGATCGTTTTACCGATAAAAAATCTGCATATCAGCCGTGATCTGCAAGAAGAAGAAAAAAGAAGAAGAAAAAGAAAAAAAGAAAAGAAAAAGAAGAATAAGAAGAAAAAAAAGAAGAGAAAGAAGAATTCCAGTCCGCTATTATACTTGACATGAAAAGTCTTGCGGTTACAATGTATCTATTTGTATCTGAATAAAAACATCTGTACCTGAAATGGATACAAATAGATATATTGTAACCGCAAGACTTTTTCATGTCAAATATAATAGCGGACTCTCTGCAGGGACAGAAATAATGAAATGCCGGCCGTAGACGGGACAAAAATTGGCCGATTTTTTTTTTTTACTGTTGGTGGTAACGTCGGCCGATCGAACGACCGATTTTTCATTTAAAATTAAATGAATGCATTAGAAGGCTTAGCTGTAGGTACAGTGAACCTCTCCTGAACTTGCACCATTTAGGAGATATTCCCATAAAATGCAGCCGGTGCCGAGGGCTCGTGCCGGACCTTCAGAGTCAAGGGCTCCCATGCACATTCGTGGGAGTGACGTCATCGCGGCCCCGGCCATTCATAGAGCTGGAGTCCACGAACCTGGGAGGACGATCGGGTGAAGATGGCAGCGCCAAGGAGCCGTGACCATGACTGATCTGCCTGAAGACTGATATATGGAAGTACTTCATTGTAGAGAACTGAATTACCCTCCATAAAAAAAAGGAGAAGTTGACTTGCCTGTTTCCTCTGCCACCTGGTTAGCCACGCCCACACGCTCCCTGCGTGAGAGAAGACCGGTGAAGAGAGTTCAGAGGAAGGATTCCTAGTAGACGAGTCTATTTTATAAATCCCGGATCATTCTCCAGGATCCACAAATTTCTGGCATCAGGCACAGCCAACAAGTTCGGGGCATAGGGGAGCCGGGGAGAGACTACTAATGCTGCCATCATCCAGTAGGTGGTGCTGGACCCCCATTGGCCCTGATCTCAGATGTCACATATGGGGGTGCTGAGTCTAAACAATGCCCAGTTATCATTGGATGGTGCAGCTACCAGGGATTCATGGATTGGTGTTCCTTCTGCTGATACTACATCTGAATTCGCAGGAGTCACACCCCCCGAGACTGCCATCATGGTCAACATATTGGCTATTCTGATTACCAGGGAGCCCCCATCTACTGATGCCATCATCACCCAGTAAAGATGGTGCTGGACCCCCATTGCTCCTGAACTCAGATGTCACATATGGTGGTGCTGAGTCTAAAAAGTGCCCAGTTATCACTGGATGGTGCAGCTACCAGGGATTCATGGATCGGTGTTCCTTCTACTGATACTAGATCTGAATTCACAGGAGTCACATGCCCTGAGACTGCCATCATGGAATACCAACCTACTGATGCCACCATCGCCCAGTAAAGATGGTGCTGGACCCCCATTGGCCCCTTATATCAGATGTCACATATGGGGGTACTGAAACTATGAGGGCCCCCTACTACCCTGGTGAGAAACAGCCCTAGATATCACTCATTTCATGGATTGGTGTTCCTTCTGCTGATACATCTGAATTCCCAGGTGTCACACATCCCGAGACTACCATCATGGTCAACATATTGGCAATTCTGAATACAGGGAGTCCCCACCCCACCAATGCCACCATCATCCAGTAAATATGGTGAGTTTGTTGGCCCTGATCTCAGATGTACATATGATGGTCCTGAGGTCTAAAAAGTGCCCACCATCCAATGAGAACTACCTCCAGATATTGGTCAACATATTGGCTGATACTACATTCTGAATTCACAGGTGTCACACACCCCCATGTTTTGAATACCAAGGAGCTCCCACCTACCAATGCCACATCATCCAGTAAAGATGGTGCCATCCCTCTGGTCCTGCTATCTGATGTAAATATCTACCATGCCAGTAGTGATCCCCTGAATTCACATGGATTGGTGTCACACTGAATTCACAGGTGTCACACACCCGAGTTTGCCATCATGGTGGACGTATTTAACAGTTTTGAATACCAAGGAGCCCCCACCTACCAATGCCACCATCATCCAGTAAAGATGGTGTTGGACTCCCTCTGGTCCTGATATCTGATGTTACATATGGTGGTGCTGAGTCTACAAGGGCCCTCTACATGCCGGTAGAAAAGATTCCCTGGATATCAGATGGTTCATGGATTAGGTGTTCCTTCTGCTGATGCTACATCTGAATTCACAAGTGTCACGCACACCGAGTCTGCCATCATGGTGGGCCTATTGGCAGTCCAATGGTAATGTTTTAGAGTTCTGGTCATTTCAATGTATAGCCCCTCTTTTATGGGTTTGATGGTCACAGTGAAGGCCAGTGTAGGCTGGATCTGTTGTCCTGCATCTAATTGTATGTCTTTGTGTTGTAGGCCCACGTGTGCTGCACTTGGCAGGTTTCCATGATGTTGACCTCCGGTGTATATTCAGTTTGTATCCACAGATGTAGATGTGTGGTGCTCAGCTCCGTGTGTACATTGCGGGATGTTGTGTCCTCCCCATCCTCCTCCCCGGGATATATATAGTACGGGAATAATCTGAGAATATTGTAGCAGTGGGGAAAGCGGTTTGTTTGGATAATAATTGGCTTTGAAGGCAAAAGGTCACCATTGTTTCCGGCAATGTCTCCAGGATCCATTATAAGAGCGAGGATTGTATATAGAAGACATAACAGCCACCACCGCTGGAGATGGAGCTTCCTGCTCCACCCTTTGTAGGATCTGTATCCACAAAGAGACCCCAAGCCTGGAATTGCAGTCATAGGTCACATGACACACTCCATGGGGTCACACTGCATAATGTACTAACCCTATACCTCCATGTGCCTTACTAGTGTCTGTACCCCATTACCAGCCTGTACCCCACTGTCTGTCCCACTGCTATTTCCAATCTGTACCCCAATGCAGCCAATAGTAGTCCACCTGTACCTGAATTCTTCATGTACCCCAATACTGCAGAGAGTCTCAATGCTTCCTGTACCCAATACTGGATGAGCCCAAGCTGTGAAGCTGTGCAGACATTCCTTCTTAACTTCGGGTCACATGGGACATCTCCAATGATGATGAGCCAATCAGGCGCTGATCAGGGAAAATTATTGGGTTGGAAATTCTTTACTTAGATACTATTCATGAAGGTGATGGGCGGGATTATCTACAGATCGGTCACCTCTAAATGGAGACATTCGGAAGGACTGACATTCGCTGACTGTTCTGATTGGATCCCTGGTAGTCTTGCCATGGCTGAGAGCTGATTGGCAGATTTTGATCTGTGACAGGAGGTCGGGGTGTCTTGTGGTAAAATCTTTCTGTTCAAATGGTTACAATTATTAAACAGGTCAATCGATGTAATGTGATGACTCAGCGCTCGGCACATTACTCGCTGAACGCCACCAGCCGCAGTGCCCAGAAGATGGTGGCATAGCAGTGATCACCTACTCTACAGCATGCAATCGTGGTGTGATGGACCACCTAGCACCCCGCCTGGGTGCTTCTGTCAGAGAACTGCTTCCTCAACCCTGGGACATAGGAACAAGGTATTATAGGCGGGCATCACACCCAAGGACTGGATGGTACTAGCTTCAAAATATTCAAAATAGGGGCAGTCCCCACAATAAAAACAACTATTGCACCTTTGGATAAACATCCCACATGGATTAGGTAACGAGGTCAAGGTGACACAAGACTAATCTCACCATGTAGGAACCTCCAGGAGGACTAGCCAACAGACAGAAATAACAGGTAACTCAATAAACTCAAGTAACAATACAACAAAGACACAACTGTAAACACATCACACCTTCAAAACAGATTACAGCCGGAGTCCTCAGCATCAGGTTGTTTGAGCTGATTATATTAACATCTACTCTGAGTCTAGGAAGGAGGAGGGTTGAAGCAGTCAATGCTGGTTGGGGCACAGAGACCCCAAATCTGTATCCTGTCCTCCATTTCTCCGGGAGTCTGTGTGTTTCGGGGAGATATGGACCTGAATCCAAATAAAACTTCTCCAAAAGGTCTGACCAGGCACACACCTCACAAAGTATAGAGCCCCCTCAGATGATAGGGCCTATGGTCAGTAGGCAAGAGGCTAGCCTGCAGTCCCCCCAAAAAGCCCCTGTCCCGGTTGGGTTTGTCACATTTCTCCCCCCTCAAAAGTATAACCAGGTCACAGACCTCCACTTGGTCTTGGCATGCGTTATGTGGGCAGAAAGAATCCACATAGTCAGTCCACACAATCTCCATTCTTGGCCACAGGGAAGAGTTGTCATGAGTAGGTGTGGAGCAGAGGTTATGGACCCTCTGTCTGATTACCACCACTTCAGCTGGGAGGTCTTTACCGTTTCGATGTTTGATCTGCTGCTGGGGAGAGGGGCCGACTCCCTGGAGCCACGAAGACACATGAGGTGCTAGGCAGAGAGCTGTGATGCTCTGCCTTGTTGCCAGCACTTCAGCTGGGTGGTCTTTACCATTCCGGGGCTCGGTCTGCTGCTGGGCAGAAGGGTCAACAGCCCCAATTCCCTGGAAGACACAGTAGGTGCTAGATAGAGGCCTGAGGTGCTCTGCCCTGTTGCCAGCTCTTCAGCTGGATGGTCTTTACGGTTCTGGGGCTCAGCCTCAGCCAACAGCCCAACTTCCTGGAGACATGGCAGGTGCTAGACAGAGGCCAGCAGCACAGATCCTGTTGCTAGCGCTTCAGCTGGGGTCCCCACATCCTCTGCTCTAGCTAACTGTTGGGGAGGGAGGATGGGTTCCTCCACTCCCAGGCTGTGGATCTTTCACTGGGGAGCAGGGGCGGACTGATCATTTGGAAACTCGGGCACTGCCCGAGGGCCTGGGGTCAGTAGGGGGCCCCATGAGATGCCCCGTTACCTTTTTTCATAGGCTTTTATGAGTTTGGGCAAGGACACAGGGGCCCCATGATCCCCTATTGCCTGGGGGCCCCATGAGTTGTCAGTCCGCCCCTGCTGGGAGTGAGAATGACCACCTCCTCTTCCGTGCTGTAGATCCGCCACTGGGGAGGGAGGACAACCACCTCTTCTCCCAGACTGTGGAACTGCCACTGGGGAGATGAAACGCTGCCTACTTCTCCCTGAGGTTCCTGTGTCGCTATAAGTGTTGAGCAGAGGTAGTAGTCCCTCTGTCCTGTGCTTTTGCTGGGGTTAAGAGTTCCACTGCATCGGCCTGCTGCTAGGGAGAAGGATGCCGGCCCTGGCTCCCTGGAGCTCCGGAAGTGCTGTTGTTGCTGGGCAGAGGTCAGTGGTGCTCTGCCCTGATGCCAGCTCTTCCACTGGGAAGTAAAATGACATTTCAGTGGCCTTCTGCAAATCCTCCAGGGCCACCGGTTGTTGTAGTTAGAGGTCAGCAGCACTCTGCCTTCATGCCAGCTTTTTTGCTGGAGGCTCACTGGGTTGTCCCTCCCCAGCAGAAAAGTCTATTAAATCCCAAGTGGAATTGCTGAAAATCCAGGGCCCAGTCTGGCAGCACTTGGGCCTAGTGCCAGTGCTTCGGCGGGTGACTCATAATCCATAACATCCTTGAGTGTTGGTACTTGTGAGCTCGGTCGAACAGTCTTTTTATGCTTGTTCCGGCTCCCATTCTTGTGTAACTATAAAGTCCAAGTCAGGGCTCAATCCGAGCTCACTGGGAAGTTCCAACTTCCTAAAATCTCACATGTCCTCCCATCTCCACTCCGACGCACATCCGAAATATGGATCCTCCTGAAGTGTCTCAAGTATCAATCCCAGGCCGCTGAAGTAATAGCCTTCCATGGAACTACTGTTCTTCAGCCAAGGACACACTTGGGTAGCATACCATTGCAGCTCGTGATACCCATTGTCCAGAACCATTTCCATCTGGACCAACCTCTCCAGCTCCATCAGCCATTCCTCCCGAGGATGCTCTCCAAGGAATGGTATCCTCAATGCAAGCTGATCACAAAATTGCTGCTCTGTGGTTAGAAGTAATTCTCCTCGGAGAATCTGAACCTCCCCGAGCCTCATTCCACAGTTCTCTTTGAATCACATCCTTGCTGTCCAGCTCGCCTTCTGCCGAGACAGGGCCATCAAACTGGGCCAGAGCTTCCTGCAGTCTCCACTAAAATTCAGCTGCCATTTCCTGTCCTTCTTCATCCATAAATCCCAGGGGTAGTTTGGATTGCTCTGAAGGGAGGAAGCAATCTCACTGCTTGCCACAAAATGTGACGGACCACCTGCCACCCTGATTGGGTGATTCCATCAGAGAACTGCTTCCTCGCCACTGGGACACAGGACCAAAGTATTATAGCTGGGCATCACACCCAAGACTAGATGAGACTAGCTTAGGTGCAACAAGAAACTCCTTATTGAACAGAAATACGGGTTTTTATACACTTCAGAAATAGGGGCAGTCCCCACATGAACAATAAAAACAAACATTACACATTAGGATAAACATCCCCACACAGATTAGGTAACAAGGTAAAGTTGACACAAGACTAATCCCGTCATGTAGGAACCTCCTGGAGGACTAGCCAACAGACAGAAACAATAGGTGACCCAATTAACAATGAGAGAAAGACAACGGTAAACACATGACACCTTCGTAAACAGATTACGGCAGGAGACATCAGCATCAGGTTGTTTTGAGCTGATTATATTAACATCTGCTCTGAGTCTCTGAGTATATGAGGGGTGGTTGAAGCAGTCAGTGCTGGTTTGGGCACAGAGACCCCAAATCTGTATCCTGGTCCTCCAGTTCTCAGAGTCTTTGTGTTTTGGGGAGACATAGACTTGAATCCTTGAATCCGAAGTAAAACTACTCCAAAGGTTCTTGCAGGCACACACCTCCCAAAAAATAGAGCCCCTTCAAATGCCAAGGACAATGGTCAGTAGGCAAAAGGCTAGCCTGGAGTCCCCTCCAAAAGCGCCTGTTCCTGTTGAGTCTGTCAGATGTAGAATCTACGGCTCTGTCCAGTGATGACCCCCAACAGGTCAAATACCAAGGGAAGAGCTCACTGGCCAAAGAAGTCAACTTGAAGACATGGTACTGGAATATTACCCATTTGCAGCAGATATGAACTGCTCCTCTGTAAGAGAAGACTCAGGTTATGTGGTCCGCATATGGCACCAAATTGGAAAGAGCCCATTGACCATAGAACATTACCCATGTGCAGCAGATATGAACAGCTCCTCTATACCAGAAGAATGAGATGAAGCGAGATGCAGCAATGTGACACCACATTGGGAAGAGCCCATCAACTATGTAAGTCTCCATGAAGACATGGCACTGGAACCATTACCCATGTGCATCAAGCATGGACCACTCCAATATGCTGGAAGACTCAGATGATGCAGGTTGTGTATGGTGCCACATTGGGAGAAGCCCATCAAGTCTCCATGAAGACAGGGAACTGGAACGGCATATTACCCCTGTGTGTCAGGCATGGACCACTCCTATATGCTGGAAGACTCAGATGACGCATGTTGTGTATGGTGCCACATTGGGAAGAGCCCATCAATCATAAATCAATCATAAAAGTCCCCACCAAGAAAGGGTGGTGGATCTAATACCCATGTGTGAAAGACCTGGACAACTCTTCTGTAACGGAAGACTCAGATGATGCAGTCTGTGCCCATTGGCCATAGATATCCCCATGAAGACATGGTACCAGAATATTACCCACGTGCAGCAAACATGGACCACTCCTCTGTAATGGAAGACTCAGATGAAGCAGTCTGGATATGTTACCATATTTGGAAGAGTCCATTGACCACACAAATTTTCATGAAGACATGGAACTGGAACCATTACCTATGAGCAGTAGGCATGGATCACTCCTCCATACTGGAAGACTCAGATGATGCAGGTTGTGTATCGGGAAGAGCCCATTGATCATAATAGTCCCCACAATGACAGGGTGGTGGAACTATTACCCATGTGTGGAAGACATGGACCACCCTTCTTTAACGGAAGACTCAGATGATGCAGTCTGTGCATGGCACTACATTAGGAAGAGCACATTGGCCATAGGAATCCCCATGAAGACATGGTACCAGAACATTACCCACATGCAGCAGACATGGACCACCCCTCTTTAATGGAAGACTCAGATGATGCAGTCTGTGCATGGCATCACAGTAGGAGGAGAGCATTGGCCATAGAAATCCCCATAAAGACATGGTACCAGAACATTACCCATGTGCGGCAGACATGGACCACTTCTCTGTAATGGAAGACTCAGATGAAGTGGTCTGGATATGGTACCACATTGGGAAGAGTCCATTGACCACACAAGTCTCCATGAAGACAGGGAGTGGCAGGCATGGACCTCTCCTCCACACTGGAAGACTCAGATGATGCAGGTTGTGTATCGGGAAGAGTCCATTGACCACACAAATCTCCAGAAGACAGGGAAGTGGAAACCATTACCCATGAGTGGCAGGCATGGACCGCTCCTCCATACTGGAAGACTCAGATGATGCAGGTTGTGTATAGGGAAGAGCCCATTGATCATAATAGTCCCCACAATGACAGGATGGTGGAACTATTCCCCATGTGTGAAAGACCTGGACAACTCTTCTGTAATGGAAGACTCAGATGAATAGATGTATAGATGGAACTCACGTTTGGAAAGAACTCATGTACAGGTGAAACTCGTGTTTGGATGGAACTCATGTACAGGTGGAACTCATGTTTGGAAAGAACTCATGTACAGGTGGAACTCGTGTTTGGATGGAACTATTGTACAGGTGTAACTCACGTTTGGATGGAACTCATGTACAGGTGGAACTCGTGTTTGGATGGAACTCATGTACAGGTGGAACTCGTGTTTGGAGAAGAACTCATGTACAGGGGAACTCATGTTTGGAAAGAACTCATGTACAGGTGGAACTCTTGTTTGGATAGAACTCATGTACAGGTGGAACTCACATTTGGATGGAACTCATGTACAGGTGGAACTCACATTTGGATGGAACTCATGTACAGGTGGAACTCACGTTTGGATGGAACTCATGTACAGGTGGAACACGTGTTTGGATGGAACTCATGTACAGGTGGAACTCGTGTTTGGATGGAACTCATGTACAGGTGAAACTATTATTTGGATGGAACTCTCATGTTTGGATAGAACTCATGTACAGGTGGAACTCACATTTGGATGGAACTCATGTACAGGTGGAACTCACATTTGGATGGAACTCATGTACAGGTGGAACTCACGTTTGGATGGAACTCATGTACAGGTGGAACACGTGTTTGGATGGAACTCATGTACAGGTGGAACTATTATTTGGATGGAACTCATGTACAGGTGAAACTATTATTTGGATGGAACTCATGTACAGGTGGAACTCACGTTTGGATAGAACTCATGTACAGGTGGAACTCACGTTTGGATGGAACTCATGTACAGGTGGAACTCATGTTTGGAAAGAACTCATGTACAGGTGGAACTCGTGTTTGGATAGAACTCATGTACAGGTGTAACTCGTGTTTGGATGGAACTCATGTACAGGTGGAACTCACGTTTGGATGGAACTCATGTACAGGTGGAACTCGTGTTTGGAAAGAACTCATGTACAGGTGGAACTCGTGTTTGGAAAGAACTCATGTACAGGTGGAACTCATGTTTGGAAAGAACTCATGTACAGGTGGAACTCACGTTTGGATTGAACTCATGTACAGGTGGAACTCGTGTTTGGAAAGAACTCATGTACAGGTGGAACTCGTGTTTGGATGGAACTCATGTACAGGGGGAACTCATGTTTGGATGGAACTCATGTACAGGTGGAACTCGTGTTTGGAAAGAACTCATGTACAGGTGGAACTCACATTTGGATGGAACTCATGTACAGGTGGAACTCACATTTGGATGGAACTCATGTACAGGTGGAACTCACATTTGGATGGAACTCATGTACAGGTGGAACTCGTGTTTGGATAGAACTCATGTACAGGTGGAACTCATGTTTGGATAGAACTCATGTACAGGTCGGCATGTGATATGATCATTGAGGGTGTGACAGTGATGAATAGAGTGCAGACAGTGAGAGGGGGCAGTGTGGATGGATGAGCTCTTCCATCTCCCCCCAGGAACACGCTTTGCTCTGCAGCCTTATTTGGTACAAATATCCCCCCCCCCCCCCCCCCCCCCCCCCCCCCCACAGACACAAACATTCCTGGCAGTTCCTGACTGAAAGACACAAAGCAACAAGAACCCAACTGCCAACTGTCATCCGTGTACTGCCACTACCATCCGTGTACACCGACTGTCATCCGTGTACTGCCACTACCATCCGTGTACACGGACTGTCGTCTGTGTACTGCCATTATCATCCGTGTACACCGACTGTCATCCGTGTACTGCCATTATCATCCGTGTACACCGACTGTCATCCGTGTACTGCCACTACCATCCATGTACACTGTCTGTCAGCCTGTATTATCCGTGTACTGCTGGTAATATCCGTGTACTGCTGGTATTATCCGTGTACTGCCTGTATTATCCGTGTACTGCCTGTATTATCCGTGTACTGCCTGTATTATCAATGTACTGACTGTATTATCCGTGTGTACTGCCTGTATTATCCGTGTACTGCCTGTATTATTATCCGTGTACTGCCTGTATTATCCGTGTACTGCCTGTATTATTCGTGTACTGCCTGTATTATTCGTGTACTGCCTGTGTCTTTTGTGTACTATCTCTACCATCCATGTAGTGCCTGTGTCATTTGTGTACTGTCTTTATTATATGTGCACTGCCTGTATTATCCGTGTACTGCTTGTGTCATCCGTGTACTGCCTGTATTATATGTGTACTGCCTGTATTATCGTGTACTGCCTATATTATCCGTGTACTGCCTGCCTCATCCGTGTACTGCCTGTATTATCCGTGTACTGCCTGTATTATCAGTGTACTGCCTGTATTATCCGTGTACTGCCTGTATTATCCGTGTACTGCCTGTATTATCCGTGTGTACTGCCTGTATTACCCGTATACTGCTGGTATTATCCGTGTACTGCCTGTATTATCAGTGTACTGCCTGTATTATCAGTGTACTGCCTGCATCATCCGTGTACTGCCGGTATTATCCGTGTACTGCCTGTATTATCCGTGTACTGCCTGTATTATCCGTGTACTGCCTGCCTCATCCGTGTACTGTCTGCATTATCCGTGTGTACTGCCTGTATTATCCGTGTACTGCCTGTATCATCCGTGTACTGCCTGCATTATCCGTGTACTGCCTGCATTATCCGTGCACTGCCAATATTATCCGTGTACTGCCTGTATTATCCGTGTACTGCCTGCTGCATTATCCGTGTACTGCCTGTATTATCCATGTACTGCCGGTTTTATCCGTGTACTGTATCCTGTATTCCGTGTACTGCCTGTTTTATCCGTGTACTGCCTGTATTTATCCGTGTACTGCCTGCATCATCCGTGTACTGCCTGCATCATCCGTGTATTGCCTGCATTATCCGTGTACTGCCTGCATTATCCGTGTACTGCCTGCATTATCCGTGTACTGCCTGTATTATCCGTGTACTGCCTGTATTATCCGTGTACTGCCTGCCTCATCCGTGTACTGCCTGTATTTCCATGTACTGCCTGTATTATCCGTGTACTGCCTGTTTTATCCGTGTACTGCCTGTATTATCCGTGTACTGCCTGTGTATCTGTGTACTACTGCCTGTATTATTACTGCCTGTATTATTCTGTGTACATCCTGTATTATGCCTCTACCAATGGTGTACTGTACTGCCTGTATTGCCTTCTGTGTACCTGTCTTTATTATCCGTGTACTGCCTGTATTTATCCGTGTACTGCCTGTATTATCCGTGTACTGCCTGTATTATCCGTGTACTGCCTGTATTATCCGTGTACTGCCTGTATTATCCATGTACTGCCTGTGTATATCCGTGTACTGCCTGTATTATATGTGTACTGCCTGTATTATCCGTGTACTGCCTGTATTATCCGTGTACTGCCTGTATTATCCGTGTACTGCCTGTATTATCCGTGTACTGCTTGTGTCATCCGTGTACTGCCTGTATTATATGTGTTCTGCCTGTATTATCCGTTGTGTTACTGCCTGTGTTATCCGTGTACTGCCTGTATTATCCGTGTACTGCCTGTATGTATCTGTGTATTGCCTGTATTATCCATGTACTGCCTGTATTATCCGTACTTATTATGTACTGCCTGTATTATCCGTGTACTGCCTGTATTATCTGTGTACTGCCTACATCATCTGTGTACTGCCTGTATCATCCATGTACTGCCTGTATTATCCGTGTACTTCCTGCATCATCCGTGTACTGCCTGCATCATCCGCGTACTGCCTGCATTATCCGTGTACTGCCTGTATTATCCGTGTACTGCCTGTATTATCCGTGTACTGCCGGTATTATCCGTGTACTGCCTGTATTATCCGTGTACTGCCTGTATTATCCGTGTACTGCCTGTATTATCCATGTACTGCTTGTGTCATCATGATTAGGACTTGATGTGCAGTTCTGTGCAGGCAGCAGGCCAATGACAGGAGCAGGGGGACGAGGATCCCGGGAATCAGGTCCCTCCACGTCTCATTCATTCTACACTCAGCCTATCGCCTCCACCGTGTCTGTGTGTCAGGCTCTGTCTGATTGGATGCAATGGACTCCCTGCAGTCTCTATGCATGTGAATCCCCCACAATGCTCCAAGCAGCCAGAGCCCATGTGACCCAGCTTCCTTTCCCAGCGTGTGAGGAGCACACGGGTAACAGAACTGCGCCCTGGTATCTGTTGGTGCCACGTTGGGAATGATGGGGGATGTGGAGGGGTCTTTGTATGGAACTGCGCCCTAGTATCTGTTGGTGCCACGTTGGGAATGATGGGGGATGTGGAGAGGTCTTTGTACGGAACTGCGCCCTGGTATCTGTTGGTGCCACGTTGGGAATGATGGGGGATGTAGAGAGGTCTTTGTACGGAACTGCGCCCTGGTATCTGTTGGTGCCACGTTGGGAATGATGGGGGATGTGGAGGGGTCTTTGTATGGAACTGCGCCCTAGTATCTGTTGGTGCCACGTTGGGAATGATTGGGGATGTGGAGAGGTCTTTGTACGGAACTGCGCCCTGGTATCTGTTGGTGCCACGTTGGGAATGATGGGGGATGTGGAGAGGTCTTTGTACGGAACTGCGCCCTGGTATCTGTTGGTGCCACGTTGGGAATGATAGGGGATGTGGAGAGGTCTTTGTACGGAACTGCGCCCTGGTTTCTGTTGGTGCCACGTTGGGAATGATGGGGGATGTGGAGGGGTCTTTGTACGGGACTGCGCCCTGGTATCTGTTGGTGCCACGTTGGGAATGATGGGGGATGTAGAGGGGTCTTTGTACGGAACTGCGCCCTGGTTTCTGTTGGTGCCACGTTGGGAATGATGGGGGATGTGGAGGGGTCTTTGTACGGAACTGCGCCCTAGTATCTGTTGGTGCCACGTTGGGAATGATGGGGGATGTGGAGGGGTCTTTGTACGGAACTGCGCCCTGGTTTCTGTTGGTGCCACGTTGGGAATGATGGGGGATGTGGAGGGGTCTTTGTGCTCCATTGACTCCCCAGGGAGGAGGATTAGATGTCGGTGCTCCATATGGGACTCTGTAAGTCCTGATCAGCTGAGAGGTGACTCCTCTGTAATATTAATGAGGGAGGATCAGGTGTCAGGCGGGGAGGACACCAGAGAAATGCCTGTCGCCTGGAAACCTTCACCCAGCCATCCTCCCATTAAAAGGGAACCCATCATGCATGATGCAAGCCAGTTCTGGATGGAGCCTGATAGCAACCAATCAGAATCAGGGGCCTCTGGCACCGTGCGCACTTCGATAATCCTGACACAACACAATTGTTCATCCCATGCATTGTACCAACATTATGGTCCTGGATCCACCACCCATGGTCTCATTCTGGTCCGCCCACTTTTCTTGAAGATGCGCCCAATCCATGCCCACTTCACGAGCTAAGAGGAAGACAGACGTAGGTCCTCAGCCCGTCACAAGAAATCATCCGTTATGCCAGTCGGCCTTCCTTTGGCTTGATGGCCAATCGACTGGTACCAGGAGTGGAGAGAACTCACATGGAGACCAAGGAATGCAGGACCATGAAGGTTCCTACAGTGGGAACAGGACTTGTGTCACACGTCTGAGCCCAGTACGGCAGAAGGCCTGGAAAGCATAGTCCCAGTATTACGGCGGACACAGCAGGTCCTGACAAAGGAGGTGACTGGAAGGCGGTCTGGCAACACGAGCTTCTGCTGAAGACACACGTGTGCAGTCCCCACTCTGTCCCTCCTCCACTGGAACCTTCTCCTATGCTGGACACTCCATCCCAACCCAGTGGGTTCCTGTCCCTGACCTGCCAACTACAGTGGGGACAGTGCTAAAGATGGCCGCCTAGGTCACCCAAGGGCAGCAGCGTCCAATCAGACGGCTGCTCCCCTGATGACACCTATGAAGGCATCAGAGGAACAAAGTTTTTCCCCGTCCTCCACCTTCTGCCTAACCAGGAAGACTGCACTAGCAGGCAGACCTACATATAGTCCCCCTGAAATATAGGGGTCCCCCAACTGAAAAGTCCAAAGTCCTCACTATTATCACGAGTAACAACAGGAATACCAAACACAAGCAACGCGTTTCTGGGGCCAACAGTCCCCGTTCGTCAGGCATTGGACCATGTAGGAAAATGGTGTCTATTGGACTCAAAGCAAAGGTTCCTCCTTCTAAATCTCCGACAGGAGAAACGATCTGATGGACAATTGCATCTGCCTCTGTGGCCAATCACGGATTGCTGCCGACCCCACCTGGAAATATGCAGGGACTGGCCGTTCTTGGTCCTCATCCCCACAAGTAATGTTTTTGAATTGTACAAACATCTCAACCTACGTGAGGGTGACAGAAGATCTAATCCAACCGTAAACAAACAACTGAGCTTGGATGAACCACAATGGATTGCTGTGTGTGTAGTGTGTGTGGTTGTACAATTCCATACAATATCTGTTATATCCGACAAAATATTGTACAAAACAGAATCTGCGTGTGTTTGGGGGAATCCTACAATTCCATACAATCCCCATCATATTGGCCAATCTTGTTTGGCAACATTGTATTAAAATATTGACTTTGTCGACGCGGGGAAAGGGGGTCACCATGAAAATCCTTCTGATAAGGTCTTTGCTGATTCTGAGATTGAGACGTGTATGGCTGAGCTGAGTGCGGTCTAACGTTGTATGACGGATTTATGTCCCTTAGATGTCTCGTGGTTTGGTTGTTGGTGAGTGTGTCTGTATCCGATTGTCGGGGGAGTGTGTATCCGATTGTCGGGAGTGTGTGTGTACCCGATTGTCGGGAGTGTGTCTGTATCCGATTGTCGGGAGTGTGTCTGTATCCGATTGTCGGGAGTGTGTCTGTATCCCATTGTCGGGAGTGTGTCTGTATCCGATTGTCGGGGAGTGTGTGTGTATCCGATTGTCGGGAGTGTGTGTGTATCCGATTGTCGGGAGTGTGTGTGTATCCGATTGTCGGGAGTGTGTGTGTATCCGATTGTCGGGAGTGTGTGTGTATCCGATTGTCGGGAGTGTGTCTGTATCCGATTGTCGGGAGTGTGTGTGTATCCGATTGTCGGGAGTGTGTGTGTATCCGATTGTCGGGAGTGTGTGTGTATCCGATTGTCGGGAGTGTGTCTGTATCCGATTGTCGGGAGTGTGTCTGTATCCGATTGTCGGGAGTGTGTCTGTGTATCCCATTGTCGGGAGTGTGTCTGTATCCGATTGTCGGGAGTGTGTGTGTATCCGATTGTCGGGAGTGTGTGTGTATCCGATTGTCGGGGGAGTGTGTGTGTATCCGATTGTCGGGAGTGTGTCTGTATCCGATTGTCGGGGTGAGTGTGTGTGTATCCGATTGTCGGGAGTTGTGTGTATCCGAGTGTGTGTGTATCCGATTGTCGGGAGTGTGTGTGTGTATCCGATTGTCGGGAGAGTGTGTCTGTATCCGATTGTCGGGAGTGTGTGTGTATCCGATTGTCGGGAGTGCGTGTGTATCCGATTGTCGGGAGTGTATCCTGTCTGTATCCGATTGTCGGGAGCGTCTGTATCCGATTGTCGGGAGTGTGTGTGTATCCGATTGTCGGGTGTGTGTCTGTATCCGATTGTCGGGAGTGTGTGTATCCGATTGTCGGGAGTGTGTGTGTATCCGATTGTCGGGAGTGTGTGTATCCGATTGTCGGGAGTGTGTGTGTATCCGATTGTCGGGAGTGTGTCTGTATCCGATTGTCGGGAGTGTGTGTGTATCCGATTGTCGGGAGTGTGTGTGTATCCGATTGTCGGGAGTGTATCTGTATCCGATTGTCGGGAGTGTGTCTGTATCCGATTGTCGGGAGTGTGTCTGTATCCGATTGTCGGGAGTGTGTGTGTATCCCGATTGTCGGGAGTGTGTGTGTATCCGATTGTCGGGAGTGTGTGTGTATCCGATTGTCGGGAGTGTGTGTGTATCCGATTGTCGGGAGTGTGTGTGTGTATCCGATTGTCGGGAGTGATTGTCGGGTGTGTGTGTATCCGATTGTCGGGAGTGTGTGTGTATCCGATTGTCGGGAGTGTGGTCTGTATCCGATTGTCGGGGTGTGTGTGTGTACCCGATTGTCGGGAGTGTGTGTGTATCCGATTGTCGGGAGTGTGTGTGTATCCGATTTGTCGGGAGTGTGTGTATCCGATTGTCGGGAGTGTGTGTGTCTGTATCCGATTGTCGGGAGTGTGTCTGTATCCGATTGCCGGGAGTGTGTCTGTATCCGATTGTCGGGAGTGAGTGTGCGTGTATCCGATTGTCGGGAGTGTGCGTGTATCCGATTGTCGGGAGTGTGTGTGTGTATCCGATTGTCGGGAGTGTGTGTGTATCCGATTGTCGGGAGTGTGTTGTGTATCCGATTGTCGGGGGGTGTGTATCCGATTGTCGGAGAGTGTGTGTGTATCCGATTGTCGGGGTTGTGTGTGTGTATCCGATTGTCGGGAGTGTGTCTGTATCCGATTGTCGGGAGTGTGTCTGTATCCGATTGCCGGGAGTGTGCGTGTATCCGATTGTCGGGGAGTGTGCGTGTATCCGATTGTCGGGAGTGTGTGTGTATCCGATTGTCGGGAGTGTGTGTGTATCCGATTGTCGGGAGTGTGTGTGTATCCGATTGTCGGGGGTGTGTGTATCCGATTGTCGGGGAGTGTGTGTGTATCCGATTGTCGGGGGGAGTGTGTGTGTATCCGATTGTCGGGGGTGTATCTGTATCCGATTGTCGGGGGTGTGTATCCGATTGTCGGGAGTGTGTGTATCCGATTGTCGGGAGTGTGTCTGTATCCGATTGTCGGGAGTCGGGTGTGTGTACCCGATTGTCGGGAGTGTGTGTCTGTATCCGATTGTCGGGAGTGTATCTGTATCCAATTGTCGGGAGTGTGTGTGTATCCGATTGTCGGGAGTGTGTCTGTATCCGATTGTCGGGGGGTGTGTCTGTATCCGATTGTCGGGAGTGTGTGTGTATCCGATTGTCGGGGGTGTGTCTGTATCCGATTGTCGGGAGTGTATCTGTATCCGATTGTCGGGAGTGTGTATCCGATTGTCGGGGGTGTGTGTATCCGATTGTCGGGAGTGTGTGTGTATCCGATTGTCGGGAGTGTGTGTGTATCCGATTGTCGGGAGTGTGTGTGTATCCGATTGTCGGGGGTGTGTGTGTATCCGATTGTCGGGGGTGTGTGTGTATCCGATTGTCGGGAGTGTCGGGAGTGTGTCTGTATCCGATTGTCGGGAGTGTGTGTGTATCCGATTGTCGGGGAGTGTGTGTGTATCCGATTGTCGGGGAGTGTGTGTGTATCCGATTGTCGGGAGTGTGTATCCGATTGTCGGGAGTGTGTCTGTATCCGATTGTCGGGAGTGTGTGTGTATCCGATTGTCGGGAGTGTGTCTGTATCCGATTGTCGGGAGTGTATCTGTATCCAATTGTCGGGAGTGTGTGTGTATCCGATTGTCGGGAGTGTGTCTGTATCCGATTGTCGGGGTGTGTCTGTATCCGATTGTCGGGGAGTGTGTCTGTATCCGATTGTCGGGGGTGTGTCTGTATCCGATTGTCGGGAGTGTATCTGTATCCGATTGTCGGGAGTGTGTGTATCCGATTGTCGGGGGGGTGTGTGTATCCGATTGTCGGGAGTGTGTGTGTATCCGATTGTCGGGAGTGTGTGTGTATCCGATTGTCGGGAGTGTGTGTGTATCCGATTGTCGGGAGTGTGTGTGTATCCGATTGTCGGGGGTGTGTGTGTATCCGATTGTCGGGGAGTGTGTCTGTATCCGATTGTCGGGAGTGTGTGTGTATCCGATTGTCGGGAGTGTGTCCGATTGTATCCGATTGTCGGGAGTGTGTGTGTATCCGATTGTCGGGGGTGTGTGTGTATCCGATTGTCGGGAGTGTGTGTGTATCCGATTGTCGGGAGTGTGTGTGTATCCGATTGTCGGGGGGGGGTGTGTGTGTATCCGATTGTCGGGAGTGTGTCTGTATCCGATTGTCGGGGGTGTGTCTGTATCCGATTGTCGGGAGTGTGTGTGTATCCGATTGTCGGGGGTGTGTCTGTATCCGATTGTCGGGAGTGTGTGTGTATCCGATTGTCGGGAGTGTGTGTGTATCCGATTGTCGGGAGTGTGTGTGTATCCGATTGTCGGGAGTGTGTGTGTATCCGATTGTCGGGGAGTGTGTCTGTATCCGATTGTCGGGAGTGTGTGTATCCGATTGTCGGGAGTGTGTGTGTATCCGATTGTCGGGAGTGTGTGTGTATCCGATTGTCGGGAGTGTGTGTGTATCCGATTGTCGGGGGTGTGTGTATCCGATTGTCGGGAGTGTGTGTGTATCCGATTGTCGGGAGTGTGTGTGTATCCGATTGTCGGGGGTGTGTCTGTATCCGATTGTCGGGGGTGTGTGTATCCGATTGTCGGAGTGTGTGTGTATCCGATTGTCGGGAGTGTGTGTCTGTATCCGATTGTCGGGAGTGTGTGTGTATCCGATTGTCGGGAGTGTGTCTGTATCCGATTGTCGGGAGTGTATCTGTATCCGATTGTCGGGAGTGTGTGTGTATCCGATTGTCGGGAGTGTGTCTGTATCCGATTGTCGGGGGGTGTGTCTGTATCCGATTGTCGGGAGTGTGTCTGTATCCGATTGTCGGGAGTGTGTCTGTATCCGATTGTCGGGAGTGTATCTGTATCCGATTGTCGGGAGTGTGTGTGTATCCGATTGTCGGGGGTGTGTGTGTATCCGATTGTCGGGAGTGTGTGTGTGTATCCGATTGTCGGGAGTGTGTGTGTATCCGATTGTCGGGAGTGTGTGTGTATCCGATTGTCGGGGGTGTGTGTGTATCCGATTGTCGGGGGTGTGTGTGTATCCGATTGTCGGGAGTGTGTCTGTATCCGATTGTCGGGAGTGTGTGTGTATCCGATTGTCGGGAGTGTGTGTGTATCCGATTGTCGGAGTGTGTGTGTATCCGATTGTCGGGAGTGTGTATCCGATTGTCGGGAGTGTGTCTGTATCCGATTGTCGGGAGTGTGTGTGTATCCGATTGTCGGGAGTGTGTGTGTATCCGATTGTCGGGAGTGTATCTGTCTGTTGTCGGGATGTGTCTGTATCCGATTGTCGGGAGTGTGTGTGTATCCGATTGTCGGGAGTGTGTGTCTGTATCCGATTGTCGGGAGTGTGTCTGTATCCGATTGTCGGGGGGGAGTGTGTGTGTATCCGATTGTCGGGTGTGTGTCTGTATCCGATTGTCGGGAGTGTGTCTGTATCCGATTGTCGGGGAGTGTGTGTATCCGATTGTCGGGAGGGTGTGTGTATCCGATTGTCGGGAGTGTGTGTGTATCCGATTGTCGGGAGTGTGTGTGTATCCGATTGTCGGGAGTGTGTGTGTATCCGATTGTCGGGAGTGTGTGTGTATCCGATTGTCGGGAGTGTGTGTGTATCCGATTGTCGGGGGTTGTCCGATTGTCGGGAGTGTGTTGTATCCGATTGTCGGGAGTGTGTGTGTATCCGATTGTCGGGAGTGTGTGTGTATCCGATTGTCGGGGTGTGTGTGTATCCGATTGTCGGGGGTGTGTGTGTATCCGATTGTCGGGAGTGTGTGTGTATCCGATTGTCGGGAGTGTGTGTATCCGATTGTCGGGGGTATCCGATTGTCGGGGTGTGTATCCGATTGTCGGGGAGTGTGTATCCGATTGTCGGGGTGTGTCTGTATCCGATTGTCGGGAGTGTGTGTGTATCCGATTGTCGGGGGGGTGTGTGTCTGTATCCGATTGTCGGGAGTGTGTGTGTATCCGATTGTCGGGAGTGTGTGTGTATCCGATTGTCGGGAGTGGGTGTATCCGTGTATCTGTATCCGATTGTCGGGAGTGTGTGTGTGTATCCGATTGTCGGGGGTGTGTCTGTATCCGATTGTCGGGGGTGTGTGTGTATCCGATTGTCGGGAGTGTGTGTGTATCCGATTGTCGGGAGTGTGTGTGTATCCGATTGTCGGGGGTGTGTGTGTATCCGATTGTCGGGAGTGTGTGTGTATCCGATTGTCGGGGGTGTGTGTGTATCCGATTGTTCGGGAGTGTGTGTATCCGATTGTCGGGAGTGTGTGTGTATCCGATTGTCGGGAGTGTGTGTGTATCCGATTGTCGGGGGTGTGTGTGTATCCGATTGTCGGGGGGGTGTGTCTGTATCCGATTGTCGGGAGTGTGTGTGTATCCGATTGTCGGGAGTGTGTGTATCCGATTGTCGGAGTGTGTCTGTATCCGATTGTCGGGGAGTGTGTGTGTATCCGATTGTCGGGAGTGTGTGTGTATCCGATTGTCGGGGGTGTGTCTGTATCCGATTGTCGGGGGTGTGTCTGTATCCGATTGTCGGGGGTGTGTGGGGCCGACACTCGGGGTCAGAGGGCGACACCACGCTTTCATTAAAAACATTCAAAGTGCAAACATGTGAATTCCACAAAGACGTGACAATTCTCAAATAGAAGAGACCGGCCTGACAAGGGCCCCTGTGTGTGACGAGGGCCCCTGTGTGTGACGAGGGCCCCTGTGTGTGACGAGGGACACTGTGTGTGACGAGGGACACTGTGTGTGACGAGGGCCCCTGTGTGTGACGAGGGCCCCTGTGTGTGACGAGGGCCCCTGTGTGTGACTAGGGTCCCTGTGTGTGACAAGGGACACTGTGTGTGTGACGAGGGCCCCTGTGTGTGACGTGTGACGAGGGCCCCTGTGTGTGACGAGGGCACCTGTGTGTGACGAGGGCACCTGTGTGTGACGAAGGGCCCCTGTGTGTGATGAGGGCCCCTGTGTGTCCAGCTGATGAAATGCCAGAGGATAGGATGAAATGTTGGTGACAATATATAACGGGAACACTGAGGGGAACTGGAACACTGAGGGAACTGGAGCACCGAGGGAACTGGAGCACCGAGGGAACTGGAACACTGAGGGAACTGGAACACTGAGGGAACTGGAGCACCGAGGGAACTGGAACACCGAGGGAACTGGAACACTGAGGGAACTGGAGCACCGAGGGAACGGGAACACTGAGGGAACTGGAACACTGAGGGAACGGGAACACTGAGGGAACGGGAACACTGAGGGAACTGGAACACTGAGGGAGGAACAGGGAGCACCGAGGGAACTGGAGCACCGAGGGAACTGGAACACTGAGGGAACTGGAACACTGAGGGAACAGGAGCACCGAGGGAACTGGAGCACCGAGGGAACTGGAACACTGAGGGAACTGGAACACTGAGGGAACGGGAACACTGAGGGAACTGGAACACTGAGGGAACGGGAACACTGAGGGAACTGGAACACTGAGGGAACTGGAGCACCGAGGGAACTGGAACACTGAGGGAACGGGAACACTGAGGGAACTGGAACACTGAGGGAACGGGAACACTGAGGGAACTGGAACACTGAGGGAACTGGAGCACCGAGGGAACTGGAAACACTGAGGGAACTGGAACACTGAGGGAACAGGAGCACCGAGGGAACAGGAGCACCGAGGGAACTGGAGCACCAAGGGAACGGGAACACTGAGGGAACTGGAACACTGAGGGAACAGGAGCACCGAGGGAACTGGAGCACCAAGGGAAGGGGAACACTGGGGGAACTGGAGCACCAAGTGAGGGAATGGGAACAATGAGGGAATGGAACAATGAGGGAAATGGAGCACCGAGGGAACTTGTGAACTGAAGAAGCCAGGGCACTAAGGGAATTGGCACACACTGAGGGAATCGGAGCACTGAGAGAACTGGGCACACTGGGGGAACTGGCACACTGGGGGAACTGGCACCCCGGGGGAACTGGCACACTGGGGGAACTGGCACACAGAGGGAACTGGCACACTGGGGGAACTGGCACACTGGGGGAACTGGCACACTGAGGGGGGGAACTGAAGAAATTTGGGCACCAAAGGAAACCGGGACTGGCACAGAGAAGGAACCAGGACATCAAAGGAACTGGGCAACAAGGGATCTGGCACATTGAGGGTACTGAGGCACTGATTAAACTGGCATACCACAGGAACCGGGGCACTGAAGGGAACGGACGCACCGATGAAACTGGCACAACAAGGGAACCGGGGGTCTGAAGAACCTGGCACAATGACGGAACCGGGAGGGGGGGGGGGAATGAGGGAAATGACACACCAAGATAACTGGCATAATGAGAAAACTGGGACACTGAGGGAACTGGAATGTCAAGAGAATCGGGGCACTGAGTGAGCTTGCAAACGGGAAGAAACCAGGGCAGTGAGGGAACTGACACACTGGGGGAACTGGTATCCCGAGAGAACCGGGACAACGAAAGAACTGGCACACTGGGGAACTGGTATCCCGAGAGAACCGGGGCAAAGAAAGAACTGGCACACTGGGGAACTGGTGTCCCGAGAGAACTGGGACAATGAAAGAACTGGCACACTGGGGGAACTGGTATCCCGAGAGAACCGGGACAACGAAAGAACTGGCACACTGGGGGAACTGGTATCCCGAGAGAACCGGGACAACGAAAGAACTGGCACACTGGGGAACTGGTATCCCGAGAGAACCGGGGACAACGAAAGAACTGGCACACTGGAGGAACTGGTATCCCGAGAGAACCGGGGCAAAGAAAGAACTGGCACACTGGGGGAACTGGTATCCCGAGAGAACCGGGACAACGAAAGAACTGGCACACTGGGGGAACTGGTATCCCGAGAGAACCGGGACAACCAAAGAACTGGCACACTGGGGGAACTGGTATCCCGAGAGAACCGGGACAACGAAAGAACTGGCACACTGTAGGAACTGGTATCCCGAGAGAACGGGGACAACGAAAGAACTGGCACACTGGTGGAACTGGTGTCCTGAGAGAACCGGGGCAACGAAAGAATTGGCACACTGGGGGAACTGGTATCCCGAGAGAACCGGGACAACGAAAGAACTGGCACACTGGAGGAACTGGTATCCCGAGAGAACCGGGACAACGAAAGAACTGGCACACAGGGGGAACTGGTATCCCGAGAGAACGGGACAACGAAAGAACTGGCACACTGGGGGAACTGGTATCCCGAGAGAACCGGGACAACGAAAGAACTGGCACACTGGGGGAACTGGTATCCCGAGGAGAACCGGGACAACGAAAGAACTGGCACACTGGAGGAACTGGTATCCCGAGAGAACCGGGACAACGAAAGAACTGGCACACTGGGGAACTGGTATCCCGAGAGAACCGGGACAACGAAAGAACTGGCACACTGGGGGAACTGGTGTCCCGAGAGAACTGGGACAACGAAAGAACTGGCACACTGGAGGAACTGGTATCCCGAGAGAACCGGGGCAAAGAAAGAACTGGCACACTGGAGGGAACTGGTATCCCGAGAGAACCGGGACAACGAAAGAACTGGCACACAGGGGGAACTGGTATCCCGAGAGAACCGGGACAACGAAAGAACTGGCACACTGGGGGAACTGGTATCCCGAGAGAACCGGGACACAACGAAAGAACTGGCACACTGGGGGAACTGGTATCCCGAGAGAACCGGGACAACGAAAGAACTGGGCACTGGAGGAACTGGTATCCCGAGAGAACCGGGACAACGAAAGAACTGGCACACTGGGGAACTGGTATCCCGAGAGAACCGGGACAACGAAAGAACTGGCACACTGGGGGAACTGGTGTCCCGAGAGAACTGGGACAACGAAAGAACTGGCACACTGGGGAACTGGTATCCCGAGAGAACCGGGACAACAACGAAAGAACTGGCACACTGGGGGAACTGGTATCCCGAGAGAACGGGACAACGAAAGAACTGGCACACTGGGGGAACTGGTATCCCGAGAGAACCGGGGCAAAGAAAGAACTGGCACACTGGGGAAACTGGTATCCCGAGAGAACCGGGACAACGAAAGAACTGGCACACTGGGGGAACTGGTATCCCGAGAGAACCGGGACAACGAAAGAACTGGCACACTGGGGGAACTGGTATCCCGAGAGAACCGGGGCAAAGAAAGAACTGGCACACTGGGGAACTGGTGTCCCGAGAGAACTGGGACAATGAAAGAACTGGCACACTGGGGGAACTGGTATCCCGAGAGAACCGGGACAACGAAAGAACTGGCACACTGGGGGAACTGGTATCCCGAGAGAACCGGGACAACGAAAGAACTGGCACACTGGGGAACTGGTATCCCGAGAGAGAACCGGGACAACGAAAGAACTGGCACACTGGAGGAACTGGTATCCCGAGAGAACCGGGACAACGAAAGAACTGGCACACTGGAGGAACTGGTATCCCGAGAGAACCGGGGCAAAGAAAGAACTGGCACACTGGGGGAACTGGTATCCCGAGAGAACCGGGACAACGAAAGAACTGGCACACTGGGGGAACTGGTATCCCGAGAGAACCGGGACAACGAAAGAACTGGCACACTGGGGGAACTGGTATCCCGAGAGAACCGGGACAACCAAAGAACTGGCACACTGGGGGAACTGGTATCCCGAGAGAACCGGGACAACGAAAGAACTGGCACACTGGAGGAACTGGTATCCCGAGAGAACCGGGACAACGAAAGAACTGGCACACTGGAGGAACTGGTATCCCGAGAGAACCGGGACAACGAAAGAACTGGCACACTGGGGGAACTGGTGTCCCGAGAGAACGGGGCAAGGAAACAACTGGAACACTGGAGGAATTGGTATCCCGAGAGAACCGGGACAACGAAAGAACTGGCACACTGGAGGAATTGGTATCCCGAGAGAACCGGGGCGACGAAACAACTGGCACACTGGGGGAACTGGTATCCCGAAAGAACCGGGACAACGAAAGAACAACTGGCACACTGGGGGAACTGGTGTCCCGAGAGAACCGGGGCAAGGAAACAACTGGAACACTGGAGGAATTGGTATCCCGAGAGAACCGGGACAACGAAAGAACTGGCACACTGGAGGAATTGGTATCCCGAGAGAACCGGGGCGACGAAACAACTGGCACACTGGGGGAACTGGTATCCCGAGAGAACCGGGACAACGAAAGAACTGGCACACTGGTGGAACTGGTGTCCTGAGAGAACCGGGGCAACGAAAGAATTGGCACACTGGGGGAACTGGTATCCCGAGAGAACCGGGACAACGAAAGAACTGGCACACTGGAGGAACTGGTATCCCGAGAGAACCGGGACAACGAAAGAACTGGCACACAGGGGGAACTGGTATCCCGAGAGAACCGGGACAACGAAAGAACTGGCACACTGGGGGAACTGGTATCCCGAGAGAACCGGGACAACGAAAGAACTGGCACACTGGGGGAACTGGTATCCCGAGAGAACCGGGACAACCAAAGAACTGGCACACTGGGGGAACTGGTATCCCGAGAGAACCGGGACAACGAAAGAACTGGCACACTGGAGGAACTGGTATCCCGAGAGAACCGGGACAACGAAAGAACTGGCACACTGGAGGAACTGGTATCCCGAGAGAACCGGGGCAAAGAAAGAACTGGCACACTGGAGGAACTGGTATCCCGAGAGAACCGGGACAACGAAAGAACTGGCACACTGGGGGAACTGGTATCCCGAGAGAACCGGGACAACGAAAGAACTGGCACACTGGAGGAACTGGTGTCCCGAGAGAACCGGGGCAAGGAAACAACTGGAACACTGGAGGAATTGGTATCCCGAGAGAACCGGGACAACGAAAGAACTGGCACACTGGAGGAATTGGTATCCCGAGAGAACCGGGGGGCGACGAAACAACTGGCACACTGGGGGAACTGGTATCCCGAGAGAACCGGGACAACGAAAGAACTGGCACACTGGTGGAACTGGTGTCCTGAGAGAACCGGGGCAACGAAAGAATTGGCACACTGGGGGAACTGGTATCCCGAGAGAACCGGGACAACGAAAGAACTGGCACACTGGAGGAACTGGTATCCCGAGAGAACCGGGACAACGAAAGAACTGGCACACAGGGGGAACTGGTATCCCGAGAGAACTGGGACAACGAAAGAACTGGCACACTGGGGGAACTGGTATCCCGAGAGAACCGGGGACAACGAAAGAACTGGCACACTGGGGGAACTGGTATCCCGAGAGAACCGGGACAACGAAAGAACTGGCACACTGGAGGAACTGGTATCCCGAGAGAACCGGGACAACGAAAGAACTGGCACACTGGGGAACTGGTATCCCGAGAGAACCGGGACAACGAAAGAACTGGCACACTGGGGGAACTGGTGTCCCGAGAGAACTGGGACAACGAAAGAACTGGTACACTGGAGGAATTGGTATCCCGAGAGAACCGGGGCAACGAAAGAACTGGCACACTGGGGGAACTGGTATCCCGAGAGAACCGGGACAACGAAAGAACTGGCACACTGGGGAACTGGTATCCCGAGAGAACCGGGACAACGAAAGAACTGGCACACTGGGGGAACTGGTATCCCGAGAGAACCGGGACAACGAAAGAACTGGCACACTGGGGGAACTGGTATCCCGAGAGAACCGGGACAACGAAAGAACTGGCACACTGGGGGAACTGGTATCCCGAGAGAACCGGGACAACGAAAGAACTGGCACACTGGGGGAACTGGTATCCCGAGAGAACCGGGACAACGAAAGAACTGGCACACTGGGGAACTGGTATCCCGAGAGAACCGGGACAACGAAAGAACTGGCACACTGGGGAACTGGTATCCCGAGAGAACCGGGACAACGAAAGAACTGGCACACTGGGGGAACTGGTATCCCGAGAGAACCGGGACAACGAAAGAACTGGCACACTGGGGGAACTGGTATCCCGAGAGAACCGGGACAACGAAAGAACTGGCACACTGGGGAACTGGTATCCCGAGAAAACCGGGACAACGAAAGAACTGGCACACTGGAGGAACTGGTATCCCGAGAGAACCGGGACAACGAAAGAACTGGCACACTGGAGGAACTGGTATCCCGAGAGAACCGGGACAACGAAAGAACTGGCACACTGGAGGAACTGGTATCCCGAGAGAACCGGGACAACGAAAGAACTGGCACACTGGGGGAACTGGTATCCCGAGAGAACCGGGACAACGAAAGAACTGGCACACTGGGGGAACTGGTATCCCGAGAGAACCGGGACAACGAAAGAACTGGCACACTGGGGGAACTGGTATCCCGAGAGAACCGGGGACAACCAAAGAACTGGCACACTGGGGGAACTGGTATCCCGAGAGAACCGGGACAACGAAAGAACTGGCACACTGGAGGAACTGGTATCCCGAGAGAACCGGGACAACGAAAGAACTGGCACACTGGGGAACTGGTATCCCGAGAGAACCGGGGCAAAGAAAGAACTGGAACACTGGGGGAACTGGTGTCCCGAGAGAACCGGGACAACGAAAGAACTGGCACACTGGAGGGAACTGGCAAACCAAGAGACACGGAGAGAGGGAACCGGAGCACAGAGGGAACCGGGGCACAGAGGGAACCGGGGCACCGAGGGAATGGCCTGGAACAGACTCCCAGGGGCACCTTGAAAAAGAGAAAGTTACAGAAGTGACATAAAGTTGAGGAAGAGAAGTGGAGGAGGGAGGGGGAGGGGGAGAGGCACACAGGAGGAGGAGGAGGAGGAGGAGGAGGAGAGGGAGAAGAAAGGAAAATCATTCTACACTGGAGACTGAACAGGGAGAGACACAAAACTTCCCAGCTCCAGGCAGACATGAGACCGCACGCCGACATGAACGCCCTCAACCTGGATACCTATGGCCTGTCCCTCATCACTGCCAAAGAGGACATCCTCAATGACCGCATCTCCACCGACTGGTGAGACACTTTCTGGGAAGGGGGTGCCAGCTACAGTGGGCATGGGGAAGAGTGCCAGATGGGGGGGGGCAGGGATGGAGAGGGGCACAGAGCAGGGGTAGGATTTAGGATGGGCTGGGATGGGGGTAAAGGAAGGGGGGTGCAAGTTCTGGAATGAGGATAGAAAGTTCTGCAGGACTGCACTGCATACTAATGAGGAGACTGTGTCAGAGGAGAAGAAGGGGGCATCACCAGGGGCCACCTGTATTTACCCGTCGCTGGCTCCTGGTCTCTGTGTCCTACACCAAACTTCCCGAATTCTTCCCCGGCCTCAGACATGCCTGACAATCCCAGAGCCCACCTCTTCCAGGGCCCATGGGTACCCAAGAACCTGGAGGTCCTGGAGAAGGATGGTGAAGGGGAATTCACGAAGTTCAGGATGGATGTCTCCTTGGGCCAAGGAGGACACTAAGACTAGTAATAAGATCCAAATCAGCTGAAGCAGACAGTTCCACCCGATGCCACCATAGAGGCAAGAAATATACAAGAAGGGGGTCAGAGGAAATGATTCCCACCCCCGAAATAAGGACCCTTCCAGAACGAGGGCGAAATAAGGACCCTTCCAAAACGAGAGGGTGAAATAAGGACCCTTCAAAACGAGAAATAAGGACGAGGGCGAAATAAGGACCCTTCCAAAACGAGGGCGAAATAAGGACCCTTCCAAAACGAGGGCGAAATAAGGACCCTTCCAAAACGAGGGCGAAATAAGGACCCTTCCAAAACGAGGGCGGACCCTTCCGAAAAATAAGGACCCTTCCAAAACGAGGGCGAAATAAGGACCCTTCCAAAACGAGGGCGAAATAAGGACCCTTCCAAAACGAGGGCGAAATAAGGACCCTTCCAGAACGAGGGCGAAATAAGGACCCTTCCAGAACGAGGGCGAAATAAGAAATAAGGACCCTTCCAGAACGAGGGCGACCCTTCCGAAGGGCGAAATAAGGACCCTTCCAGAACGAGGGCGGCGACCCTTCCAGAACGAGGGCGAAATAAGGACCCTTCCAGAACGAGGGCGAAATAAGGACCCTTCCAGAACGAGGGCAGCAAATATTTGTGGTATGGATCCCAGGATTACCAATATACAAAGTATCTGGATTATTTCCTCCAAAATAGAGGGATTACCTACTTTTCAAGGTGATCTGGTGGATGACTTACCTAATCTATGACATCAGCATTATTATATCCATCTCATTATTATATACATCACAGGACACCCTACACCCTAACCCTGACTGTGATTGGCCGTAATAATGATGAGGTCATGGATTATGTCAGTCATCGGCCAGATCACCTTCAAAAGCACTTAGTAGCTCTATTATCGTACAAATCCTCGGGGTATTTATAAACTTGTGTTTCTGTGTCAATGGTACCTAAAAAAAAGAGGACCTACACCAAGGGGCAGATGACCCACACCAAGGGGTAGATGGCCCATACCAAGGGGTAGATGGCCCATACCAAGGGGAAGATGCCCATACCAAGGCATAGATGGCCCATACCAAGGGGTAGATGACCCATACCAAGACATAGATGGCCCATACCAAGGGGTAGATGGCCCATACCAAGGGGTAGATGACCCATACCAAGGGGTAGTAGAAGATGACCCATACCAAGGGGTAGATGACCCATACCAAGGGGTAGATGACCCATACCAAGGGTAGATGACCCATACCAAGGCGTAGATGACCCATACCAAGGGGTAGATGACCCACACCAAGGGAAGATGACCCATACCAAGGGGTAGATGGCCCATACCAAGGGGGTAGATGACCCATACCAAGGGGTAGATGACCCATACCAAGGGGTAGATGACCCATACCAAGGCGTAGATGACCCATACCAAGGGGTAGATGACCCACACCAACGGGTAGATGACCCATACCAAGGCGTAGATGGCCCATACCAAGGCGTAGATGACCCATACCAAGGGGTAGATGACCCATACCAAGGGGTAGATGACCCATACCAAGGGGAAGATGACCGATACCAAGGGGTAGATGACCCATACCAAGGGGCAGATGACCCACACCAAGGGGTAGATGACCCACACACCAAGGGGTAGATGACCCACACCAAGGGGTAGATGACCTATACCAAGGGGAAGATAACCCATGTCATGGGGTAGGTGATACCTGATATTAGATGACCCACACCAAGGGATGCCTGGTATTGGATGACCCACACATCAAGGGGTGCCTGGGATTGGATGACCCTCACCAAGGGGTGCCTGGTATTGGATGACCCTCACCAAGGGGTGCCTGGTATTGGATGACCCTCATCAAGGGGTGCCTGGTATTGGATGACCCTCATCAAGGGGTGCCTGGGATTGGATGACCCTCACCAAGGGGTGCCTGGTATTGGATGACCCTCATCAAGGGGTGCCTGGTATTGGATGACCCTCACCAAGGGGTGCCTGGTATTGGATGACCCTCACCAAGGGGTGCCTGGGATTGGATGACCCTCACCAAGGGGTGCCTGGTATTGGATGACCCTCACCAAGGGGTGCCTGGGATTGTGATGACCCTCACCAAGGGGTGCCTGGGATTGGATGACCCTCACCAAGGGTGCCTGGGATTGGATGACCCTCACCAAGGGGTGCCTGGGATTGGATGACCCTCACCAAGGGGTGCCTGGGATTGGATGACCCTCACCAAGGGGTGCCTGGGTATTGGATGACCCTCACCAAGGGGTGCCTGGTATTGGATGACCCTCACCAAGGGGTGCCTGGATTGGGATTGGATGAAAACCCTCACCAAGGGAAGGCCTGGGATTGGATGACCCTCACCAAGGGGTGCCTGGTATTGGATGACCCTCACCAAGGGGTGCCTGGGATTGGGACGATGACCCTCACCAAGGGGTGCCTGGTATTGGATGTCCACCAAGGGGTGCCTGGTATTGGATGACCCTCACCAAGGGGTGCCTGGGATTGGATGACCCTCACCAAGGGGTGCCTGGGATTGGATGACCCTCACCAAGGGGTGCCTGGTATTGGATGACCCTCACCGGGGGGGGGGGGCCTGGTATTGGATGACCCTCACCAAGGGGTGCCTGGGATTGGATGACCCTCACCAAGGGGTGCCTGGTATTGGATGACCCATATAACCAATCTCCGTGTGACATGAAAACATTTTCCTGGAATCACCGGAAGGCTCTGATGATCCTCATGAAATGGGGTGTCATGTGGTGATGGTCGGGGGGGGAGGACAGAGGACGATGATGATGTCACCATACACCAATATATATATATATGAATGGGGTGTCATGTGGTGATGGTCGGGGGGGGGAGGACGGAGGACGATGATGATGTCACCATACACCAATATATATATGAATGGGGTGTCATGTGGTGATGGTCGGGGGGGGGGGGGGGAGGACGATGATGATGTCACCATACACCAATATATATATATGAATGGGGTGTCATGTGGTGATGGTCGGGGGGGGGGGGGAGGAGGAGGACGATGATGATGTCACCATACACACCATATATATATATATATATGAATGGTGTGTCATGAGGTGATGGTCGGGGGGGAGGACGGAGGACGATGATGATGTCACCATACACCAATATATATATATATATATGAATGGGGTGTCATGTGGTGATGGGTCGGGCGGGGGGGGGGGAGGACGGAGGACGATGATGATGTCACCATACACCAATATATATATATATATGAATGGGGTGTCATGTGGTGATGGTCGGGGGGGGGGGGGGAGGAACGGAGGACGATGATGATGTCACCATACACCACATATATATATATATATATATGAATGTGTGTCATGTGGTGATGGTCGGGGGGGGAGGGGAGGACGGAGGACGATGATGATGTCACCATACACCAATATATATATATATAAATGAATGGTGTGTCAGAGGTGATGGTCGGGGGGGGAGGGGAGGACGGAGGACGATGATGATGTCACCATACACCATATATATATATATATGAATGGTGTGTCATGAGGTGATGGTGTCGGGGGGGAGGGAGGACGGAGGACGATGATCTAGATGTCACCATACACCAATATATATATATCATTCACATGAACACGCCCCCCACACCATATTCATCCTCCATGTGGAGGGGGAGGGGCACTGACAGCGCACATCCCGACATGATTTCCCAGCAGAGGCTGTCAGGTCCGATGTCACTGCGATGCGCCTGTCTGCAGGATGGCTGATAACTGCTGTACAAATGTCTCTAGCACTCTCTTGTGACGTGGGAGCAGACTCTCCATCTTCTGGAAAATGACAGCTGTCTCTAGCACTCTCCTACAACAATACAAATATCACTCAGTCTCCTGTAACATGGCAGTGGTCTCTAGCAGTCTCCTGTGACATGGTGGTAGTCTCTAGCAGTCTCCTGTGACATAGCAGTGGTCTCTAGCAGTCTCCTCCTGTGACATAGCAGTGGTCTCTAGCAGTCTCCTGTGACATGGCAGTAGTCCCTAGCAGTCTCATGTGACATAGCAGTGGTCCCTAGCAGTCTCCTGTGACATGGCGGTAGTCCCTAGCAGTCTCCTGTGACATGGCGGTAGTCTCTAGCAGTCTCCTGTTACATGGCGATAGTCTCTAGCATTCTGTGACATGGCGGTTGTCTCTAGCAGTCTCCTGTAACGTGGCATTTGCTCCTAGCAGTCTCCCGTTACATTGGCAGCAGTCTCTAGCAGTCTCCTGTAACATTGCAGTAGTCTCTAGCAGTCTCCTGTGACATGGCGGTAGTCTCTAGCAGTCTCCTGTGACATGGCAATAATCTCTAGCAGTCTCCTGTGACATGGCGGTAGTCTCTAGCAGTCTCCTGTGACATGGCGGTGGTCTCTAGCAGTCTCTGTAACATGGCAGTAATCTCTAGCAGTCTCCTGTGACATGGCAGTAATCTCTAGCAGTCTCCTGTGACATGGCAGTAATCTCTAGCAGTCTCCTGTGACATGGTGATAATCTCTAGCAGTCTCCTGTGACATGGCGGTAGTCTCTAGCAGTCTCCTGTGACATGGTCGTAGTCTCTAGCAGTCTCCTGTGACATGGCAGTAGTCTCTAGCAGTCTCCTGTGACATGGCGGTGGTCTTTAGCAGTCTCCTGTAATGTGGCAGTAATCTCTAGCAGTCTCCTGTAACATTGCAGTAGTCTCTAGCAGTCTCCTGTAACATGGCAGTAGTCTCTAGCAGTCTCCTGTGACATGGCCGTAGTCTCTATCAGTCTCCTGTGACATTGCAGCAGTCTCTAGCAGTCTCCTGTGACATAGCTGTGGTCTCTAGCAGTCTCCTGTGACATGGCAGTAGTCTCTAGCAGTCTCCTGTGACATGGCAGTAGTCTCTAGCAGTCTCCTGTGACATGGCAGTAGTCTCTAGCAGTCTCCTGTGACATGGCAGTAGTCTCTAGCAGTCTCCTGTGACATGGCAGTAGTCTCTAGCAGTCTCCTGTGACATGGCGTAGTCTCTAGCAGTCTCCTGTGACATGGCGGTAGTCTCTAGCAGTCTCCTGTAACATGGCAGTAATCTCTAGCAGTCTCTGTGACATGGCGGTAGTCTCTAGCAGTCTCCTGTGACATGGCGGTTGTCTCTAGCAGTCTCCTGTGACATGGCAGTAATCTCTCTAGCAGTCTCCTGTGACATGGCAGTAGTCTCTAGCAGTCTCCTGTGACATAGCAGTAGTCTCTAGCAGTCTCCTGTAACATTGCAGTAGTCTCTAGCAGTCTCCTGTGACATGGCGGTAGTCTCTAGCAGTCTCCTGTGACATGGCGGTGGTCTTTAGCAGTCTCCTGTAATGTGGCAGTAATCTCTAGCAGTCTCCTGTGACATGGCGGTAGTCTCTAGCAGTCTCCTGTGACATGGCGGTAGTCTCTAGCAGTCTCCTGTGACATGGCGGTGGTCTTTAGCAGTCTCCTGTGACATGGCAGTAATCTCTAGCAGTCTCCTGTGACATGGCAGTAATCTCTAGCAGTCTCCTGTGACATGGTGCTAGTCTCTAGCAGTCTCCTGTGACATGGTGGTAGTCTCTAGCAGTCTCCTGTGACATGACGGTAGTCTCTAGCAGTCTCCTGTGACATGGCGGTAGTCTCTAGCAGTCTCCTGTGACATGGCAGTAGTCTCTAGCAGTCTCCTGTGACATGGCAGTAGTCTCTAGCAGTCTCCTGTGACATGGCGGTGGTAGTCTCTAGCAGTCTCCTGTACATGGCAGTAGTCTCTAGCAGTCTCCTGTAACATTGCAGTAGTCTCTAGCAGTCTCCTGTAACATGGCCGTAATCTCTAGCAGTCTCCTGTGACATGGCAGTAGTCTCTAGCAGTCTCCTGTGACATGGCAGTAGTCTCTAGCAGTCTCCTGTGACATGGCAGTAGTCTCTAGCAGTCTCCTGTGACATAGCATAGTCTCTAGCAGTCTCCTGTGACATTGCAGTAGTCTCTAGCAGTCTCCTGTGACATGGCGGTAGTCTCTAGCAGTCTCCTGTGACATGGCGGTGGTCTCTAGCAGTCTCCTGTACATGGCAGTAATCTCTAGCAGTCTCCTGTGACATGGCAGTAGTCTCTAGCAGTCTCCTGTGACATGGCGGTAGTCTCTAGCAGTCTCCTGTGACATGGCGGTAGTCTCTAGCAGTCTCCTGTGACATGGCAGTAGTCTCTAGCAGTCTCCTGTGACATGGCAGTAATCTCTAGCAGTCTCCTGTGACATGGTGTAGTCTCTAGCAGTCTCCTGTGACATGGTGTAGTCTCTAGCAGTCTCCTGTGACATGGCGGTAGTCTCTAGCAGTCTCCTGTGACATGGCAGTAGTCTCTAGCAGTCTCCTGTGACATGGCCGTAGTCTCTAGCAGTCTCCTGTGACATGGCAGTAGTCTCTAGCAGTCTCCTGTGACATGGCGGTGGTCTCTAGCAGTCTCCTGTAACATGTGGCAGTAATCTCTAGCAGTCTCCTAGCAGTTTCCTGTGATGACATGCAGTAGTCTCTAGCAGTCTCCTGTGACATGGCAGTAATCTCTAGCAGTGTCCTGTGACATGGCCGTAGTCTCTAGCAGTCTCCTGTGACATTGGCAGTAGTCCCTAGCAGTCTCCTGTGACATAGCAGTGGTATCTAGCAGTCTCCTGTGACATGGCAGTAGTCTCTAGCAGTCTCCTGTGACATGGCGTAGTCTCTAGCAGTCTCCTGTGACATGGCAGTAGTCTCTAGCAGTCTCCTGTGACATGGCAGTAGTCTCTAGCAGTCTCTGTGACATGTCAGTAATCTCTAGCAGTCTCCTGTGACATGGCAGTAGTCTCTAGCAGTCTCCTGTGACATAGCATAGTCTCTAGCAGTCTCCTGTGACATGGCAGTGGTCTCTAGCAGTCTCCTGTGACAAGGCGGTAGTCTCTAGCAGTCTCCTGTGACATGGCACTAGTCTCTAGCAGTCTCCTGTGACATGGCCGTAGTCTCTAGCAGTCTCCTGTGACATGGCGGTAGTCTCTAGCAGTCTCCTGTGACATGGCAGTAATCTCTAGCAGTCTCCTGTGACATGGCCGTAGTCTCTAGCAGTCTCCTGTGACATGGCAGTAATCTCTAGCAGTCTCCTGTGACATGGCGGTAGTCTCTAGCAGTCTCCTGTGACATGTGGCAGTAATCTCTAGCAGTCTCCTGTGACATGGCAGTAATCTCTAGCAGTCTCCTGTGACATGGCAGTAGTCTCTAGCAGTCTCCTGTGACATGGCAGTAGTCTCTAGCAGTCTCCTGTAACATTGCAGTAGTCTCTAGCAGTCTCCTGTAACATGGCAGTAATCTCTAGCAGTCTCCTGTGACATGGTCTCTAAGCAGTCTCTAGTGACATCTAGCAGTCTCCTGTGACATTGCAGCAGTCCCTAGCAGTCTCCTGTGACATAGCAGTGGTCTCTAGCAGTTCTCCTGTGACATGGCAGTAGTCTCTAGCAGTCTCCTGTGACATGGCAGTAGTCTCTAGCAGTCTCCTGTGACATGGTCGTAGTCTCTAGCAGTCTCCTGTGACATGGCAGTGGTATCTAGCAGTCTCCTGTGACATGACATGGCGGTAGTCTCTAGCAGTCTCCTGTAACATGGCAGTAATCTCTAGCAGTCTCCTGTGACATGGCGGTAGTCTCTAGCAGTCTCCTGTGACATGGCAGTGGTATCTAGCAGTCTCCTGTGACATGGCAGTAGTCTCTAGCAGTCTCCTGTGACATAGCAATAGTCTCTAGCAGTCTCCTGTGACATAGCAGTAGTCCCTAGCAGTCTCCTGTGACATAGCAGTAGTCTCTAGCAGTCTCCTGTGACATGGCAGTAATCCCTAGCAGTCTCCTGTGACATGGCAGTAGTCTCTAGCAGTCTCCTGTGACATAGCAGTAGTCCCTAGCAGTCTCCTGTGACATGGCAGTAGTCTCTAGCAGTCTCCTGTGACATGCGGTAGTCTCTAGCAGTCTCCTGTGACATAGCAGTAGTCTCTAGCAGTCTCCTGTGACATGGCAGCAATAGTCTCTAGCAGTCTCCTGTGACATAGCAGTAGTCCCTAGCAGTCTCCTGTGACATAGCAGTAGTCTCTAGCAGTCTCCTGTGACATAGCATAGTCCCTAGCAGTCTCCTGTGACATAGCAGTAGTCTCTAGCAGTCTCCTGTGACATAGCAGTCTCCTGTGACATGGCGGTAGTCTCTAGCAGTCTCCTGTGACATGGCGGTGGTCTTTAGCAGTCTCCTGTAACATGGCAGTAATCTCTAGCAGTCTCCTGTGACATGGCAGTAATCTCTAGCAGTCTCCTGTGACATGGCAGTAGTCTCTCTAGCAGTCTCCTGTGACATGTTGGCAGTCTCTCTAGCAGTCTCCTGTGACATGGCAGTGGTCTCTAGCAGTCTCCTGTGACATGGCAGTGGTCTCTAGCAGTCTCCTGTAACATTGCAGTAATCTCTAGCAGTCTCCTGTGAAATAATCAGTAGTCTCTAGCAGTCTCCTGTGTGACATGGTGCTAGTCCCAGTCTCTAGCAGTCTCCTGTGACATGACGGTAGTCTCTAGCAGTCTCCTGTGACATGGTCGTAGTCTCTAGCAGTCTCCTGTGACATGACGGTAGTCTCTAGCAGTCTCCTGTGACATAACGGTAGTCTCTAGCAGTCTCCTGTGACATGGTCGTAGTCTCTAGCAGTCTCCTGTGACATGACGGTAGTCTCTAGCAGTCTCCTGTGACATGGCGTAGTCTCTAGCAGTCTCCTGTGACATGGCCGTAGTCTCTAGCAGTCTCCTATGACATGGCCGTAGTCTCTAGCAGTCTCCTGTGACATGGCGGTGGTCTTTAGCAGTCTCCTGTAACATGGCAGTAATCTCTAGCAGTCTCCTGTAACATGGCAGTAGTCTCTAGCAGTCTCCTGTGACATGGCAGTAATCTCTAGCAGTCTCCTGTGACATGGCCGTAGTCTCTAGCAGTCTCCTGTAGCATGGCAGCAGTCCCTAGCAGTCTCCTGTGACATAGCTGTGGTATCTAGCAGTTTCCTGTGACATGGCAGTAGTCTCTAGCAGTCTACTGTGACATGGCCGTAGTCTCTAGCAGTCTCCTGTGACATAGCAGTGGTATCTAGCAGTTCTCCTGTGACATGGCAGTAGTCTCTAGCAGTCTCCTGTGACATGGCAGTAGTCTCTAGCAGTCTCCTGTGACATGGCCGTAGTCTCTAGCAGTCTCCTGTGACATGGCAGTAGTCTCTAGCAGTCTCCTGTGACATGGCGTAGTCTCTAGCAGTCTCCTGTGACATGGCAGTGGTCTCTAGCAGTCTCCTGTGACATGGCGGTAGTCTCTAGCAGTCTCCTGTAACATGGCAGTAATCTCTAGCAGTCTCCTGTGACATGGCGGTTGTCTCTAGCAGTCTCCTGTAACATGGCAGTAATCTCTAGCAGTCTCCTGTGACATGGCAGTAGTCTCTAGTAGTCTCCTGTGACATAGCAATAGTCCCTAGCAGTCTCCTGTGACATGGGTAGTCTCTAGTAGTCTCCTGTGACATAGCAATAATCCCTAGTAGTCTCCTGTGACATAGCAGTTGTCTCTAGCAGTCTTCTGTGACATGGTGGTGGTCTTTAGCAGTCTCCTGTAATGTGGCAGTAATCTCTAGCAGTCTCCTGTGACATGGCAGTAATCTCTAGCAGTCTCCTGTGACATGGCCATACTCTCTAGCAGTCTCCTGTGACATGGCGGTAGTCTCTAGCAGTCTCCTGTGACATGGCAGTGGTCTCTAGCAGTCTCCTGTACATTGCAGTAATCTCTAGCAGTCTCCTGTGAAAGACCAGTAGTCTCTAGCAGTCTCCTATAACATGGCAGTAGTCTCTAGCAGTCTCCTGTAACATGGCAGTAATCTCCTGGCAGTAATCTCTAGCAGTCTCCTGTGACATGGCAGTAGTCTCTAGCAGTCTCCTTTGACATGGCAGTAGTCTCTAGCAGTCTCCTGTGACATGGCAGTGGTCTCTAGCAGTCTCCTGTAACATGGCAGTGGTCTTAGCAGTCTCCTGTAATGTGGCAGTAATCTCTAGCAGTCTCCTGTGACATGGCAGTACTCTCTAGCAGTCTCCTGTGACATGGCGGTAGTCTCTAGCAGTCTCCTGTGACATGGCAGTGGTCTCTAGCAGTCTCCTGTGACATGGCAGTGGTCTCTAGCAGTCTCCTGTAACATTGCAGTAATCTCTAGCAGTCTCCTGTGAAAGACCAGTAGTCTCTAGCAGTCTCCTTGTGACATAGCAGTAGTCTCTAGCAGTCTCCTGTAACATGGGCAATAATCTCTAGCAATCTCCTGTGACATGGCGGTGGTCTTTAGCAGTCTCCTGTAATTTGGCAGTAATCTCTAGCAGTCTCCTGTGAAATAACAGTAGTCCCTAGTAGTCTCCTGTGACATAGCAGTGGTATCTATAGCAGTCTCCTGTGACATGACGGTAGTCTCTACAGTCTCCTGTAACATGGTGGCAGTCTCTAGCAGTCTCCTGTAACATGGCAGTAATCTCTAGCAGTCTCCTGTGACATGACAGTAGTCCCTAGCAGTCTCCTGTGACATAGCGGTAGTCTCTAGCAGTCTCCTGTGACATAGCGGTAGCCTCTAGCAGTCTCCTGTGACATAGCAGTAGTTCCTAGCAGTCTCCTGTGACATGGCAGTAATCTCTAGCAGTCTTCTGTGACATAACAGAAGTCCCTAGTAGTCTCCTGTGACATAGCAGTGGTATCTCTAGCAGTCTCCTGTGACATGACGGTAGTCTCTACAGTCTCCTGTAACATGGTGGCAGTCTCTAGCAGTCTCCTGTAACATGGCAGTAATCTCTAGCAGTCTCCTGTGACATGGCAGTAGTCCCTAGCAGTCTCCTGTGACATGCAGTAGTCTCTAGCAGTCTCCTGTGACATAGCGGTAGTCCTCTAGCAGTCTCCTGTGACATGGCAGTAATCTCTAGCAGTCTTCTGTGACATAACAGAAGTCCCTAGCAGTCTCCTGTAACAAGGCAGTAATCTGTGGCAGTCTCCTGTGACATGGCAGTAGTCTCTAGCAGTCTCCTGTGACATGGCAGTAGTCCCTAGCAGTCTTCTGTGACATGGCGGTAGCCTCTAGCAGTCTCCTGTGACATAGCAGTAGTCCCTAGCAGTCTTCTGTGACATGGCAGTAGTCTTTAGCAGTCTCCTGTGACATAGCGGTAGTCTCTAGCAGTCTCTTGTGACATAGCAGTAGTCTCTAGCAGTCTCCTTTAACATTGCAGTAGTCCCTAGCAGTCTTCTGTGACATGGGGTAGTCTCTAGCAGTCTCCTGTGACATGGCGGTAGTCCCTAGCAGTCTCCTGTGACATAGCAGTAATCTCTAGCAGTCTCCTGTAACATGGCAGTAATCTGTGGCAGTCTCCTTTGACATGGCAGTAGTCTCTAGCATCTCCTGTGACATAGCAGTAGTCCCTAGCAGTCTTCTGTGACATGGCGGTAGTCTCTAGCAGTCTCCTGTAGCATTGCAGCAGTCCCTAGCAGTCTCCTGTGACATAGCTGTGGTATCTAGCAGTTTCCTGTGACATGGCAGTAGTCTCTAGCAGTCTACTGTGACATAGCCGTAGTCTCTAGCAGTCTCCTGTGACATAGCTGTGGTATCTAGCAGTTTCCAGTGACATGGCAGTAGTCTCTAGCAGTCTACTGTGACATGGCCGTAGTCTCTAGCAGTCTCATGTGACATGGCAGTAGTCTCTAGCAGTCTCCTGTGACATGGCAGTAGTCTCTAGCAATCTCCTGTGACATGGCCGTAGTCTCTAGCAGTCTCCTGTGACATGGCAGTAGTCTCTAGCAGTCTCCTGTGACATGGCGGTTGTCTCTAGCAGTCTCCAGTAACATGGCAGTAATCTCTAGCAGTCTCCTGTGACATGGCAGTAGTCTCTAGCAGTCTCCTGTGACATGGCAGTAGTCTCTAGCAGTCTCCTGAGACATGGCAGTGGTCTTTAGCAGTCTCCTCTTATGTGGCAGTAATCTCTAGCAGTCTCCTGTAACATGGTGGCAGTCTCTAGCAGTCTCCTGTAACATGGCAGTAATCTGTAGCAGTCTCCTGTGACATGGCAGTAGTCTCTAGCAGTCTCCTGTGACATGGCAGTAGTCTCTAGCAGTCTCCTGAGACATGGCAGTGGTCTTTAGCAGTCTCCTCTTATGTGGCAGTAATCTCTAGCAGTCTCCTGTAACATGGTGGCAGTCTCTAGCAGTCTCCTGTAACATGGCAGTAATCTGTAGCAGTCTCCTGTGACATGGCAGTAATCTGTAGCAGTCTCCTGTGACATGGCAGTAGTCTCTAGCAGTCTCCTGTGACATGGCGGTAGTCTCTAGCAGTCTCCTATAACACGGCGGTAGTCTCTAGCAGTCTCCTGTGACATGGCCGTAGTCTCTAGCAGTCTCCTGTGACATGGCCGTAGTCTCTAGCAGTCACGTGTGACATGGCAGTGGTCTCTAGCAGTCTCCTGTGACATGGCAGTAATCTCTAGCAGTCTCCTGTGATATACCAGTAGTCCCTATCAGTCTCCTGTGACATAGCAGTGGTATCTAGCAGTCTCCTTATACATGGCTGTAGTCTCTACTGTCTCCTGTAACATGGCAGTAGTCTCTAGCAGTCTCCTGTTACATAGCAGTGTTCCCTAGCAGTCTCCTGTAACATGGCGATAGTCGCTAGCATTCTGTGACATGGCTGTTTTCTCTAACAGTCTCCTGTAACATGGCGTACTCTCTAGCAGTCACCTGTAACATGGCGGTAGTCTCTAGCAGTCTCCTGTAACATGGCAGTGGTTTTTAGCTGTCTCCTGTAACATGGCAGTAATCTCTAGCAGTCTCCTGTGACATACCCGTAGTCCCTAGCAGTCTCCTGTGACATAGCAGTGGTATCTAGCAGTCTCCTGTGACATGGCAGTAGTCTCTACAGTCTCCTGTAACATGGCAGTAGTCTCTAGCAGTCTCCTGTGACATGGCGGTAGTCTCTAGTAGTCTCCTGTAACATAGCAGTAGTCTCTACAGTCTCCTGTACCATGGCGATAGTCTCTAGCATTCTGTGACATGGCGGTTTTCCCTACCAGTCTCCTGTAACATGGCATTTGTTCCTAAAGTCTCCTGTAACATGGCAGTAGTCTCTATCAGTCTCCTGTGACATAGCAGTGGTCTCTAGCAGTCCCTTGTGACATGGCAGTGGTGTCTAGCAGTCTCCTGTGACATGGCCGTAGTCTCTAGCAGTCTCCTATGACATGGCCGTAGTCTCTAGCAGTCTCATGTGACATGGCAGAATAGTGAACGGTGATTGGTTATTGGGGGGGGTGGAGAATAGTGAACGGTGATTGATTAGTGGGGGGGAGAAGAATAGTGAATGGTGATTGGTTGGTGGGGGGGTGGAGCATAGTGAACAGTGATTGGCTAGTGGGGGCGGGTGGAGAGTAGTGATTAGTTGATGAAGGGGTGGAGAGTAGTGATTGGTTGGTGGGGGGTGGAGAGTAGTGATTGGTTGATGAAGGGGTGGAGAGTAGTGATTGGTTGGTGGGGGGGTGGAGAGTAGTGATTGGTTGGTGGGGGGTGGAGAGTAGTGATTGGTTGGTGAGGGGGTGGAGAATAGTGATTGGTTGGTGAAGGGGTGGAGAGTAGTGATTGGTTGGTGAGGGGGTGGAGATTAGAGATTGGTTAGTGGGGGGTGGAGAGTAGTGATTGGATAGTGGGGGGGTAGAGAGTAGTGATTGGTTGGTGAGGGGGTGGAGAGTAGAGATTGGTTGGTGGTGGGGGTGTAGAGTAGAGATTGGTTGGTGGGGGGTGGAGAGTAGAGATTGGTTGGTGGGGGCTGGGAGTAGTGATTGGTTAGTGGGGGGGTGGAGAGTAGTGATTGGTTTGTGGGGGGTGGAGAGTAGTGATTGGTTGGTGAAGGGGTGGAGAGTAGTGATTGGTTGGTGAGGGGGTGGAGTGTAGTGATTGGTTGGTGGGTGGGGTGGAGAGTAGTGATTGGTTGGTGAGGGGGTGGGGAGAGTAGACATTGGTTGGTGAGGGGGTGGAGAGTAGAGATTGGTTGGGGGGTGGTGGAGAGTAGGAGAGGTTGGTTGTGGGTGGGGGGGTGGAGAGTAGTGATTGGTTAGTGGGGGGGGGGTGGAGAGTAGAGATTGGTTGGTGGGGGGTGGAGAGTAGTGATTGGTTAGTGAGGGGGTGGAGAGTAGAGATTGGTTGGTGGGGGGTGGAGAGTAGAGATTGGTTGGTGAAGGGGGAGTGGAGAATAGTGAATGGTGATTGGTTTGGGTAGTGGAGAGTAGGTGATGTGTGGGGGGGGGAATAGTGATTGGTTGGGGGGGGGTGGAGAGTTGTGATTGGTGGGGGGGGGGGTGGAGAGTAGCGATTGGTTGGTGGGGGGGGGGGGGGTGGAGAGTAGTGATTGGTTAGTGGGGGGGGAGGAGAGTAGTGATTGGTTAGTGGGGGGGGTGGAGAGTAGTGATTGGTTGGTGGGGGGTGGAGTGTAGTGATTGGTTGGTGAAGGGGGAGTGGCAGAATAGTGAATGGTGATTGGTTTGGGTAGTGGAGAGTAGCGATTGGGGGGGGGGGAATAGTGATTGGTTGTGGGGGGGTGGAGAGTAGTGATTGGTTGGTGGGGGGTGGAGAGTAGTGATTGGGGGGTGGGGGGGTGGTTTAGGGATTGGGGGGGGGGAGAGTAGTGATTGGTTGGGGGGGGTGGAGAGTAGAGATTGGGGGGGTGAGGGGGGTGGAGAGTAGAGATTGGTTGGGTGGGGGGGTGGAGAGTAGAGATTGGTTGGTGGGGGGGTGGAGAGTAGTGATTGGGTTAGTGGGGGGTGGAGAGTAGAGATTGGTTGGTGGGGGGTGGAGAGTAGAGGGGGGGTTGGTGGAGTGGAGAATAGTGAATGGTGATTGGTTGGGTGTGTAGTAGGGGGAGGGGGGGGGATTGGTGGGGGGGGAAGTAATAGTGTTGGGGGGGGGGGTGGGGGATTGGGTGGGGGGGGGGGGTTTGGTTGGTGGGGGGGGGGGGGTAGTGATTGGTTGGTGGGGGGTTGGGAGTAGTTGGTTGGTGGGGGGTGGAGGTAGAGATTGGTTGGGGGGGGGTGGGGGTGGTGAGGTAGTGATTGGTTGGGGGGGGGGGGGGGTGGGGTAGTGGATTGGTGAGTGGTGGGGGGCCCTTCCCCAGTCTGTGCACACTCCATGCACCCCCACACATCACTGGAAGATAATGGTGTCATTCCCGCTATAAAGACCAAAGACACGACCAGAGACTGCTAGATAGCCGATCACTTCCAGGATGGACAATACTGACACCCACCACAGATGGGGAGACCACCTACCGGCCACCCAACATTCCATTATCATCCACACAACTTCTCACTGACTGAGCAGGACCTGAGGAACCTTCATGGACCCCAACACTCAGGAACTCCAACATTTATTTCTAAAGAAGCCGTGATCTAGAAGTCTCTGACCGTCTCCTGTACTATGTCTGCAGTCTCTGGTCATCTCCTGTACTGTGTCCGCAGTCTCTGGTCATCTCCTGTACTGTGTCCGCAGTCTCTGACCATCTCCTGTACTGTGTCCGCAGTCTCTGGTCATCTCCTGTACTACGTCCGCAGTCTCCGGTCATCTCCTGTACTATGTCCGCAGTCTCCTGATCATCTCCTGTACTGTGTCCGCAGTCTCCGGTCATCTCCTGTACTATGTCCGCAGTCTCCGGTCATCTCCTGTACTGTGTCCGCAGTCTTTGGTCATCTCCTGTACTGTGTCCGCAGTCTCTGGTCATCTCCTGTACTGTGTCCGCAGTCTCTGGTCATCTCCTGTACTGTGTCCGCAGTCTCTGGTCATCTCCTGTACTGTGTCCGCAGTCTCTGGTCATCTCCTGTACTGTGTCCGCAGTCTCTGGTCATCTCCTGTACTGTGTCCGCAGTCTCTGATCATCCCTGTACTGTGTCCGCAGTCTCTGGTCATCTCCTGTACTGTGTCTGCAGTCTCTGGTCATCTCCTGTACTGTGTCCGCAGTCTCTGGTCATCTCCTGTACTGTGTCTGCAGTCTCTGGTCATCTCCTGTACGTGTCTGCAGTCTCTGCATCTCCTGTCCGCTCTGGTCATCTCCTGTACTGTGTCCGCAGTCTCTGGTCATCTCCTGTACTATGTCTGCAGTCTCTGGTCATCCCCTGTACCGTGTCTGCAGTCTCTGGTCATCTCCTGTACTGTGTCCGCAGTCTCTGGTCATCTCCTGTACTGTGTCCGCAGTCTCTGGTCATCTCCTGTACTGTGTCCGCAGTCTCTGGTCATCTCCCTGTACTGTGTCTGCAGTCTCTGGTCATCTCCTGTACTGTCCGCAGTCTCTGACCGCCTCCATTAGAATGTCTGCAGTCTCTGGTATGATATGCCCCCCTCCTGGAGCTGGAAGCAGTGATGTCAGTCAGAGTTTATTTCGTAGGGAGATGTGTGGAAGTGAGACACCTGGGTGAGAAACTGCCGATGTAAGCTGCAATGCTTTGATCAGGTCATGTGTCCTGGGAGTCAGAGAATGGCAGCTTCTATCTGGGGCTTCACACACAGGCATTAGGTAATGCTGAGGAGATGGTGTGTACCAGAGTGACATCCCCGTCCTTAGCTCAGCACATACACCCAGTGACAGGGATAAGCATGTGCCCAGTGACGGCGGAGCTCATACTTGATCCAGGTCAGAGACTCGCTATGTAATGAAGAAGAACATTGAGAAATGAGGTAGGAGTGAGGTTCAGGAACGTGGAGACATGAGGCAGGAGTGAGGTTCAGGAACGTGGAGACATGAGGCAGGAGTGAGGATCAGGAACGTGGAGACATGAGGCAGGAGTGAGGTTCAGGAACGTGGAGACATGAGGCAGGAGTGAGGTTCAGGAACGTGGAGACATGAGGCAGAGTGAGGTTCAGGAACGTGGAGACATGAGGAGGAGTGAGGTTCAGGAACGTGGAGACATGAGGAAGGAGTGAGGTTCAGGAACGTGGAGACATGAGGTAGGAGTGAGGTTCAGGAACATAGAGACATGAGGCAGGAGTGAGGTTCAGGAATGTGGAGACATGAGGCAGGAGTGAGGTTCAGGAACGTGGAGACATGAGGCAGGAGTGAGGTTCAGGAACGTGGAGACATGAGGCAGGAGTGAGGTTCAGGAACGTGGAGACATGAGGCAGGAGTGAGTTTTCAGGAACGTGGAGACATGAGGAAGGAGTGAGGTTCAGGAACGTGGAGACATGAGGAAGGAGTGAGGTTCAGGAACGTGGAGACATGAGGCAGAAGTGAGGTTCAGGAACGTGGAGACATGAGGCAGGAGTGAGGTTCAGGAACGTGGAGACATGAGGCAGGAGTGAGGTTCAGGAACGTGGAGACATGAGGCAGGAGTGAGGTTCAGGAACGTGGAGACATGAGGCAGGAGTGAGGTTCAGGAACGTGGAGACATGAGGCAGGAGTGAGGTTCAGGAACGTGGAGACATGAGGCAGGAGTGAGGTTCAGGAACGTGGAGACATGAGGCAGGAGTGAGGTTCAGGAACGTGGAGACATGAGGCAGGAGTGAGGTTCAGGAACGTGGAGACATGAGGCAGGAGTGAGTTTCAGGAACGTGGAGACATGAGGAAGGAGTGAGGTTCAGGAACGTGGAGACATGAGGCAGGAGTGAGGTTCAGGAACGTGGAGACATGAGGCAGGAGTGAGGTTCAGGAACGTGGAGACATGAGGCAGGAGTGAGGTTCAGGAACGTGGAGACATGAGGCAGGAGTGAGGTTCAGGAACGTGGAGACATGAGGCAGGAGTGAGGTTCAGGAACGTGGAGACATGAGGCAGGAGTGAGGTTCAGGAACGTGGAGACATGAGGCAGAAGTGAGGTTCAGGAACGTGGAGACATGAGGCAGGAGTGAGGTTCAGGAACGTGGAGACATGAGGCAGGAGTGAGGTTCAGGAACGTGGAGACATGAGGCAGGAGTGAGGTTCAGGAACGTGGAGACATGAGGCAGGAGTGAGGTTCAGGAACGTGGAGACATGAGGCAGGAGTGAGGTTCAGGAACGTGGAGACATGAGGCAGGAGTGAGGTTCAGGAACGTGGAGACATGAGGCAGGAGTGAGGTTCAGGAACGTGGAGACATGAGGCAGGAGTGAGGTTCAGAAACGTGGAGACATGAGGCAGGAGTGAGGTTCAGGAACATGGAGACATGATGAGGCAGGAGTGAGGTTCAGGAACATGGAGACATGAGGCAGGAGTGAGGTTCAGGAATGTAGAGTCATAAGGGAGAGTGAGGTTTGCGGGACATGAAGATATGAGGCAGGAGTGAGGTTGAGAAACATGGAGATATGAGTCGGAAGCAAGGCTAAGGAACGTAAAGTTGTGAGATGAGAGTGAAGTTCAGGAACGTGGAGACATGAGTTGAGAGCGAGGTTCAGGAACATGGAGTAACAAGGTGAGAGCGAGGTTGGGGAACATGGAGATATGAGTCGGGAGTGAGGTTAAGGAACATGGATTAACAAGGTGAGAGCAAGGTTGGGGAACATGGAGATATGAGTCGGGAGTGAGGTTGAGGAACATGGAGACATGAGGCAGGAGTGAGGTTAAGGAACATGGAGACATGAATTTGGGAGTTGGGAGCAAGGTTCAGGAACGTGGAGTCACAAGGTGAGATCGAGGTTGGGGGACATGGAGATATGAGTCGGGAGCGAGGTTGGGGAACATGGAGATACGAGTCGGGAGTGAGGTTGGGGAACATGGAGATATGAGTCGGGAGTGAGGTTGGGGAACAAGGATATAGACGAGGTTGGGGAACAAGGATATACGAGTCGGGAGCGAGGTTGGGGAACATGGAGATATGAGTCGGGAGGTTGGGGAACAAGAGATTGTCGGGAACATGGATATACGAGTCGGGAGTGAGGTTGGGGAACATGGAGATATGAGAGTGAGGTTGGGGAACATGGATATACGAGTCGGGAGTGAGGTTGGGGAACATGGATATACGAGTCGGGAGTGAGGTTGGGGAACATGGAGATGCATGAGTGAGGTTGGGGAACATGGATATATGATCGGTAACGAGGTTGGGGAACATGGAGGAGTTGGGAGTGAGGTTGGGGAACATGGAGATATGAGTCGGGAGTGAGGTTGGGGAACAAGGATATACGAGAGGGGAGCGAGGTTGGGGAACATGGAGATATGAGTCGGGAGTGAGGTTGGGGAACATGGAGATATGAGTCAGGAGTGAGGTTGGGGAACATGGAGACATGAGTCGGGAGGGAGGTTGGGGAACATGGAGATATGAGTCGGGAGGGAGGTTGAGGAACATGGAGACATGAGTCGGGAGGGAGGTTGAGGAACAGGAACATGAGTCGGGAGGGAGGTTGAGGAACATGGAGACATGACACCTATTCTGGTGACATGGGATTTCCCCTCACTTTCTGTTGAAGCTCTGATACAGGAAGTAACGGGTGACCTTCCAGAGGGGGTCGGTTTCCTTCTCCATCCCAAATAAAAAGTCTGAGCTCTGGACACATTCCAGAGCAGAATTCTGTATTTTTCCGGGGTTCGGGGTCTCTCCAGCGATCATGTGACTCTGGTTACCATATTTTGGGTCACATTCGGTCACATTGAACGTGCTTGGCTCCATAATTGGCCTTCATTTCTCACGTTGGTTGGTTAATGTGTAATGCTGGGGGAGGGGGACTCGGCTCCATGACCGCTCTCTGCTCTCATTAAACTCTCCTGTGACAACCATAAGGAAGAGAATGTCAGAAATTCCCGGCCTCTGCAGGACAAAGTTCTCTGGGTCATAATTCAGGGTCAGGGAAGAGGAAGGGCAGGGTGACACCCGGAGCCGGCCTGTATGTGAGCCGTGCCATTCCAGGAGAGGGACTCATGGATCATCACCATTACCATGGGGCAGTGGGAGGAGCCAAGGATGCCAGGCTCCATGATCTGACCCAACTGCAGGAGCAGGGGGATGAGGAGGCCAGGAAATCTGTACCTGGGTGCTGACATCATTTTTACAGTAAATTCAGGAAATGTCACATTTCTGACGTTGTCACCATCTCAAGATCCTGGAGAGAAGGTCTGGCCGAGGAGGGAGGAGGAGGGTGGGAGGAGAACAGTAATGGTGATGACCCCCCGGACACCAACCTTCTCCAGCACTTCTACCCCAGAGGAACCCCTAGAATAGGTTCAGGTCTCAGGAACACGTCATCAGGTTAGTCCATCGGGGTCAATGGAAGAATGTTCCTTCCATTGGTGGTCAGTGCAAAGTCTGTGGAAGAGGGGTGCCTACCCTGACTCCTCCCATATGTAGACCCCCGTCTGTGCAGAGGGGCACCTACACTGACTCCTCCCATTTGTAGACCCCTTAGTCTATGTATGGGGTCACCTTTCCTGACTCCTCCCATATGTAGACCCCCCTGTCTGTGCAGAGGGGCATCTACACTGACTCCTCCCATTTGTAGACCCCTTAGTCTATGTATAGGGTCACCTTTCCTGACTCCTCCCATATGTAGACCCCCTCCCGTCTGTGCAGAGGGGCACCTACCCTGACTCCTCCCATATGTAGACCCCCCGTCTGTGCAGAGGGGCACCTACACTGACTCCTCCCATTTGTAGACCCCTTAGTCTATGTATGGGGTCACCTTTCCTGACTCCTCCCATATGTAGACCCCCCGTCTGTGCAGAGGGGCACCTACACTGACTCCTCCCATTTGTAGACCCCTTAGTCTATGTATAGGGTCACCTTTCCTGACTCCTCCCATATGTAGACCCCCCTCCCGTCTGTGCAGAGGGGCACCTACCCTGACTCCTCCCATATGTAGACCCCCCGTCTATGTAGAGGGTCAACTTTCCTGACTCCTCCCATTTGCAGACCCCCTAGTCTGTACAGAGGGTCACCTTTCCTGACTCCTCCCATATGTAGACCCCCCCAATCTGTATATTGTGGGATTAAAGTGTCAGCTCTTGTGTATATCTGGTGTACTCGCACACAATGGAGGAAGGAGGAGGGGGGAGGGGTATATTGTGTGATTAGAGTGTCAGCTCCTGTGTATATCTGGTGTACTCGCACACAATGGAGGAAGGGGGAGGGGTATATTGCGGGATTAGAGTGTCAGCTCTTGTGTATATCTGGTGTACTCGCACACAATGGAGGAAGGGGGAGGGGTATATGCGGGATTAGAGTGTCAGCTCCTGTGTATATCTGGTGTACTCGCACACAATGGAGGAAGGGGGAGGGGTATATTGTGTGATTAGAGTGTCAGCTCTTGTGTATATCTGGTGTACTCGCACACAATGGTGGATGGAGGAAGGGGGAGGGGTATATTGCGGGATTAGAGTGTCAGCTCCTGTGTATATCTGGTGTACTCGCACACAATGGTGGATGGAGGAAGGGGGAGGGGATTGCGGGATTAGAGTGTCAGCTCCTGTGTATATCTGGTGTACTCGCACACAATGGAGGAAGGGGGAGGGGTATATTGCGGGATTAGAGTGTCAGCTCCTGTGTATATCTGGTGTACTCGCACACAATGGAGGAAGGGGGAGGGTATATTGCGGGATTAGAGTGTCAGCTCCTGTGTATATCTGGTGTACTCGCACACAATGGAGGAAGGGGGAGAGGTATATTGTGGGATTAGAGTGTCAGCTCCTGTGCATATCAGTGGAGGATGAGGGAAGGGAGGTGTGGATATGCGGCACTGTCATGGTATCCGGTGTTGGCTCCGTGTTGGCTCGGGGACAATGGGACATTCCTGGAATATTTACATCTTCTGGCATCTGAAGCAGAATGAGAAAATATCCGAAAGGTTTGAAAAACCCCTGAGATGCCGGGAATGAGTGCAGGCTCTTGTGGAACTACAAATCCCATGTGGGCAGCCACAGAGCATGCTGGGAGTTGTAGTTCCACACCTGCCCGGGTCAGGCCACTGTCCCCTCCTTCATATATTATATGAGAGGTGTGCAGGAGCAGAGCAGGGAACTCCGGGGTCCCAGGTACATAGAGCGAGGACCTCCGGGGTCCCAGGTACACAGAGCGGGGACCTCCGGGGTCCCGGGTACACAGAGCGGGGACCTCCGGGGTCCCGGGTACACAGAGCGGGGACCTCCGGGGTCCCGGGTACACAGAGCGGGGACCTCCGGGGTCCCGGGTACACAGAGCGGGGACCTCCGGGGTCCCGGGTACACAGAGCGGGGACCTCCGGGGTCCCTACCGGGGTCCCGGGGGGTACACAGAGCGAGGACCTCCGGGGTCCCGGGTACCAGAGCGGGTACACAGAGCGAGGACCTCCGGGGTCCCGGGTACCAGAGCGGGTCCCGGGTACACAGAGCGAGGACCTCCGGGGTTCCGGGTACACAGAGCGAGGACCTCCGGGGGTTCCGGGTACACAGAGCGAGGACCTCCGGGGTCCCCAGGTACACAGATGACGTTCCTCCATCCTGGATCCTGTGTTCTCCATCTCAGGAATGTGGCTGGAGATGTTGGTCCATATATACCAGACATTCCTCCTGTATACTACATGTGTGTGACATATGTGAGCCCCCCCCCCCCCCCCCCCCCCCACACACACACACCAGTATTCCCAGTTCTTCCAGCGTCCTCCCTGGCCGGTCCCCGCACATGGGACTGGAACCTCCTCCATGTCCCCGACACAGACGGTCAGACCCCAAAACAGCCATAATTACTGCGACAGGAAGGAGACTGAGGAACCGTGTTCAGAACAGACGGACTATCCCTCCCGAGAACCCCTGAGGTCACCTCCGACTATGGTCCCTATACAGTCCTGTATGGTTACTAGAGGGCGTTATGGTCCCTATACAGTCCTGTATGGTTACTAGAGGGTGTTATGGTCCTTATACAGACTTGTATGGTTACTAGATGGTGTTATGGTCCCTATACAGTCATGTATGATTACTAGATGGTGTTATGGTCCCTATACAGTCCTGTATGGTTACTAGATGGCGTTATGGTCCCTATACAGTCCTGTATGGTTACTAGATGGCGTTATGGTCCCTATACAGACTTGTATGGTTACTAGATGGCGTTATGGTCCCTATACAGTCCTGTATGGTTACTAGATGGCGTTATGGTCCCTATACAGACTTGTATGGTTACTAGATGGCGTTATGGTCCCTATACAGTCCATGTATGATTACTAGATGGTGTTATGGTCCCTATACAGTCCTGTATGGTTACTAGAGGGCGTTATGGTCCCTATACAGTCCTGTATGGTTACTAGATGGTGTTATGGTCCTTATACAGACTTGTATGGTTACTAGATGGTGTTATGGTCCCTATACAGTCATGTATGATTACTAGATGGTGTTATGGTCCCTATACAGTCCTGTATGGTTACTAGATGGCGTTATGGTCCCTATACAGTCCTGTATGGTTACTAGAGGGCGTTATGGTCCCTATACAGTCCTGTATGGTTACTAGATGGCGTTATGGTCCCTATACAGTCCTGTATGGTTACTAGATGGCGTTATGGTCCCTATACAGACTTGTATGGTTACTAGATGGCGTTATGGTCCCTATACAGTCCTGTATGGTTACTAGAGGGCGTTATGGTCCCTATACAGTCCTTGCAGCCATTTACTTGATATACTTTGTAGTTACTCTGAAGAGGATACAAGAAGGTGATAAGTTTAGCTTTCACCTCAAGGAAGCCGCTGTTTTCTTGGGGTCTACAGGTCTATGTGAGGCTACGCGGGTCTATGTGAGGCTACACGGGTCTATGTGAGGCTACGCGGGTCTATGTGAGGCTACACGGGTCTATGTGAGGCTACACGGGTCTATGTGAGGCTACACGGGTCTATGTGAGGCTACACGGGTCTATGTGAGGCTACGCGGGTCTATGTGAGGCTACGCGGGTCTATGTGAGGCTACACGGGTCTATGTGAGGCTACACGGGTCTATGTGAGGCTACATGGGTCTATGTGAGGCTATGCGGGTCTATGTGAGGCTACGCGGGTCTATGTGAGGCTACATAACACTATACGGGTCTATGTGAGGCTACACGGGTCTATGTGAGGCTACACGGGTCTATGTGAGGCTACACGGGTCTATGTGAGGCTATACGGGTCTATGTGAGGCTACATAACACTATACATACGGGGTCTATGTGAGGCTACGTGGGTCTATGTGAGGCTACGCGGGTCTATGTGAGGCTACGCGGGTCTATGTGAGGCTACGCGGGTCTATGTGAGGCTACACGGGTCTATGTGAGGCTACGCGGGTCTATGTGAGGCTACACGGGTCTATGTGAGGCTATACGGGTCTATATGTGAGGCTATACAGGTCTATGTGAGGCTATACAGGTCTATGTGAGGCTACACGGGTCTATGTGAGGCTACATAACACTATATGGGTCTATGTGAGGCTACACGGGTCTATGTGAGGCTACGCGGTCTATGTGAGGCTACGCGGGTCTATGTGAGGCTACGCGGGTCTATGTGAGGCTACGCGGGTCTATGTGAGGCTACATAACACTATATGGGTCTATGTGAGGCTACGCGGGTCTATGTGAGGCTATACAGGTCTATGTGAGGCTATACAGGTCTATGTGAGGCTACGCGGGTCTATGTGAGGCTACGCGGGTCTATGTGAGGCTACGCGGGTCTATGTGAGGCTACACGGGTCTATGTGAGGCTACACAGGTCTATGTGAGGCTACACGGGTCTATGTGAGGCTACACGGGTCTATGTGAGGCTACATAACACTATACGGGTCTATATAAAACCATAACAGACTCCTCAGGACTATATAAGGACAGGATTGGTGGCGGGAAGAATACAGAGGAGAGGAAACAATAGAAAGAAATGTGACCCCCAGAGACGGGAATGAGGAAATATTTCTATAGAGCCAGACATTGTCACTGCAAGAGTTCACCCAACAATCATGGCACACGGAACCCCAATACTGAGACACAGAACCCCAATACTGAGACACAGAACCCCAATACTAATACATGGAACCCCAATACTGAGACACAGAACCCCAATACTAATACATGGAACCCCAATACTAATACATGGAACCCCAATACTGAGACACAGAACCCCAATACTAATACATGGAATTCCAAAACTTACATATAGAACCCCAATACTGATATAAAGAACCCTAACATTGATGCATAGAACCCCAATACTGACATACAGAGCCCCAATACTGACATATGGAACCCCAATACTGACATATGGAACCCAATACTGAGACACAGAACCCCAATACTGAGACCACAGAACCCCAATACTAATACATGGAACCCCAATACTGAGACACAGAACCCCAATACTAATACATGGAACCCCAATACTGAGACACAGAAACCCAATACTGAGACACAGAACCCCAATACTGACATGCAGACACAGAACCCCAATACTGCAGAACTCCAATACTGAGACAGAACCCCAATACTGAATACATGGAATCCAATACTGGCAAAAAATACATATAGAACCCCAATACTGATATAAAGAACCCTAATATTGATGCATAGAACCCCAATACTGACATACAGAGCCCCAATACTGACATATGGAACCCCAATACTGACATATGGAGCCTAATACTGACACATGGAACCCAATACTGACACAGAACCCCAATACTGACACACAGAACACCAATACTGACACATGGAACCCTAATTCTGGCACACAAACCCCAAAACTGACATACTGACCAAATACTGAGACAGAAACCCAATACTGAGACATAGAACCCCAATACTGACATGCAGAACCCCAATATGACTGAGACAGAACCCAATACTACTGACATGCATAACCCCAATACTGGCATACTGAGCCCCATACTGAGAACCCCATAGAGACAAACCCCGATATCCCAATACTGACATATTGAGCCCAATACTGAGACAGAACCCCAATACCCACATGAAGAATCCCAATACTGACATATTGAGCCCAATACTGAGACAGAACCCCAATACCCACATGAAGAAGCCCCCAATACTGACATATTAAGCCCAATACTGAGACAGAACCCCAATACCCACATGAAGAACCCCAATACTGACATATTGAGCCCAATACTGAGACAGAACCCCAATACCCACATGAAGAACCCCAATACTGCCACACAGACCCTGAATTTAGGACAGACAGTGTCTTCAATGATCAGTGCCATCTTCTCGTTTGACCATCACAGGGATTCCAGAATTTACAGCTTCAGTCTAATTTAGAATCGATTGATGAGGTGAGAAGGATTATTGATCCCGGGAGGACTATCAGGTGATCAGGAACAGATCCCAGAACAGGGTGGAGAGGATCAGACAGGGAAGAGCGAGATGAAGAGTTTTCACCAAACTGGGGCCATTGTCAGACTGTTGCTGACACCGATGTCTTCTTCTCCCTCAGGGCCGTCTTTACGTATGAAAGAAAATGGAGCCTGAAGCTGATGGATTCTGGAGGTAAGTCGGAGATCCCCGTGTGTCCTTCCTGTGTCTGCTGGCCGTGAGTCCCGAGTCTTCTACCTTGTCTGTCTCCTTCTGATTGAGGTCACCTGCCCCCCCGCCCCACACTGCAAGGGTTCAATACTCCGTAAGTCTGGAGTGGGCAGGATTGCTTACCATCTATGGACTGTGGCCAATCTCTTGGCATCATCATTGATCCTACATTGTATGTGGAGGGGCAAGCATGCAACCACGGCCATGAGCGTCTGAGGGAGGAGGCCTATGGGAAGATGGACACAAACTGGAGCCGCTCTTCATCAAGCAGACCAGGCTGTGTCTGTATGTTCCTCGGCCCTTGGTGGTGCTCAGAGGATGCACAGTGGAAGGGGGCCTCTGGGAAACTGGGGGTCATAGAGGCGTTGGAGGGCCAAACCCAGCAGGAGCTGTAATGTAGTATATTTTCCAGTAGACTTGGTTTGGGGGGCGGAGTCTGTTGGCCTTGGCCTTGGTGTTGGCAGTGGCTAATCTACTGTGATGGCAGAAGGTACATCTGAGTCTTCATGGTTGGTCAGAGTTGCATTAGAGGAGAGACCATTGTCTACCTGCAGAATCCATGTCTGTAAGTCGTTTAAAGGAAATCTGCAGTTGTAAGTTGCCATACTGAATCTACGTGACTTTCAAGTCTCAAAATCCAAACAAGCATGCAGCCAGTGAAGTTAGATTTGTTCTGGTCAGCTACCTAGAAGCAGATGATCAGGATGACAGCCAGGCAGCTAGCTTTTCCAGAAGGAAGTCACATTCCCAGTCAGAATGCTCAGAGGCTATTGGCTGGCCTCAGTGCTGCCATGACATCATCACACCAGACCCGTGATGTGATTGGTGGAAGGGTAGACTTCTAGTGATAGATGGTCTGTAGATGGGGTGATGGGGTACAGGGAAGTAGATGGTCACATGCCATCTTCATCCTGATGTAGTGAGGACAGAATGGAAGGATTTTGCAGGACTGTCCCAGATGGTATTTTCCAGTAACAGACAGTAGGTGGCCAATGCGTGGAAAATCCACTACAAGTTCCAGCAATACATTCCAGATGATTGGTCACCATACTTGTGTAGGTATTCCCAGTGGCCCCCTTACCAGCACACTGTCCTGGAGTTGCTCAGGGTGTTGGTGTCTTTTGGATTTGGCGCCCCATCTTTGGTAGGTCACTGACCTACATGTGTGTGTGCTGGTAAAGCCACCAGGCAGATCCCTGGTGGCCCTTTCCAAGGTTGGTGACCCTCCATCGTCTTGTGTAGGCCAGGTATCTATGTCCTAGCAGTCTGCTCACAATTCCCACCATTTCAGGGACTCGAAAATCAGAGGCCGCTCTCTAGAAACACGGCCGAGGATGGCGGAGGAGGCCTTCACCACTGTGGGAACCAGGAGATAGAGATCTGTGGTTTCCATGTGGCTCAGAAACTTCATCCAAGGGGACACGTCTGCCGGATGCAGAGCCGTCCGTGTTCAGATATAGCATTAGACAGTGAAGGAAATGCGCATTGCTCCCCCTGATGCTGAATGTTCGCCCCTCACACAGAAATGATCGGTCTAACAATGGAATGTTCGCCCCTCACACAGAAATGATCGAATGTTCTAACAATGGAATGTTCGCCCCTCACACAGAAATGATCGGTCTAACAATGGAATGTTCGCCCCTCACACAGAAATGATCGGTCTAACAATGGAATGTTCGCCCCTCACACAGAAATGATCGGTCTAACAATGGAATGTTCGCCCCTCACACAGAAATGATCGGATCGGTCTAACAAATGGAATGTTCGTCCCTCACACAGAAATGATCGGTCTAACAATGGAATGTTCGCCCCTCACACAGAAATGATCGGTCTAACAATGGATGTTCGCCCCTCACACAGAAATGATCGGTCTAACAATGGGATGTTCGCCCCTCACACAAAAATGATCGGTCTAACAATGGAATGTTCGCCCCTCACACAGAAATGATCGGTCTAACAATGGAATGTTCGCCCCCACACACAGAAACGATCGGTCTAACAATGGAATGCCCCCCCTCACACAGAAATGATCGGTCTAACAATAGAATGTCGTCCCCCCACACAGAAATGATCGGTCTAACAATGGAATGTTCGCCCCTCACACAGAAATGATCAGTCTAACAATGGAATGTTCCCCCTCACACAGAGAAACGATCGGTCTAACAATGATATGTTCGGTGTAACACTGAGAGACAGAATACAACAACAAATTCAGCAGAAATGCGTCTAACAAATGATGACGGATCTGCATGTTCATGAGGGAAAGAAGGATTTGATCCCTATCATTCAGCAGGATTTCTGGCTCCCAGGTGTCTCTCATACAGGTAACAAGCTGAGATTAGAAGCAGTCTCTTAAAGGGAGTGCTGCTAATCTCATTGTGTTACCTGTATAAAAGACACCTGTCCACAGGAGCCATCAAACCATCAGATTCCAAACTCTCCACCATGGCAAAGACCAAAGAGCTGTCCAAGGATGTCAGGGACAAGATGGTAGACCTACACAAGGCTGGACTGGGCTACCAAACTATGGCCAAGCAGCTTGGTGAGAAGGTGACAACAGTTGGTGCAATCATTCACAAATGGAAGAAACACAAAACAAGTGTCATCTCCCTAGGTCTGGTGCACCATGCAAGATCTCCCCTCGTGGAGTGTCAATGATCATGAGAACAGTGAGGAATCATCCCAGAACTACACGTGAGGATCTTGTCAATGATCTCCAGGCAGCTGGGGACCACAGTCACCAAGAAAACAATTGGTAACACACTACGCCGACAAGGACTGAAATCCTGCAGTGCCGCACGGTCCCCTCTGCTCAAGAAAGCCCATGTCCAGGCCCGTCTGAAGTCTGCCACTGAACATCTGAATGATGCCGAGGAGGACTGGTGGGAAGTGTTGTGGTCAGAGGAGACCAAAATCCAGCTCTCTGGCATCAACTCAACTTGCCGTGTTTGGAGGAGGAGGAATGCTGTCTATGACCCCAAGAACACCATCCCAACTGTGAAACATGGTGGTGGAAACATTCTGCTTTGGGGGTGTTTTTCTGCTAAGGGGACAGGACAACTGCACCGCATCAAAGGGACGATGGACGGGGCAATGTACCCTCAAATCGTGGGTGAGAACCTTCTTCCCTCAGCCAGGGCATTGAAATGGGTGGTGGATGGGTGTTCCAGCATGACAATGACCCAAAACACACGGCCAAGGCAACAAAGGAGCGGCTCAAGAAGAAGCACATTAAGGTCCCGGAGTGGCCTAGCCAGTCTCCACACCTTCATCCGATGGAAAATCTGTGGAGGAGCTGAAAGTTCGAGTTGCCAAACGTCAGCCACCAAACCTTAATGACTTGGAGAGGATCTGCCAAGAGGAGTGGGCCAAAATCCCTCCTGAGATGTGTGCGAACCTGGGGGCCAACTCCAGGAAACGTCTGACCTCTGTGATTGCCAACAAGGGATTGGCCACCAAGTACTAAGTCATGTTTTGTGAAGGGGATCAAATCCTTCTTTCCCTCATGAACATGCAGATCCGTCATCATTTGTTAGACGCATTTCTGCTGAATTTGTTGTTGTATTCTGTCTCTCAGTGTTACACCGAACATTCATTGTTAGACCGATCATTTCTGTGTGAGGGGCAAACATTCCATTGTTAGACCGATCATTTCTGTGTGAGGGGGAACATTCCATTGTTAGACCGATCATTTCTGTGTGAGGGGCGAACATTCCATTGTTAGACCGATCGTTTCTGTGTGAGGGGCGAACATTCCATTGTTAGACCGATCATTTCTGTGTGAGGGGCGAACATTCCATTGTTAGACCGATCGTTTCTGTGTGAGGGGCGAACATTCCATTGTTAGACCGATCGTTTCTGTGTGAGGGGCGAACATTCCATTGTTAGACCGATCGTTTTCTGTGTGAGGGGCGAACATTCCATTGTTAGACCGATCATTTCTGTGTGAGGGGCAAACATTCCATTGTTAGACCGATCATTTCTGTGTGAGGGGCAAACATTCCATTGTTAGACTGATCATTTCTGTGTGAGGGGCAAACATTCCATTGTTAGACCGATCATTTCTGTGTGAGGGGCGAACATTCCATTGTTAGACCGATCATTTCTGTGTGAGGGGCGAACATTCCATTGTTAGACCGATCGTTTCTGTGTGAGGGGCGAACATTCCATTGTTAGACCGATCGTTTCTGTGTGAGGGGCGAACATTCCATTGTTAGACCGATCGTTTCTGTGTGAGGGGCGAACATTCCATTGTTAGACCGATCGTTTCTGTGTGAGGGGCGAACATTCCATTGTTAGACCGATCGTTTCTGTGTGAGGGGCGAACATTCCATTGTTAGACCGATCGTTTCTGTGTGAGGGGCGAACATTCCATTGTTTAGACCGATCGTTTCTGTGTGAGGGGCGAACATTCCATTGTTAGACCGATCGTTTCTGTGCGAGGGGCGAACATTCCATTGTTAGACCGATCGTTTCTGTTTTTGCGAGCGAGCGAGGGGCGAACATTCCATTGTTAGACCGATCGTTTCTGTGCGAGGGGCGAACATTCCATTGTTAGACCGATCATTTCTGTGCGAGGGGCGAACATTCCATTGTTAGACCGATCATTTCTGTGCGAGGGGCGAACATTCCATTGTTTAGACCGATCATTTCTGTGTGAGGGGCGGACATTCCATTTGTTAGACCGATCATTTTCTGTGTGAGGGGCGAACATTCCATTGTTAGACCGATCCTTTCTGTGTGAGGGGCGAACATTCAGCATCAGAGGGGGGCAAATACACATTTCCTGCACTGTATATACCAGTCTATAGAGAACATTCCAGATGCAGAGCCGCACCGAGGGGTATACAGACATACAAGATATTCCTTCATTCTGAAATCATGGGTCCAGCGTGTGGACAGACAGACAACAACATACATGACACGTGGCGGAGGAACATGCTATCCTGCACACATCAGAGCGACACACAGGAATCTTACCTTCAGGTTGTTTGTACAACGCCATCATCTGTGAGGCTGATGAGAGGACAGACAGAGCGCCAACCACGACACGGACAGACAGAGCGCCAACCACGACACGGACAGACAGAGCGCCAACCACGACACGGACAGACAGAGCGCCAACCACGACACGGACAGACAGAGCGCCAACCACGACACGGACAGACAGAGCGCCACCACCACGACACGGACACGGACAGAGCGCCAACCACGACACGGACAGAGAGAGCGCCAACCACGACACGGACAGAGAGAGCGCAACCAACCACCGGACAGACAGAGCGCCAACCACGACACGGACAGACAGAGCGCCAACCACAACACGGACAGACAGAGCGCCAACCACGACACGGACAGACAGAGCGCCAACCACGACACGGACAGACAGAGCGCCACACGACACGGACAGACAGAGCGCCAACCACGACACGGACAGACAGAGCGCCAACCACGACACGGACAGACAGAGCGCCAACCACGACACGGACAGACAGAGCGCCAACCACGACACGGACAGACAGAGCGCCAACCACGACACGGACAGACAGAGCGCCAACCACGACACGGACAGACAGAGCGCCAACCACGACACGGACAGACAGAGCGCCAACCACGACACGGACAGACAGAGCGCCAACCACGACACGGACAGACAGAGCGCACAACCACGACACGGACAGAGAGAGCGCCAACCACGACACGGACAGAGAGAGCGCCAACCACGACACGGACAGAGCGCCAACCACGACACGGACAGAGAGAGCGCCAACCACGACACGGACAGACAGAGCGCCAACCACGACACGGACAGAGAGAGCGCCAACCACGACACGGACAGAGAGAGCGCCAACCACGACACGGACAGACAGAGCGCCAACCACGACACGGACAGACAGAGCGCCAAACCACGACAACCACGACACTGGACAGACAGAGCGCCACCACACACACGGACAGACGGACACGGACAGAGAGAGCGCCAACCACGACACGGACAGAGAGAGCGCCAACCACGACACGGACACGGACAGAGAGAGCGCCAACCACGACACGGACAGAGAGAGCGCCAACCACGACACGGACAGAGAGCGCCAACCACGACACGGACAGACAGAGCGCCAACCACGACACGGACAGACAGAGCGCCAACCACGACACGGACAGACAGAGCGCCAACCACGACACGGACAGACAGAGCGCCAACCACGACACGGACGGACAGAGAGAGCGCCAACCACGACACGGACAGACAGAGCGCCAACCACGGACACGGACAGACAGAGCGCCAACCACGACACGGACAGACAGAGCGCCAACCACGACACGGACAGACAGAGCGCCAACCACGGACACAGACAGAGAGCGCCCAACCACGACACGGACAGACAGAGCGCCAACCACGACACGGACAGAGAGCGCACCAACCACGACACGGACAGAGAGAGCGCCAACCACGACACGGACAGAGAGAGCGCCAACCACGACACGGACAGACAGACGGATCAAATATCATTTAATATGCAGTACATATCGCTCAGCACCAGTCAGGATGTACAGGAACCGAACGGGGGGGGGGGGGGAGCAGGAGACGTCACCACACTTCATCCCGCCAGGGTTGGGGGTGGTGCAGGGTCAGGAGATGACAGGGAGGGTCAGGGGATGGGGGTGCAGGGTCGGGGGATGGGGGTGCAGGGTCCAGGGATGGGGGTGGAGGGTCGGGGGATAGGGGTGCAGGGTCCGGGGATGGGGGTGGAGGGTCGGGGGATAGGGGTGCAGGGTCGGGGGATGGGGGTGGAGGGTCGGGGGGATAGGGGTGCAGGGGATGGGGGTGGAGGGTCGGGGGATAGGGGTGCAGGGGTCAGGGGATGGGGGTGGAGGGTCGGGGGATAGGGGGTGAAGGGTCGGGGGATAGGGGTGCAGGGTCCGGGGATGGGGGTGGAGGGTCGGGGGATAGGGGTGCAGGGTCCGGGGATGGGGGTGGAGGGTCGGGAGATGGGGGTGCAGGGTCGGGGGATGGGGGTGAAGGGTCGGGGGATAGGGGTGCAGGGTCGGGAGATGGGGGTGCAGGGTCCGGGGATGGGGGTCTGAAGGGTCGGGGGGATAGGGGTGCAGGGTCCGGGGATGGGGGTGGAGGGTCGGGGGATAGGGGTGCAGGGTCGGGGGATGGGGGTGAAGGGAGGGTCGGGGGATAGGGGTGCAGGGGATGGGGGTGGAGGGTCGGGGATAGGGGTGCAGGGTCGGGGGATGGGGGTGGAGGGTCGGGGGATTGGGGGTGAAGGGTCGGGGGATGGGGGTGGAGGGTCGGGGGATAGGGGTGCAGGGTCCGGGGATGGGGGTGGAGGGTCGGGAGATGGGGGTGCAGGGTCGGGGGATGGGGGTGAAGGGTCGGGGGATAGGGGTGCAGGGTCGGGGGATGGCGGTGCAGGGTCGGGGGATGGTAGGGAAGGTCAGGGGATGGTAATGCTGGGTCGGGGGAAGGGGGTGCAGGGGTCGGGGATGGGGGTGCAGGGTCGGGGAATGGGAGTGCAGGGTCGGGGGATGGCGGTGCAGGGTCGGGGGATGGGGGTGCAGGGTTCATGAATGTAGTAGTAAATGGTTGGGACCCCCCATACATGCTGCGGGGGGCACACTTCTGTCGCCAATCTCTGGGAACGATTATCAGATCCCGGCTCCCATAGTTCGCTCTCCGCCTCTTCCGCTCATTTTCTGGTCGGCTGGTCCTGGGAAGCCGGAATGCTGGAGGACTCCGGGGAATGAAGGGAAGGATTGTGACCGCTCATCCTGTACTGGGACAGCTGAGATCCATCATCCTCATCCTCATCGACCACTTTCCCAGCCCCTCCCCCAGCCCTGGCATTGCACAATCTGTCTCCAGGATTCCTGTAAACATCCAAAAATTCCCATCTGATATCCTGGAACGTCCTCATCCCTGCAACCGGAACACCTAAAGGGTCACCCCGCCCACAACTGCTACTTCAGTGTTTGGGGGGTGCTGGAGAAAGAACCTGACACCCGCTGTGCCCATTATGAGGAGTTCCCACCATCCCTGTGCTGAGTCCCCCAGGTCTGTGCACCCGCTGTGCCCATTATGAGGGGTTCCCACCATCCCTGTGCCCATTATGAGGGGTTCCCACCATCCCTGTGCTGAGTCCCTGGGTCTGTGCACCCGCTGTGCCCATTATGAGGGGTTCCCACCATCCCTGTGCCCAATATGAGGGGTTCCCCACCTAGAACTCAAGACACCACTGTTGGGTGGGGGTCCCTGCAGAGCGCAGTGGGCGGAGTCCACCCTCGGTGGTCCGGGGATAGGTGTGGAATGCGCCGGTCTCCTCCAGCTTCTTATGTAACGATCGGTAATTAATGACAGATTGCTGGACTCTGAGGCCTGGATACCAGCCATGTCTGGAGGGGCGGGGCTAGGGCAGAGAGGGCGGGGCTGGACAGAAAAATGTGCAGCCACATTGGGAGGAAAGGCAGAGGGGGGATTAACCCTCTGTGTCCCCCCCTGTGCCCCCCCCCCTGTCCCCCCCCCCCGTGTCCCCCTCATGGAGGGACATTCTGCCAGAACTTCCTACTTCACTCGGTACAAACAAGAGGGTTCCCTGCTGAGATCGTCCTTCATATACCGAGAGATCGAATATAATCCTCCCCGGGCTGAGCAGGAACGTCCGCAAATAGTACCAGACCGAGTCATGGGGGGGGGGGGAGGATTCATACACCATGTTACATTGTATCCCCATCTGATCGATGTTTATAAACAATGTTACTTTGTATCTCCCGTCTGATCGATGTTTATAAACAATGTTACTTTGTATCTCCCGTCTGATCGATGTTTATAAACAATGTTACTTTGTATCTCCATCTCCCGTCTGATCGATGTTTATAAAACAATGTTACTTTGTATCTCTGTCTCCCGTCTGATCGATGTTTATAAACAATGTTACTTTGTATCTCTCTGTCTCCCGTCTGATCGATGTTTATAAACAATGTTACTTTGTATCTCCCGTCTGATCGATGTTTATAAACAATGTTACTTTGTATCTCCCGTCTGATCGATGTTTATAAACAATGTTACTTTGTATCTCCCGTCTGATCGATGTTTATAAACAATGTTACTTTGTATCTCCATCTCCCGTCTGATCGATGTTTATAAACAATGTTACTTTGTGTATCTCTATCTCCCGTCTGATCGATGATGTTTATAAACAATGTTACTTTGTATCTCTCTATCTCCCGTCTGATCGATGTTTATAAACAATGTTACTTTGTATCTCTCCATCTCCCGTCTGTCTGATCGATGTTTATAAACAATGTTACTTTGTATCTCCCGTCTGATCGATGTTTATAAACAATGTTACTTTGTATCTCCCCGTCTGATCGATGTTTATAAACAATGTTACTTTGTATCTCTCCATCTCCCGTCTGATCGATGTTTATAAACAACGTTACTTTGTATCTCTCTGTCTCCCGTCTGATCGATGTTTATAAACAATGTTACTTTTTGTATCTCCCGTCTGATCGATGTTTATAAAACAATGTTACTTTGTATCTCTCCATCCCCCCGTCTGATCGATGTTTATTAAACAATGTTACTTTGTATCTCTATCTCCCGTCTGATCGATGTTTATAAACAATGTTACTTTGTATCTCCTCCATCCCCCGTCTGATCGATGTTTATAAACAATGTTACTTTGTATCTCTCTCTATCTCCCGTCTGATCGATGTTTATAAACAATGTTACTATTTGTATCTCTACAACCATCTCCCCCGTCTGATCGATGTTTATAAACAAATGTTACTTTTGTATCTCTACCATCTCCCCGTCTGATCGTTGTTTTTAAAAAACAATGTTACTTTGTATCTCTATCCTCCCGCAAATTCTGATCCTTGGTTTTGTATTTGATAGTTTATAAACAATGTTACTTTGTATCTCTCTATCTCTCCCGTCTGATCGATGTTTTATAAACAATGTTACTTTGTATCTCTATGTCTCCCGTCTGATCGATGTTTATAAACAACAATGTTACTTTGTATCTCTATCTCCCGTCTGATCGATGTTATATAAACAATGTTACTTTGTATCTCTCCATCTCCCGTCTGATCGATGTTTATAAACAATGTTACTTTGTATCTCTCCAGTGTCTCCCGTCTGATCGATGTTTATAAACAATGTTACTTTGTATCTCTATCTCCGTCTGATCGATGTTTATAAACAATGTTACTTTGTATCTCTCTATCTCCCGTCTGATCGATGTTTATAAACAATGTTACTTTGTATCTCTCTATCTCCCGTCTGATCGATGTTTATAAACAATGTTACTTTGTATCTCTCTATCTCCCATCTGATCGATGTTTATAAACAATGTTACTTTGTATCTCTCCATCTCACCGTCTGATCGATGTTTATAAACAATGTTACTTTGTATCTCTCTATCTCCCGATCTGATCGATGTTTATAAACAATGTTACTTTGTATCTCCCGTCTGATCGATGTTTTATAAACAATGTTACTTTGTATCTCTCTATCTCCCGTCTGATCGATGTTTATAAACCAACGTTACTTTGTATCTCTATCCCGTCTGATCGATGTTTATAAACACTGTTTGGACAGCAGATTCCGGTTTAATTTTTCCTCTTCTTGTCAGATTCTGGTGCCTTTCCGCCATTTTTATCCCTCACACACACAGCTGTGCCCGATGACGGACAACAGAACAACGTCTTTGTCAGGTGCCCTATCAGTGTCCGTGACAGTGATCAATTATCCCAGTGGGTGGTCCCAGCATCTGGCTATCCTCTACGGGATCTTCCCCACTGTAAGGAACAGAGAAGGGGGTGGGGCCTTTCAGGATGGGAGCCAATGACACTCTGCAGTCTCTAATGATGTGAAACGTACCATTCACATGGTGGAGCTCAGGGGGAGAAGAGATATGTCCAGTGTTGATGGACAAGGACCAGCAAGGTCCGGGACTGGTGGGAGGAGGAAGGTCGGGGGAACAATCCTGGTGTTCGGGAGGAGGAAGGTCGGAAGGGAACAATCTCCGGTGTGCGGGGAGGAGGAAGGTCGGGAACAATCCCGGTGTGCGGGAGGAGGAAGGTTCGGGAACAATCCCGGTGTGGGGGAGGAGGAAGGTCGGGAACAATCCCGGTGTGCGGGAGGAGGAAGGTCGGGAACAATCCCGGTGTGCGGGAGAGGAAGGTCGGGGGAACAAATCCGGTGTGCGGGAGGTGGAAGGTTAGATGGTTAGGAACGGTGTGGGAGGGGGAAGGTTATAGGAACAATCCCGATGTGGGGAGGAGGAAGGTTGGATGGTTAGGAACAATCCTGATGCGCGGGAGGAGGAAGGTCGGGAACGATCCCGATGCGAGGGGAGGAGGAAGGTCGGGAACGATCCCGATGCGAGGGAGGAGGAAGGTCGGGAACGATCCGATGCGAGGGAGGAGGAAGGTCGGGAACGATCCCGATGCGAGGGAGGAGGAAGGTCGGGAACGATCCCGATGCGAGGGAGGAGGAAGGTCTGGGAACGATCCCGATGCGAGGGAGAGAAGGAAGGTCGGGAACAATCCCAGTGGGGAGGGTGGGAGGAGGAAGGTCGGGGAACAATCCCGATGCGAGGGGCTGGGAGGAGGAAGGTCGGGAAACAATCCGATGCAGGGAGGAGGAAGGTTGGATTGGTTAGGAACAATCTCGAGTGCGGGGAGGAGGAAAGGTCAGGAATAATCTCGACGTGCGGGAGGAGGAAAGTCGGGAACAATCCCGATGCATGGGAGGAGGAAGGTTGGATGGGGAAACAATCCTGATGTGCGGGAGGAGGAAGAAGGTTAGGAGCAATCTCGATGTGCGGGAGGAGGAAAGTCGGGAACAATCCGTTGTGCGGGAGGAAGGAAGGTCGGGAACAATCCTGATGTGCGGGAGGAGGGAAGGTCGGGAACAATCCCGGTGTGCGGGAGGAGGAAAGGTCGGGAACAATCCCGATGTGCGGGAGGAAGGAAAAGTCAGGGAACAATCCCCGTGTGCGGGAGGAGGAAGGTCGGGAACAATCCCGGTGTGCGGGAGGAGGAGAAGGTCGGGAACAATCCCGGTGTGGGGAGGAGGAAAGGTCGGGGAACAATCCCGGTGTGCGGGAGGTGGAAGGTTAGATGGTTAGGAACAATCCCGGTGTGTGGGGGAGGGGGAAGGTTAGAACACAATCCCGATGTGGGGAGGAGGAAGGTTGGATGGTTAGGAACAATCCTGATGCGCGGGAGGAGGAAGGTCGGGAACGATCCCGATGCGAGGGAGGAGGAGGAAGGTCGGGAACGATCCCGATGCGAGGGAGGAGGAGGAAGGTCGGGAACGATCCCGATGCGAGGGAGGAGGAAGGTCGGGAACGATCCCGATGCGAGGGAGGAGGAAGGTCGGGAACGATCCCGATGCGAGGGGGAGAAGGGAAGGTCGGGAACGATCCCGATGCGAGGGAGGAGGAAGGTCGGGAACGATCCCGATGCGAGGGGCGAGGGAGGAGGAAGGTCGGGAACAATCCCGATGCACGGGAGGAGGAAGGTCGGGAACAATCCCATGCGGGGAGGAGGAAGGTCGGGAACAATCCCGATGCGCGGAGGAGGGAATGTCGGGAACAATCCCGATGCGCGGGAGGAGGAAGGTTGGATGGTTAGGAACAATCTCGACGTGCGGGAGGAGGAAAGTCAGGAATAATCTCGACGTGCGGGAGGAGGAAAAGGTCAGGAACAATCCCGACATGTGGGAGGAGGAAGGTCGGGAACAATCCTGATGTGCGGGAGGAGGAAGAAGGTAGGAGCAATCTCGATGTGCGGGAGGAGGAAGGTCGGGAACAATCACGATGTGCGGGAGGAAGGAAAGTCGGGAACAATCCCGATGTGCGGGAGGAGGAAGGTCGGGAACAATCCCGGTGTGCGGGAGGAGGAAGGTCGGGAACAATCCCGGTGTGCGGGAGGAGGAAGGTCGGGAACAATCCCGGTGTGCGGGAGGAGGAAGGTCGGGAACAATCCCGGTGTGCGGGGAGGTGGAAGGTTAGATGGTTAGGAACAATCCCGGTGTGTGGGAGGGGGAAGGTTAGGAACAATCCCGATGTGGGGAGGAGGAAGGTTGGATGGTTAGGAACAATCCTGATGCGCGGGAGGAGGAAGGTCGGGAACGATCCCAATGCGAGGGAGGAGGAAGGTCGGGAACGATCCGATGCGAGGGAGGAGGAAGGTCGGGAACGATCCCGATGCGAGGGAGGAGGAAGGTCGGGAACGATCCCGATGCGAGGGAGAAGGAAGGTCGGGAACGATCCCGATGCGAGGGAGGAGGAAGGTCGGGAACAATCCCGATGCACGGGAGGAGGAAGGTCGGGAACAATCCCCAGTGGGGGAGGAGGAAGGTCGGGAACAATCCGATGCGCGGGAGGAGGAATGTCGGGAACAATCCCGATGCGGCGGGAGGAGGAAGGTTGGATGGTTAGGAACAATCTCGACGTGCGGGAGGAGGAAAGTCAGGAATAATCTCGACGTGCGGGAGGAGGAAAGTCAGGAACAATCCCGACATGTGGGAGGAGGAAGGTCGGGAACAATCCGATGTGCATGGGAGGAGGAAAAAGGTTAGGAGCAATCTCGATGTGCGGGAGGAGGAAGGTCGGGAACAATCCCGATGTGCGGGAGGAAGGAAAGTCAGGAAACAATCCGATGTGCGGGAGGAGGAAGGTTAGGAACAATCCTCGATGTGCGGGAGGAGGAAGGTCGGGAACAATCCCGATGTGCGGGAGGAGGAAGGTTAGGAACAATCTCGATGTGCAGGAGGAGGAAGGTCGGGAACAATCCCGATGTGCTGGAGGAGGAAGGTCGGGAACAATCCCGGATGGTTGTGGGAGGAGGAAGGTCGGGAACAATCCCGATGTGCGGGAGGAGGAAGGTCGGGAACAATCCCGATGTACTGAAGTAGGAAGGTCGGGAACAATCCCGGTGTGTGGGAGGAGGAAGGTCGGGAACAATCCCGATGTGAGGGAGGAGGAAGGTCGGGAACAATCTCGATGTGCGGGAGGAGGAGGAAGGTCGGGAACAATCCCGATGTGCGGGAGGAGGAAGGTCAGGAACAATCCCGATGCACCAGAGGAGGAAGGTCGGAACAATCCGTGGGAGGAGGACGAAGCCCCTTCGGGAACAATCCGATGTACTGGAGGGGAAGTGTAGGGAACATCCGATGTGCTGGTGAGGAGGAAGGTCGGGAAAAATCCCGACAAGCGGGAGGAGCAGGAAAGGTCGGAACAATCCCTGATGTGTAGTGGAGGAGGAAGGGGAGTTGGGATGGTTAAGGAACAATCTCGTGCACGGGAGCGAGGTAAAGGTCAGGGGACGATCCCGATGCATCGGGGGAGGAAGGCTTTTTCTGGGAGCTGGAACGATCCTGTGATGGAGAGTCGGGAACAATCCGACGGGAGGAGGATGGTTGGCATGTTTAGGAACATCCCTCGGAAGGTCGGGGGATGCGCGGGAGGTGGAGGTCAGTGAATCCCGGTTCGGTGGAAGGTGGGAACGATCCCGATGCTCTGTAGTATGCAAATTCACAGCCTCTTCTATACGGAGGAGAAGGTTCGCCTCCAATCCCGAAATCATCCAGGAAATCACAGAGAACAATGCAATGCAGGGGAATTTATGGAAGGTACAATCACGATGGGAGGAGTTGGTGGGAACATTTTAGGGAAAGTGAAGAGAACAAGGCTGCGCGGGGGGCGGAATGTCGGGAATCCCGTGCGGGGGAGGAGGAATCGGGAACAGTACAGCCAGGTCGGGAACCTCGATGTAGTCTGAGAATTCGGGAACAGCTCCTCGGGGGAGGAGGTTCTTATGCGGGGGAGGAGAAGGTCACGCCTCCCTCTCCCCTCATCCAAAGAAGTGGCAGGAAAAATCAAAACAGAGTATGCTTGTGACATCGTGGTGAATATTTACACAGGGGAACGATTCACAGTTCGTGGGCAGTGTAAGTGGCTTGTATGATTACACAGGGTGCAGCTGCTGTGTGCAATAGGTAATAAATGAGGTTCACCTTTCATAGTCGGTGCAAGAAATCCATTATAGTGAAAGCTCTGCCATAGTCGCCATGATCTCAATCTATAAATAGTAGAAAGAGATAGGCCGCAGCTCCATGCAGGAAAGTTGGTGCCCGGCAAAGTTCCGCTATCAGTAGGCAGGAAATGTCTTGGGGTCCCTCCTTCCCACTCACGGCACCCGAGAAGAACATCATTAGGACAGACAATGTATCCATCCAGATCCTTCAGCATCAGCAGTCCTTCAGGACCTCAATCCTCCATGGAGTAGTAAGGGGGTTTAGAAACCCTGTTGGAGATTCACTTCACTTCCTGTCCATAGCCAACAACAGGAAGTGAGAGGAAAATCCCCTCCAAAGTGAGGACAGAACTGGTACAATCCCGCCCATATGAAGAAATTCTCTCCTCTCTTCCTGGTGTGTGGTGAAACCCAAAACTCTATAAGCAAGGAGCTCCAAAAACCAGAAACCTGACCGAGGTTCCCATCACACTCTATCCAAAACCAAGAGGTCCATCGTGTCCCGCCCCCCCCCGCCATGTTTGTGGACACAATAATCCTGATCTCCGCCACTGTTTGTGGACACAATAATCCATGATCTCCATGTTTGTAGGACACAATAATCCTGAGATCCGCCATGTTTGTGGAACAATAATCCTGATCTCCATGTTTGTTGGACACAATAATCCTGATCCCCGCCATGTTTGTGGACAAATACAATCGTGATCCCAGCGCATGTATTGTGGACACGAAATAAGGTTCCTGATCTCCATGTTTGTGGACACAATATAGTGAATCCTGATTCCATGTTTGTGTGACACAATAATCCTGATCTACGCAGCTCGCCATGTTTGTGGACACAATAAATCCCTGATCCCCGCCAATGTATATGTTTTGTGGACACAATTATAAGGCACCTGATCATCCATTGTTTGTGGACACAATAATCCTGATCTCCATGTTTGTGGACACTCACCAATAATCCTGATCACCATGTGTGGTGTGGACACAATAATCGTGATCCCCCCGTCCATGTTTGTGTGGACACAATAATCCTGAATCTCCATGTTGAGTGGACACAATAATCTGATCCCCCGCCATGTTTGTGGACACAATAATACCTGATCCCCATGTTTGTGGACACCAATAATCCTGATCTCGCCATGTGTTTGTTGGACACAATAATCTTGATCTCCGCACATGTTTGTGGACACAATAATCTGTATGACTCCATGTTTGTGGACACAATAATCTATGTTCTCCAGTTGTTTGTGGACACAATAATCCTGATCTCCATGTTTGTGGACATCATTAATCCTGATCTCCATGTTTGTGGACACAATAATCCTGATCTCCATGTTTGTGGACACAATAATCCTGATCCTCCGCCATGTTTGTGGACACAAATAATCCTGATCTCCATTGTTATGTGGACACAATAATCCTGATCTCCATGTTTGTGGACACAATAATCCTGATCCCCGCCATGATTTGTGGACACAATATAATCCTGATCCCCGCCATGTTTGTGGACACAATAATCCTGATCTCCATGTTTGTGGAATATACAAGTAATCTGATCACTCCCCGCCATGTTTTTGTGGACACAATAATCCTGATCTAACCATGTTTGTGAGACACAATAATCGTGATCTCCGCCATGTTTGTGGACACAATAATCCTGATCTCCGCCATGTTTGTGGACCAATAATCCTGATCTCCGCCATGTTTGTGGACACAATAATCCTGATTCTCCATTGATTTGTGGGACACAATAATGCCTGGATCGAGCCATTGCTCATCTGTTTGTGGACACACATAATTCCTGATCGCCCATGTTTGTGGACACAATAATCCTGATCTCCGCCATAGTTTGTGGACACAATAATCCTGATCTCCATGTTTGTGGACACAATATTCCTGATCTCCGCCAATGTTTTGTGGACACAATAATCCTGAATCTCCACCATGTTTGTGGACACAATAATCCTGATCTCGCATGTTTGTGGACACAATAATCGTTGATCTCCATGTTTGTGGACACAATAATCCTGATCTCCATGTTTGTGGACACAATATCTATCCGTGTGATCTGCGTCCATGTTTGTGGACACAATAATCTGATCTCCATGTTTGTGTGGACACAATCAAATCCTGATCTCCATGTTTGTGGACACAATAATCCATGATCGCCATGTTGTTGATCTCCATCCTGATTCTCCATGTTGTGTGGACACAATATCTGACGCCATGAACGCGGACCTGATCTCCGCCATGTTTGGTGGACACATTCTGATCTCTCCTGTTTGTGGACACAATAATCCTGATCTCTCCATGTTTGTGGACACAATAATCCTGATTCGCCATCGTTGTTTGTGGACACAATAATCGCCTGATCTCTCCCATGTTTGTGGACACAATATATCTTGATCTCCATGGTTTGTGTGACACAATCTTGTGATTCCATGTTTGTGGACATCATAATCTTCGTGAATTCCGCCATGTTTTGGGGACACAATAATTCCTGATCTCAGCCTTGTTTGTGGACACAATAATATCCTGATCTCGCATGTTTTTTAGTGGACACAATAATCCTGATCTCTGCGAACATTGATCTGATTCCTTGTGGACACAATAATGTAATCCTGCCATGGTGGACACAATAATCGTGGTCCCCGCCATGTTTGTGGACACAATAATCGTGATCATCACAGCCATGTTTTGTGGACACAATAATTTGATCCCCCCATGTTTGTGAGGACACAATAATCTGATTCATGTTTGTGGAACCAGATAATCCTGATCTCCATGTTTTGTGGAACAGGATATTGATCCCCGCCATGTTTGTGGACACAATAATCTGATATCTCCCGCCATGTTTGTGGACACAATAAATCGTGATCTCCATGTGTTGTGGACACGTTTATCGTTGATCCCCCCATCGTTTTGGATCACAATATCCTCGATCCATGTTTGTGGACACAATAATCGTGATCCCCCCACCTCTCCATATAATCCGTGATTACATTTGTTTTCAATGGGACCCAATAATCCTAGCCCATAATCCCAATGTTGTGTGAGCACATAATCCTGTACCCCAATGTTTGTCACCCGATTGGATCCCCCCGTATTGTACCATGATATTGCCCTGTATTGTCCCCGATCCCCCATGTTTTGTGGACACAATAATCCTGAATTGCCCGCCATGTTTGTGGGTCCCGCAATAATTCCTTGAAGCTCCATTGTTTTGTGAGAACGCGCAAGTAATCTGATCCCGCCCTCCTCCATGTTTATACACAATAATCCTGATCCCCAAGTTTGTGGACACCCCCCCCATGTTTGTAATCGTATTTTTCTCCATGATTGTGGACACAATAATCCTGCCTAGCCTATGTATATGTGGACACAATAATCCTGATCCCATGTTTGGTGGACACATAATCCTGTATCCCCATGTTTGTGGGACACTATATTCCCCCAAGTATTGTGGTCCTGATCCATGTTTGTGGCCATGTTTGTGGACAACAATAATACCCCATGTTTGTGGACACCCGTGATCCCCCGCCATGTTTGTGGACTCAATAATCGTGTCCATGTGACCTGTCCCGAACCCCGAACATGTTATATACACAATAATTGATCCCCAAGTATTGTCCCCGATCCCCATGTATTGAGGACACAATATCCGTGATCCCAAGTTGTGGACACATTGATTGATCCGCCCCATATAATCCTGAATCCCCGCCATGTTTGTGGACACAATAATTGCCCCAATTATCGTTGATCCCCCCCCCCGTTGTATACTCCCATATTGATCTCCATGTATTGTCCCCGCAATCGTCGATATCCCCATTTGTGGACACAAGTGATATTTCCCTGCTTCACACGTATTGTACACTTAATTGATCCCCAAGTATTGTGGACAAACCCCCTGATCTTCATTGATTATGTACCCCAAGTATTGTCCCCGCCCCCATGTATATACAAATTATGTACCCAAGTAATCGTGATCCCCCCCGTAATATATGGACACAGATATTGAGTCCCCAAGTATTGTGGACCAGATAATCCTGCCCCCCCATGTTACCCACCGTATATAATATGATCTACCCCAAGTATTGTGGACCAAATAATCGCCCCCCGGTTATAGTGGACACATATTACCCCCAAGTATTGTCCCCGCTCTCGTCCACGTATTGTGGATACAATGATATTTGCCCGCCAAGTATTGTCACCCCTGATCCCCAATGTATTGTGGACACAAATAATCGTATCCCCCCATGGTTTGTGGACACAATAATCTGATACCGCATGTTTGTGGACACAATAATCCCCTGTCCGCATGTTTGTTGACCAATATATACCCCCCCCCTTATATACAATATATTGCCCCAAGTATTGGTCCCCTTGATCCCCCGTTTATCGTGACACAATAATTCCTGATCCCCAAGTTTGTTGTCACCCCCCCCCCCGCCTCGTATAGTGGCGACACATATAATCTGTTGATCCCCAAGTAATTGTCACAGAATGTGATCCCCCCATGTTTATTGACACATAATTGATCTCCAAGTATTTGTGGAAACCATAATCCTGTTCCCCCCCGTATATTACACTATAATTTGCCCAAGTGATGTCCCCGCCCCCCGTTCCCGCCATGTTTGTTTACCCCCCGAAGTATATACACTATAATTACCCCAATGTTTGTCCCCCCACCCCGTGATCTCCCCGTTTGATACACTATATTGATCCTCCAAGTAATTGTCCCCAATAATCTTCCCGTGCCCCCCGTATTGTGGGACACTATATTTATCCCCAGTATTGTCCCCCAATCCCGTTATATCCCACTTTTCATGTATGTCTACCCCAAGTATTGTCCCCGCCGATCCCCCCGTATTGGAAGTGTGACACTATATTGGGCCCCCAAGTATTGTCCCCTTTCCCCCCCCCCCCGTTATATACACTATATTGCCCCCAAGTATTGGTTTTTGTCCCTCTGATCCCCGCCCCCCCGGTATACATACATTCTATGTATTGCCATCATAGGATTGGTGTCCTGCCTCCTCCCGTATAATACCATTAATATTCCTGATCCCAAGTATTGTGGAATCCCCGCCACCCCCCTGAGCACCCCCATGTTGTATGTACACATATATATTGATGGCCCCAAGTATTTGTCCCCCCCCTGTATATACACTATATTGACCCCAAGTATTGTCCCCCCCCCCGTAATATACACTATATTACCCCAAAGTATTGTCCCCCCCCCGTATATACACTGATATTACCCATAAGTATTGTCCCTCGCCCCCCGTATATAGACACTATATTAACCCCAAGTATTGTCCTCCCCCCCCCGTTATACACTAGTATTACCCCAAGTATTGTCCCCGCCCCCCCGTATATACACTATATTACCCCAAGTATTGTCCCCGCCCCCCCAGTATAGACTATGATTCCCCCAAGTATTGTGCCCCCCGCCCCCCATCCGTATATACACCACGTATTATTACCCCAAGTATTGTCCCTGCCCCCCCCCCGTATATACACTATATATTGCCCCAAGTATTGTCCCCGCCCCCGTATATACAACTATATTGCCCCAAGTAATTGTCCCCCCCCCGTATATACACTATATTGCCCCAAGTATTGTCCCCGCCCCCCCCCCCCCCCGTATATACACTATATTACCCCCAAGTATTTTACCCCCCCCCTGTATATACACTATATTTTCCCAAGTATTGTCCCCCCCCCCCCGTATATACACTATATTGCCCCAAGTATTGTCCCCCCGCCCCCCCGTATATACACTATATTGACCCCAAGTATTGTCCCCGCCCCCCCCGTATATACACTATATTGCCCCAAGTATTGTCCCCGCCCCCCCCGTATATACACTATTTTTGCCCCAAGTATTGTCCCCGCCCCCCCCCCCGTAATATACAACTTTTATTGCCCCCAAGTATTGTCCCGCCCCCCGTATATACACTATATTGCCCAAGTATTGTTCCCGCCCCCCCCCCGTATATACACTATATTGCCCCATGTATTGTCACGCGCCCCCGCCCCCCCCCCGTATATACCATATATTGCCCCAAGTTTGTACCCCCCCCCCGTATATACACTATATTACCCCAAGTATTGTCCCCGGGCCCCCCCCGTTATATACACTATATGAGCCCCCCCCCAAGTATTGTGTCCCGCCCCCCGTTATTATACACTATATTACCCCACAGGTAAGTATTGTCCCGCCCCCCCGTACCCCATACACTATATTAGCCCCAAGTATGAAGTATTGTCCCCGCCCCCCCGTATATACACCACTATATTGGCCCCAAGTAGTTTGTCCCGCCCCCCCGTATATACACTATATTACCCCAAGTATTGTCCCCCCCCCCCGTATATATACCACTATATTTACCCAAGTATTGTCCCCGCCCCCCGTTTATACACTATATTGCCCCATGTATTGTCCCCGCCCCCCCCCGTATATATACACTATATTACCCCAAGTATTGTCCCCGCCCCCGTATATACACTATATTGCCCCAAGTATTGTCCCCGCCCCCCCCCCGTATATACACTATATTGCCCCAAAGTATTGTCCCCGCCCCCCCGTATATACACTATATTGCCCCAAGTATTGTCCCCGCCCCCCCCCCACCCCCGTATATACATCTATATTGCCCAAGTATTGTCCCCGCCCCCCCGTATATACACTATATTGCCCCAAGTATTGTCCCCCCCCCCCCCGTATATACACTATATTGCCCCAAGTATTGTCCCCCCCCCCCCCCCCAGTATATACACTATATTGCCCCAAGTATTGTCCCATCCCCCCCCGTATATACACTATATTTATCTTCGCGCCCCAAGTATTTGTCCCCCCCCCCGTATATACACTATATTGCCCCAAGTATTGTCCCCGCCCCCCCCGTATATACACTATATTGCCCCAAGTATTGTCCCCCCCCCCCCGTATATATACACTATATTGCCCCAAGTATTGTCCCCGCCCCCCCCCGTTATATTTACACTATATTGCCCCAAGTATTGTCCCTGTGCCCCCCCCGTATATACACTATATTGCCCCAAGTATTGTCCCCGCCCCTCCCGTATATACACTCATTATTGCCCCAAGTATTGTCCCGCCCCCGTATATACACTATATTGCCCCAGAAGTATTGTCCCCGCCCCCCGTATATACACTATATTGCCCCAAGTATTGTCCCCCCCCCCCCGTATATACACTATATTGCCCCAAGTATTGTCCCCGCCCCCCGTATATACACTATATTGCCCCAAAGTATTGTCCCAGCCCCCCCGTATATACACTATATTGCCCCAAGTATTGTCCCCGCCCCCCCCCGTATATACACTATATTGCCCCAAGTATTGTCCCGCCCCCCCCCCCGTATATACACTATATTGCCCCAAGTATTGTCCCCCCCCCCCCGTATATACACTATATTGCCCCAAAGTATTGTCCCCCCCCCCCGTATATACACTATATTGCCCCAAGTATTGTCCCCGCCCCCCCCGTATATACACTATATTGCCCCAAGTATTGTCCCCGCCCCCCCCGTAATACACTATATTGCCCCAAAGTATTGTCCAACCGTCCCCCCCGTATTTACACTCTATATTGCCCCATAAAAGTATTGTCCCTGTCTCCCCCCCGTACTTATACACTTTATTGAAACCCCAAAGTATTGTCCCCCCCTGTATATTACACTTTATTGCCCCAAGTATTGTCCCCCCCCCCGTTTATACACTATATTGCCCCAAGTATTGTCCCCGCCCCCCCCGTTATATACACTATATTGCCCCAAGTATTGTCCCCGCCCCCGTATATACACTATATTGCCCCAAGTATTGTCCCCCCCCCCCGTATATACACTATATTGCCCCCAAGTATTGTCCCGCTCCCCCCCGTTATATACAGCTATATTGCCCCCAAGTATTGTCCCCGCCCCCCCTGTATATACACTATATTGCCCCAAGTATTGTCCCCCCCCCCTTATATACACTATATTGCCCCAAGTATTGTCCCCCCCCCCGTATATACACTATATTGCCCCAAGTATTGTCCCTGCCCCCCACGTATATTAGAGACTATATTGCCCCAAGTATTGGCCCCGCTCTCCCCCCACGTTGTATACACTTTATGGATTGCCCCAAGTATTGTCCCCCCCCCCCGGTATTATACACTATATTACCCCAAGTATTGTCCCCGCCCCCCCGTTCTCTTTACACTATATTGCCCCAAGTATTGTCCCCGGCCCCCCGTAATTTACACTATATTGCCCAAGTATTGTCCACCCCCCCCCCGTATATAGCACTATATTGCCCCAAGTATTGGCCCCCGCCCCCCAGTATATACACTATAATTGCCCCCAAGTATTCGGGGGAGGAGGCCGCTGGCCCCCCGTGTTAATATACACTATATTGCCCCAAGTATTGTGTTCTATGAAGAGTTGAGCCCACAGGGTAACTCTGTCCCCGCCCGCCCCGGGATAGTAAAGTATAATAAAACCCCAAGTATTGTTCCCCCCCGTATATGCACCTTATATGTGCCCAAGTATTGGGTCCCCGCCCCCCCCTGTATACACTATATTGCCCCAAGTATTGTCCGCCTGTCCCCAGTATATAACCACTATATTGCCCCCAAAAGTATTGTCCCCCCCCGTATTATACACCATATTGCCCCAAGTATTGGTCCCCACCCCCGTTTATGGACACTATGCTTTGGTGCCCAAGTATTTGCCCCACCCCCCCATATATATACCACATATTACCCCAAGTATTGTCCCCGCCCCCCCTTTTGGGCAACTTATACAACTATGTAATTGCCCCAAGTATTGTCTCCTGGCCCCCCCCCCCCCCCCCGTATATACACTATATTGCCCCAAGTATTGTTCCCCGCCCCCCCGTATATACACTATATTACCCCCAAGTATTGTCCCCGCCCCCCCGTATATACACGTTATATTACCCCAAGTATTGGGCCCCGGCTTCCCACACTTGGTCAGACAGATGGGACCTGCTTTAATGTGCCTCCCCAGCCCCCCCTTAGTCCGTAGGGTTCAATATTGAGTTGGCTGTTGGCCCCCTGCACTTCCACTTATAACCTATAATCCCCCCAGTCTTGGTGCCGTAGGGAAGGCCCGCCTTATGCCTCTTCTGGGAAGGCCCCCACAAGGTTTAGGACTCTGTCTATGGGAAGGTTGGGACCATTCTTCCTGAAGCAACATTTGTCTGTCCTGGGGGGAGGAGGCCTGATGTCGGGGGAGGGGCACTGGTCGGGGGAGGAGGCCTGTTGTTGCAGTTGGTCTCCGCTCTTTGTTATCATCCCAAAGGTGTTCTATGGGGGTTGAGTAGCCAGGACTCTGTGCAGGTGTTCTCCACCCCAAACTGGCTCCTACCGGTCTTTATGGACCTTGTCTGTCCTCGGTGCACTGGGGGGCTCCTGTTGGAACTGGAAGGGTCGTCCCCAAACTGCTCCCACAAAGTTTTGGGCATGAAATGTGTCGGGGGGGGGGGTCTCCTGTAAGTGTGTCTGTCACTGGGGGGGGTCTCCAAGTCCCAACCCCTGAGTGTGAACTGTCCCAGGGGTGGTCTCCCTGTTCCTCCAGTGTGTCACTTGTCACAATGGGGGGGGGTCTCCTGATTCGGTGTGTCTGTCCCTGGGCCAAAACCCGGGGTCTCATTGGTGTGTGTCTGTCCCCGGGGGGGTCTTCATGATCGGTGTCTGTCCTCTGCTCTAGAGTCCTTGTCGGTGGGCGGGGTGCTCACAGTCGGTTGTCTGTCCTGGGATGGGGGGGGTCTCAGCTGCTCGGCCATGGAAACCCATGTCTGAAGCTCTACGCCTGGGGGGGGGTCTCCTGTCGGTGTGTCTGTCACTGGGGGGGGGGGGGTCTTTGTCGGTGTGTTGTCCTCTGGGGGGGGGTCTCCTGTCGACTTCTGTGTCTGTGCGCTTCAGCATGGCTGACCTGTCCTGTCATGTGAGTTTGTGCCTACCCCTTGGTGGCTGGTGGCTGTTGTTCCTGTGGCTTGTTGTTATAATCGGGGGGGGGTATCATGGGTGTCTGTCCTGTTGGGGGGGTGTGTCTGTCCTCGGGGGGGGGGGGGGTCCTGTTGATGGGTCTGTCCCTGGGGGGGGGGGGGGGGGTCTCCTGTCGGTGTGTCTGTCCTCGTGGGGGGGGGGGTCTCCTGTCGGTGTGTCTGTCCCGGGGGGGGGGGGGGGGGTCTCCTGTCGGTGTGTCTGTCCCGGGGGGGGGGGGGGTCTCCTGTCGGTGTGTCTGTCCTCGGGGGGGGGGGGGGGGGTCTCCTGTCGGTGTGTCTGTCCTCCGGGGGGGGGGGTCTCCTGTCGGTGTGTCTGTCCCTCGGGGGTGGTCTCCTGTCGGGTGTGGTCTGTCCTCGGGGGGGGGGGTCTCCTGGTCTCCGGTGTGTCTGTCCCTGGGGGGGGGGGTCTCCTGTCGGTGTGTCTGTCCCCGGGGGGGGGTCTCCTGTCGGTGTGTCTGTCCTCGGGGGGGGGGGGGGTCTCCTGTCGGTGTGTCTGTCCTCGGGGGGGGGGGTCTCCTGTCGGGTGTCTGTCCTCGGGGGGTCTCCTGTCTCCTGGGGGGGGGGGGGGGGGTTCCTGTCGGGTGTGTCTGTCCCTGGGGGGGGGGGGGGGTCTCCTGTCGGGGTGTGTCTGTCCTCGGGGGGGAGGGGGGGGGGGGGTCTCCTGTCGGTGTGTCTGTCCTTCGGGGGGGGGGGGTCTCCTGTCGGTGTGTCTGTCCTCGGGGGGGGGGTCTCCTGTCGGTGTGGGGGGGGGGGGGGTGTCTCCCTGTCGGTGTGTGTCTGTCCCCCCGGGGGGGTCTCCTGTCGGTGTGTCTGTCCTCGGGGGGGGGGGGGGGGGGTCTCCTGTCGGTGTGTGTCTGTCCCTCGGGGGGGGGGGGGTCTCCCTGTCGGTGTGTCCTGTCGGTGTGTGTGTCTGTCCTCGGGGGGGGGGGGGGTCTCCTGTCGGTGTGTCTGTCCTCGGGGGGGGGGGGTCTCCTGTCGGTGTGTCTGGGGGGGGGGGGGGTCTCCTGTCGGTGTGTCTGTCCTCGGGGGGGGGGGGTCCCCTCCCTGTCGGTGTGTCCCCCTGTCCTCGGGGGGGGGGGTCTCCTGTCGGTGTGTGTCTGTCCGGGGGGGGGGGGGTCCTCCTGTCGGTGTGTCTGTCCTCGGGGGGGGGGGGTCTCTCCTGTCGGTGTGTCTGTCGGGGGGGGGGGGGTCTCCTGTCTGTCGGTGTGTCTGTCCTCGGGGGGGGGGGGTCTCCTGTCGGTGTGTGTCTGTCCTCGGGGGGGGGGGGGGTCTCCTGTCGGTGTGTCTGTCCTCGGGGGGGGGGGTCTCCTGTCGGTGTGTCTGTCCTCGGGGGGGGGGGGGGTCTCCTGTCGGTGTGTCTGTCCTCGGGGGGGGGGGGGTCTCCTGTCGGTGTGTCTGTCCTCGGGGGGGGGGGGGTCTCCTGTCGGTGTGTCTGTCCTCGGGGGGGGGGGGGGGTCTCCTGTCGGTGTGTCTGGGGGGGGGGGGGGGGGGTCTCCTGTCGGTGTGTCTGTCCTCGGGGGGGGGGGGGGTCTCCTGTCGGTGTGTCTGTGTCCCCGGGGGGGGGGGGGGTCTCCTGTCGGTGTGTGTCTGTCCCTCGGGGGGGGGGGGGTCTCCTGTCGGTGTGTCTGTCCTCGGGGGGGGGGGGGTCTCCTGTGTCGGTGTGTCTGTCCCGGGGGGGGGGGGGGGGTCTCCTGTCGGTGTGTCTGTCCTCGGGGGGGGGGGGGGGTCTCCTGTCGGTGTGTCTGTCCCGGGGGGGGTCTCCTGTCGGGTGTGTCTGTCCTCGGGGGGGGGGGGGGGGTCTCCTGTCGGTGTGTCTGTCCTCGGGGGGGGGGGTCTCCTGTCGGTGTGTCTGTCCTCGGGGGGGGGGGGTCCTGTCGGTGTGTCTGTCCTCGGGGGGGGGGGGGGGGTCTCCTGTCGGTGTGTCCCCCCCTCGGGGGGGGTCTCCTGTCGGTGTGTCTGTCCCCGGGGGGGGTCTCCTGTCGGTGTGTGTCAGTCCCTCGGGGGTGATGATGAGGGTTGGGATCACACCCCCCGGGGGTCTCACCAGCCGTCTTCCTTTCTCTCCTGGCAGTTGGCGGGTTGGAAGAACTGACCAAGAAATTCAGCAAGAACCTGGTTCTGTATGGACTGTGCCGAGTGCCGGACCCCCACACCCAGGGGCCCCGCTGTGTCCTCATATACTGGGTAAGATGACATCGGCCTTCATTATAAAGAGATAGGAGAGTCTGTGTGGAGGTCTCAGTGCAGTACCGCCCCCCACGTCGGCCTCCGGTGACATCTCCTTCTCAGGGTCTCCATTGGGACCCTTCAGTCCTTTTACTATTTATTGCTTCTAGGAGAACGGGGGGGGGGCAGGATACCCGACACAGGGGGCATGGGACTGGTGGGGGGGCAGGATACCCGACACAGGGGGCATGGGACTGGTGGGGGGGCATGATACCCGACACAGGGGGCATGGGACTGGTGGGGGGGCAGGATACCCGACACAGGGGGCATGGGACTGGTGGGGGGGCATGATACCCGACACAGGGGGCATACCCGACACAGGGGGCATGGGACTGGTGGGGGGGCATGATACCCGACACAGGGGGCATGGGACTGGTGGGGGGGGGGATACCCGACACAGGGGGGGCATGGGACTGGTGGGGGGGCGGGATACCCGACACAGGGGGCATGGGACTGGTGCTCTGGTATCACTGGGAGTAGTAGTAGTGGTACATGTAGGGTAGTGTGGTGGGTAGTAGTAGTGGTACATGTAGGGTAGTAGTAGTAGTGGTACATGTAGGAGTAGTGGTAGTAGTAGTAGCAGTGGTACATGTAGGAGTAGTAGAAGTGGTAGATGTAGGAGTAGTAGTGGTACATGTAGGAGTAGTAGTAGAAGTGGTAGATGTAGGAGGAGGAGTAGTAGTAGTGGTACATGTAGGAGTAGTGGTGGTTAGTAGCAGTGGTACATGTAAAAGTAGTGGTGGTAGTAGCAGTGGTACATGTAGAAGTAGTGGTGGTAGTAGCAGTGGTACATGTAGGAGTAGTGGTAGTAGTAGTAGTGGTACATGTAGGAGTAGTGGTGGTAGTAGTAGTGGTACATGTAGGAGTAAGTAGTGGCGGGTAGTAGTAGTGGTACATGTAGGAGGAGGAGTAGTAGTAGTGGTACATGTAGGAGTACTGGTAGTAGTAGTGGTACATGTAGTAGTAGTAGCAGTGGTACATGTAGGAGTGGTAGTAGTAGTGGTAAATGTAGGAGTAGTAGTAGTATTAGTAGCAGTGGTACATGTAGGAGTAGTGGTAGTAGTAGTGGTAAATGTAGGAGTAGTAGTAGTAGTAGCAGTGGTACATGTAGGAGTAGTAGTAGCAGTGGTACATGTAGGAGTAGTGGTAGTAGTAGCAGTGGTACATGTAGGAGTAGTAGCAGTGGTACATGTAGGAGTAGTATCAGTGGTACATGTAGGAGTAGTAGTAGTAGTGGTACATGTAGGAGTAGTGGTGGTGTAGTAGTAGCAGTGGTACATGTAGAAGTAGTAGTGGTGGTAGTAGCAGTGGTACATGTAGATGTAGTGGTAGTAGTAGTGGTGGTACATGTGTAGTAGTAGTAGCAGTGGTACATGTAGGAGTAGTGGTAGTAGTAGCAGTGGTACATGTAGGAGTAGTAGCAGTGGTACATGTAGGAGTAGTAGCAGTGGTACATGTAGGAGTAGTAGCAGTGGTACATGTAGTAGTAGTAGCAGTGGTACATGTAGGAGTAGTGGTGTAGCAGTGGTACATGTAGAAGTAGTGGTGGTAGTAGCAGTGGTAGTAGTAGGAGTAGTAGTAGTGAAGTAGTAGTGGTACATGTAGGAGGAGGAGTAGTAGTGGTACATGTAGGGAGTAGTGGTGGTAGTAGCAGTGGTACATGTAGAAGTACATGTAGTAGTAGTAGTAGTGGTAGCAGCGGAGTGGTACATGTAGGAGTAGTGGTAGTAGTAGCAGTGGTACATGTAGGAGTAGTGGTAGTAGTAGTAGTGGTACATGTAGAAGGAGTAGTAGTGGTGGTGGTAGTAGCAGTGGTACATGTAGGAGGAGTAGTGGTAGTAGCAGTGGTACATGTAGGAGTAGTGGTAGTAGTAGCAGTGGTACATGTAGGAGAGTAGTAGTAGTAAGTAGTAGCAGTGGGTGTACATGTAGGTAGTAGTGGTAGTAGCAGTGGTACATGTAGGAGGAGTAGTAGTAGCAGTGGTACATGTAGGAGTAGTGGTAGTAGTAGCAGTGGTACATGTAGAAGTAGTGGTGGTAGTAGCAGAGGTACATGTAGTAGTAGTAGCAGTGGTACATGTAGGGTAGTGGTAGTAGTGGTACATGTAGGAGTGGTAGTAGTAGTGGTACATGTGTAGTAGTAGTGGTACATGTAGGAGTAGTAGGTAGTAGTAGTAGCAGTGGTACATGTAGGAGTAGTGGTAGTAGTAGTAGTGTGGTACATGTAGGAGGAGTGGTATTAGTAGTGGTACATATAGTAGCAGTGGTACATGTAGGAGTAGTGGTAGTAGCAGTGGTACATGTAGAGGTAGTGGTGGTAGTAGCAGTGGTGTACATGTAGGAGTAGTAGTAGTAGTAGCAGTGTTACATGTAGGAGTAGTGTAGTAGTAGTGGTACATGTAGTAGTAGTGGTACATGTAGGAGTAATAGTAGTAGCAGTGGTACATGGTAGAAGTAGTGGTGGTAGTAGCAGTGGTACATGTAGGAGTAGTAGTAGTAGTAGCAGTGGTACATGTAGGAGTAGTGGTAGTAGTAGTAGTGGTACATGTAGGAGTAGTGGTAGTAGCAGTGGTACATGTAGAAGTAGTGGTGGTAGTAGCAGTGGTACATGTAGTAGTAGTAGTAGTAGCAGTGGTACATGTAGGAGTAGTGGTAGTAGCAGTGGTACATGTAGGAGGAGTAGTAGTAGCAGTGGTACATGTAGGAGGAGTAGTAGTAGCAGTGGTACATGTAGGAGTAGTGGTAGTAGCAGTGGTACATGTAGGAGTAGTAGTAGTAGTAGCAGTGGTACATGTAGGAGTAGTAGTAGTAGTAGTGGTACATGTAGCAGTAGTGGTACATGTAGGAGTAGTAGTAGTAGCAGTGGTACATGTAGAAGTAGTGGTGGTAGTAGCAGTGGTACATGTAGGAGTAGTAGTAGTAGTAGCAGTGGTACATGTAGGAGTAGTGGTAGTAGTAGTGGTACATGTAGGAGTGGTATTAGTAGTGGTACATGTAGTAGTAGTGGTACATGTAGGAGTAGTAGCAGTGGTACATGTAGGGAGTGGTGGTAGTAGTGGTAGTAGTGGTACATGTAGGAGTAGTAGTGTAGTAGTAGTGGTACATGTAGGAGTAGTAGTAGTAGTAGTAGTGGTACATGTAGTAGTAGTTAGTAGTGTACATGTAGGAGTAGTGATAGTAGTAGTAGTGGTACATGTAGTAGGAGTGGTAGTAGTAGTGGTACATGTAGGAGTAGTAGTAGTGGTAGTAGAGTGGTACATGTAGGAGTAGTAGTAGTAGTAGTAGTAGTGGGTACATGTAGGAGGAGTAGTAGTAGCAGTGATAATGTAGGAGTAGTAGTAGTAGTGGTACATGTAGGAGTAGTAGTAGTAGTAGTGGTGGTACATGTAGGAGGAGTAGTAGTAGTAGTAGTGGTACATGTAGGAGTAGTAGTAGTAGTGGTACATGTAGGAGTAGTAGTAGTAGTGGTACATGTAGGAGTAGTAGTAGTGGTGGTACATGTAGGAGTAGTAGTAGTAGTGGTACATGTAGTAGTAGTAGTAGTAGTGGTACATGTAGGAGTAGTAGTAGTAGTAGTGGTACATGTAGGAGTAGTAGTAGTAGTGGTACATGTAGGAGTAGTAGTAGTAGTAGTGGTACATGTAGGTAGTAGTAGTAGTAGTAGTAGTTACATGTAGTAGTAGTAGTAGTAGTAGTAGTAGTAGTAGTACATGTAGGTAGTAGTAGTAGTACATGTAGGTAGTAGTAGTAGTGGTACATGTAGGAGTAGTAGTAGTGGTACATGTAGGAGTAGTAGTAGTAGTAGTAGTGGTACATGTAGGGTAGTAGTAGTAGTAGTGGTACATGTAGGAGTAGTAGTAGTAGTAGTGTACATGTAGGGTAGTAGTAGTAGTAGTAGTGGTACATGTAGGGTAGTAGTAGTAGTAGTAGTGGTACATGTGTAGGGAGTAGTAGTAGTAGTGGTACATGTAGGAGTAGTAGTAGTAGTAGTAGTGGTACATGTAGTAGGAGTAGTAGTAGTAGTGGTACATGTAGGAGTAGTAGTAGTAGTAGTGGTACATGTAGGTAGTAGTAGTAGTAGTGGTACATGTAGTAGTAGTAGTAGTGGTACATGTAGGAGTAGTAGTAGTAGTAGTACATGTAGTAGTAGTAGTGGTACATGTAGTAGTAGTAGTAGTGGTACATGTAGGAGTAGTAGTATAGTAGTAGTGGTACATGTGTAGGAGTAGTAGTAGTTACATGTGGTACATGTAGTAGTAGTAGTGGTACATGTAGGAGTAGTAGTAGTAGTAGTGGTACATGTAGGGTAGTAGTAGTAGTAGTGGTACATGTAGGAGTAGTAGTAGTAGTGGTACATGTAGTAGTAGTAGTGGTACATGTAGGAGTAGTAGTAGTGGTACATGTAGGAGTAGTAGTAGTAGTGGTACATGTAGAGTAGTAGTAGTAGTGGTACATGTAGGAGTAGTAGTAGTGGTACATGTAGTGTAGGAGTAGTAGTAGTAGTGGTACATGTAGTAGGTAGTAGTAGGTGGTACATGTAGTAGTGAGTAGTAGTAGTAGTGGTACATGTGTAGTAGTAGTAGTGGTACATGTAGGAGTAGTAGTAGTGGTACATGTAGGAGTAGTAGTAGTAGTGGTACATGTAGGAGTAGTAGTAGCAGTGGTACATGTAGGAGTAGTAGTAGTAGTGGTACATGTAGGAGGTAGTAGTGGTACATGTAGTAGTAGTGGTGGTACATGTAGGGTAGTAGTGGTAGTAGGAGTGGTACATGTGGAGTAGTAGTAGTACAGTGGTACATGTAGTAGTAGTGGTACATGTAGGAGTAGTAGTAGTGGTACATGTAGGAGTAGTAGTAGTAGTGGTACATGTAGGAGTAGTAGTAGTAGTAGTAGTGGTACATGTAGGAGTAGTAGTAGTGGTACATGTAGGAGTAGTAGTAGCAGTGGTACATGTAGGAGTAGTAGTAGTGGTACATGTAGTAGTAGTAGTAGTGTAGGAGTAGGTACATGTAGGAGTAGTAGTAGTGGTACATGTAGGAGTAGTAGTAGTAGTGGTACATGTAGGAGTAGTAGTAGCAGTGGTACATGTAGGAGTAGTAGTAGTAGTAGTAGTAGTAGTGGTACATGTAGGAGTAGAAGTAGTGGTACATGTAGGAGTAGTAGTAGTAGTGGTACATGTAGGAGTAGTAGTAGTGGTACATGTAGGAGTAGTAGTAGTAGTAGTGGTACATATAGAAGTAGTGGTGGTAGTAGCAGTGGTACATGTAGGAGTAGTAGTAGTGGTACATGTAGTAGTAGTGGTACATGTAGGAGTAGTAGTAGTGGTACATGTAGTAGTAGTGGTACATGTAGGAGGAGTAGTAGCAGTGGTACATGTAGGAGTATCTTGGTATCCGTAGTAGCAGTCCTAGCAGTAGTAGTATAGTAGTAGTATCAGTAGTACTGGAAGAGGTAGTTGTAGTATTTGTAGCTGTAGTAGTTGTCTTCCTAGTAGTGATAGAGGTAGTATTAGTATTAGTGATAGTGATAACAGTATCATTGGTAGTAGTAGCGGCAGTAGTGGGAGTAGTTGTACTACTGGTGGTGGTAGTAGTAGTATTGGTAGTTCCCCCAGAGATCCCGTCTTTGCTCCCCCAGCACCGGTCCCAGGAGAAAATAGAAATAAAGGAATAGAATAGAAAAAAACTATAGAAAAGAAGAATAGAATATAATAAAATAGGAAATGAATAGAATAAAAAATAAAGGAATAGAAAAGAGTAGAATAGAATCGAGCCGTCTTCTGAAATTCGAAACAATACTATAGAATAGAATAGACAATACTATAGAATAGAATAGACAATGAATACTATAGAACAGAATAGACAATGAATACTATAGAACAGAATAGACAATGAATACTATAGAACAGAATAGACAATACTATAGAATAGAATAGACAATACTATAGAATAGAATAGACAATGAATACTATAGAATAGAATAGACAATGAATACTATAGAACAGAATAGACAATACTATAGAATAGAATAGACAATGAATACTATAGAATAGAATAGACAATGAATACTATAGAATAGAATAGACAATGAATACTATAGAACAGAATAGACAATGAATACTATAGAATAGAATAGACAATGAATACTATAGAACAGAATAGACAATGAATACTATAGAATAGAATAGACAATGAATACTATAGAATAGAATAGACAAATGAATACTATAGAATAGAATAGACAATGAATACTATAGAACAGAATAGACAATGAATACTATAGAACAGAATAGACAATGAATACTATAGAATAGAATAGAGAATGAATACTATAGAACAGAATAGACAATGAATACTATAGAATAGAATAGACAATACTATAGAATAGAATAGACAATGAATACTATAGAATAGAATAGACAATGAATACTATAGAATAGAATAGACAATACTATAGAATAGAATAGACAATGAATACTATAGAATAGAATAGAGAATGAATACTATAGAACAGAATAGACAATGAATACTATAGAATAGAATAGACAATGAATACTATAGAATAGAATAGACAATGAATACTATAGAACAGAATAGACAATGAATACTATAGAATAGACAATACTATAGAACAGAATAGACAATAAAGGACTAGAATAGGAGAGAATAGGATAGCATATAACAGAGTGACCGTCTTCCGAATTGAGAATTGTGAATAGAATAGATTCTGATTGGACGGCCGATTGGCCTCCATTCCACTGATTTCAGAAAACTCGAATCGAATTGGAGACACAAATGACCGAATCTAAACCAAATCTGAAAGTGAATAAAACGAAGCAAAATTATTTGAATAACGAATCGAATTTCTTCTTTCTGCTCGTCTGATTGTCGCCCAATTGCTCAGTTTTGGGGAAAACAGACTCCCCTAGGTCTCTGTGGTTCTCTAGGCAATGCTGGCAGATCATGGCTGGTGGGAGGGGCTTGCTGAAAACATCGCAGTCTCCCTACCTCAGGAGAGCTCAGCCCTGATACAACCAGTGGGAGGAGTTATACAAATATCGAAATGCCTTGATAGGTAGGCGTCAGTCTAGAGGAGTGGGTGGTCCTAGGCAGGCTGTATTTGCATAGGTAACACCCACATGTGACGCTGACTGGGAGAACTGAAATCCAGGGGGCGGGGCCAGGGACAGTCAGGTTAGGGAGGAGAGGGCAGGATGATGCTGGACGTCCTATCATGGCGTTCTCTGGAAAATGACCGCCTTTCTCCTCTGACAGGTCGGTGAAAACGTGGACGCACCGCGGAAGGAGATCAGCGCCCAGCACCTTCCCGCCATCCGCAGGTTCTTCAAGGTAGGTGACAGGAAGTGACCCCATCATCTTCACACCCCAGCAGGGGGCACCACCATTCCTGACCAGTTCCCTGGAGCTCAGTCCCCCCTGGGATCCGCATCCATAGAAAGGCTGAGTGTGGTGCTCCCCCTGCTGGTCACCGGGTGCTACAGACTGTGCTATCTGCTGATCATTCGAATGCAGGAAACTGATCAGCAGATTGCACAGCTAAAGAGTTCCAGATCAAAAATCATACACGGCTAAAGGGATGTCGGGAGTGCGTTCTTTCACATGATGCCGGGGGATGGGGGGGGGGAATGGTGGATAACGGTGGGAGGCGGGGCCAATGGTCATTGATATCATCCCTGGCTGTCTATGATTCTCTATGCAGTGCAGGCAGATTGTGGCTGGTGGGAGGAAATCTGACTAATGCCCATTGCGGGAGGCTGACACCATAGACCTGTATGTGTCATTGTTCCCCCAAATCCTGAGAGTGACCCCGTGTCCCCGTATTGTCTCACCCAGGAGGCCAGCGCCATGCTCCGCCCACAGCGCATGGAGGACATATCCCAGGAGGCCGTCACCCTGGCCCTCAGCAAAGTGCCACGCCCAGCCCGCTCCTTCCACAGACGGAGGATCCCCGCATCCCACGAGGTGGTGGTGAGTGACACCCAGTGCCTGACACCCGTATTACACGTCCTTCCCTTCCCCATCCGTACGGTAAGTCACCCTACAATGTTCCCAAATCCGACCCATCCGACCCATCCGAACCCACTGCCAGGAACAGTCCGCTCTATTCTATTCGGATTTCGGAAGACGGCTTTATTCTTACTATTCTATTCTATTCTTTTATTTTCTATTCTATTCTTTTTGAATATCGAATTTCAGAAGACAGCTATGTTCTATTCTATTTAATTTTTTTTGATTCCATTCTATTCTTTTCTGTTTTATTCTTTTATATTCTATTGTATTCTATCCTTTTCAAACTTTGAATTTCGGAAAATGGCTATATTGTTTCTATTCTATTCTTTCTTTCTTTCTTTCTATTTTTTTATTTTATATTCTATTTCATCCTTCTCTTTTCAAAATTAAAAATTTTGGAAGACAGTTATATTCTATTTTATGCTGTTCTATTCTTTTCTCTTCTATTCCCTTATTTTCTATTCTATTCTGTTTTATTCTCTTTTCTTCGTTTCTTTTCTTTTCAGAATTCAAATTTTTGGAAGACAGTTATATTCTTTCTATTCAATTCTACGTTTTTATTTTCTGTCCTGTTTTAGTCTATTCTATTCTATGCTTTTATGCTTTATTCCTTTATTTTCTATTCTATCCTGTTTTAGTCTATTCTATTCTATTCCTTTATTTTCTATTCTATTCTGTTTTAGTCTATTCTGTTCTTTTCGCATTCGAAGTTTGTCAGACGTCTAGATTCTAACACTGATACACGCGATCTTTGAAGGGAATCGGCAATATGTGTACATTTCAAATTTGTTTTCGAATTCTAACTCGATTTTCGTTTTGAAATTCAATTCGGATCATTCGTTATTTCAGACAATTTTTTTTTTTTCGTTTTTCCGGATTCAGTTAATTTCATTACTATTGTAATTTTCACATTCAGATACATCCGAATCTCCCAATGATGACAATTTCATTCAAATTTTGATTTGAACTGCACACGTCCAACCGATTGGTGAGAGCTCGCCGCCGCCCCTTCCTATTGGTGAGAGCTCGCCGCCGCCCCTTTCTATTGGTGAGAGCTCGCCGCCGCCCCTTCCTATTGGTGAGAGCTCGCCGCCGCCCCTTCCTATTGGTGAGAGCTCACCACTGCCCCCTTCGTATTGGTAAGAGCTCGCCGCCGCCCCTTCCTATTGGTGAGAGCACGCCACCGCCCCTTCCTACTGGTAAGAGCTCGCCGCCGCCCCTTCCTATTGGTGAGAGCTCGCCGCCGCCCCTTCCTACTGGTGAGAGCTCGCCGCCGCCCCTTCCTACTGGTGAGAGCTCGCCGCCGCCCCCCTTCGCATTGGTGAGAGCACGCTACCACCCCCTTCCTATTGGTGAGAGCACGCCACCACTCCTTCCTATTGGTGAGAGCATGCCACCGCCCCCTTCCTATTGGTGAGAGTACGCCATCGCCTCTTCATATTGGTGAGAGCATGCCACCGCCCCCTTCCTATTGGTGAGAGCACGCCACTACCCTCTTCCTATTGGTGAGAGCTCGCCGCCCCCTTCATATTGGTGAGAGAGTACGCCATCACCCCCCTTCGTATTGGTGAGAGCACGCCACTACCCTCTTCCTATTGGTGAGAGCTCGCCGCCCCCTTCATATTGGTGAGAGTACGCCATCACCCCTTCGTATTGGTGAGAGCTCACCTCCGCCCCCTTCATATTGGTGAGAGCTCGCCGCCCCCTTCATATTGCTGGACAGACTGCAAGCAAACACCCTGGGAAACATCTCTTACATGCCTGAGTCCCACTCTGTGTACCTTTATGTAATACACTCCTCTTCATACTACTATCCTCTGTTCCCAATCTCATTTCTTTACCCCTCTGCTCCACCCCAAAACCTGCACATCTCCCCCTCATTGCTATCATCTCCCTACTACTGCTCTCATCACCCCCCACAATGCCTCTTCTACTCCTTCTCATTTTCCTCTCCTCCATTCCCAAAATCCATTCACTATATCCCTCTGCTCCTCCTAAACATTTGTATATTGTGTCCTCACTGCTTCCTTCGCCCCTCTATGGCACCCACCACCTCCTCCTATTATTCCACTCTCCCACTGACCCCAACACCTCCCCACTAGGAGTTTCTCACGCTCCTGCACATCCCGCTCCCATGCCACCTTTCTCACCCTTCTCCTCCTCCTAGCCGCGGGAGACATCTCCCAATCCTGGCCCCTCCATGCGCTCCCCGAATCCTGGCCCTCCACCACCTCCCTCACCCGCACAACACCCCTCCCGCCGCCATGTCCTACCGCAACCTAGTATCTGTCCCCCTGCTCCCTAAAATCTCCCCCCCGTTTTCATGTGCACTCCTGAACGCCCGATCGGTGTGCAACAAGCTTACCGCCATCCACGACCTCTTTATCTCCCGCTCCCTCAACCTCCTGGCGATCACGGAAACCTGGATCCAGCCCACTGACTCTACCTCCCCTGCTGCACTCTCCTATGGAGGTCTCACCTGGACCCACTCACCCAGACCTAACGGTCGTAAAGGTGGTGGGGTTGGTCTGCTCCTGTCACCGCGGAGCACCTTCCGAGTCCTCCCAAACCCCCCCTCCCTATCCTTCTCCTCCTTCGAGGCCCACTGCGTCCGACTATTCTCCCCAACCCCCCTGAAGATTGCTGTGATATACCCGCCTCCTGGATCCATACCCCGCTTCATGGATGACTTCTCCTCCTGGCTACCCTTCTTCCTCTCCTCTGAGCTACCCACCATCATTCTTGGGGATTTCAACATCCCTGTCAACCTTGACAACCCGGACACAGCCCGTCTCCTCCACTTAACCTCCTCCTTTGCACTCGCACAGTGCATACAATCCACCACCCACTCCGACGGTAATATCCTTGATCTTGTCTTCTCCAACCGCTGCGCTCCCCCACAACCTCACTAACACCCCCTTCCCTCTCTCTGACCACAACCTGATCACCTTCCTTCTCTATCTCCTCGTCCTCCAACGCCCACCCCTCCAAATGTCACACTACTACCAGCCGTAACCTCCGCAACCTTAACCCTGCCCCCCTCCACTCTGCAGCTGATCAACTCCATGACAGCATCCTCCCCCTGTCCTGCCCCGACTTGGCTATGACTGCCTACAACAACGCGCTGTCAGCAGCCCTTGACTCACTAGCGCCTTTAACCACACGCAACATCAGACTCCGACCGCTCCAGCCCTGGCAGACTGATCACACCAAAACCCTCAAACGACACAGTCGTGCCCTGGAGCGACTATGGCGCAAAACCAAAACCCAACAAGCCTTCACCTGCTATAAATCTGCCTTCCACACCTACACCTCTCCTCCCTCCACGCAGCCAAACAAGCCTACTTCCTGACCCTCATCAAGGCCCTCTCCTCCAATCCTCGCCGACTCTTCTCCACCTTCAACTCTCTACTCTCGCCACCCCCACCTCCACCCAGCACCTCACTCACCGCCCTTGAGATTGCCAATCACTTCAAAAACAAGATTGACACAATTCGCAAGGACATCTCCGCAACTCACACGCCCTCTCAACCCGTCCCCTCTCACACAGCTACCCCCTCATCCCCCCCTCCCCCTCGACATTACCCGCAGGGACTTCGTCACTGCTCAAACTCCCTCCGACCCCATTCCCCCTCACTCGGCTACCCCCCCTCATCACCCCTCTCCCACGGCCCCACCACTGCTCTGACCTCCACTCCCACCCCACCCTACATTCCTCATACTGAAGCTCCCCCAACACTCCACACCTTTGACCTTACTACCATCGAGGAAGTCTCCAAGATCCTCTCTGATGCCCGCCTCACCACCTGCCCCCTCGACCCTATCCCCTCACAATTCCTACGACCTCCCTCCCCCTCCATCCTACGCTCCCTCACCCACATCTTTAATCTCTCCCTCTCCTCCGGCACTTTCCCCTCCCCACTGAAGCATGCACACATCACCCCCATACTTAAAAAGCCCTCCCTGGACCCCCAATGACCCGAACAACCTCAGACCCATCTCCCTGCTCCCACTTACATCTAAACTCCTCGAGCGTCTCGTCTACACCCGCCTATGCTCTCACCTCAACGACAACAACCTCCTCGATCCCCTACAGTCTGGCTTCCGCCCCCTACACTCCACCGAAACCGCCTTACTCAAACTCTCCAACGACCTTCTAACCGCCAAAGCTAATGGCCACTATTCAGTGCTCCTACTCCTTGACCTCTCTGCGGCCTTCGACACAGTTGACCCCCCCCTCCTCCTCAAAATACTACACTCCCTCGGCCTCAGAGATTCTGCTCTCTCCTGGCTCTCATCCTACCTGTCACAACGCTCTTTCAGCGTTACCTATAATGCTACCACCTCCCCCTCACTCCCCCTCTCTGTTGGGGTCCCTCAAGGCTCTGTCCTTGGGCCCCTTCTCTTCTCCATCTACACCTCCTCCCTTGGCCAACTCATACACTCTCACGGCTTCAACTACCACCTCTATGCCGACGGACACACAAATCTATCTCTCAACCCCCCACCTCACCCCTTCGGTCTCTGCCCAAATCACACACCTACTGAGCGACATATCAGATTGGATGTCGCTCCACTTCCTTAAACTGAAATCTCTCCAAAACCGAGCTCCTTGTCTTCCCCCCAGCCCGAACCCCACCCCCCATTGACTTCTACATCACATCCAACAACGTCAATATCAAACCCGCTCTGCAGGCCAGAGTACTTGGTGTCATTCTGGACTCCAACCTATCCTTCCAGCCCCAAGTCCAATCTTTAACAAACTCATGCAGACTCCACCTCCGCAACATCGCCAAAATCCGCACGTTCCTAACCCCAGAAACCACTAAACAGCTCATCCACTCCCTCATCATATCACGACTCGACTACTGCAACTCCCTCCTCACTGGCCTGCCTCGCCGCTGGCTATCCCCGCTTCAGTTGATCCTGAATACGGCTGCCAGACTCATTCACCTTTCCAACCGCTCCATTTCCGCCACCCCCCTCTGCCAATCCCTCCACTGGCCTCCATTCAGTGTCCTCCACCCCCCTCTGCCAATCCCTCCACTGGCTTCCGATTGCGCAACGGATCAAATTTAAAATCCTAACACTGACGTACAAAGCTGTCCACCATACTGCCCCGAACTACATCACTGACCTAATATCCAAGTACCGCCCAACACGCACACTCCGCTCCTCACAAGACCTCCTTCTCTCTAGTTCCCTGGTCTCCTCCTCCTCCTCCCATGCCCGCCTCCAGGACTTCTCCAGGGTGTCACACATCCTCTGGAACTCCCTGCCCCAACCCATCAGATTATCACCTACTCTCCTCTCCTTTAGGCGCACCCTGAAAACCCATCTCTTCAGGGAAGCCTACCTCACCCCTTGCTAACTTGCTGACCTCCTCCATTCTTCCTACCACTCCATCCCCCACAGCTATCTCCTCCTGTACCACCATCCCCTCCCTCCTAGATTGTAAGCTTGAAAGAGCAGGGCCCTCGATCCCCTCATGTTTTGCATTGTATTGGTATTGTTCTGTCACATGTTCTGTCCCCCTTTGTAATGTACAGCGCTGAGTGAACTATTGGCGCTTTATAAATACTGTATAAATAATAATAATAATAATAATATTGGTGAGAGTACGCCATCACCCCTTTGTATTTGGTGAGAGCTCACCTCCGCCCCCTTCCTACTGGTGAAAGCACACCGCCACTGCTCCTTTCTACTGGTGAGAGCTCGCCGCCGCCCCTTCCTATTGGTGAGAGAGCACACCACTGCCCCCTTCCTATTGGTAAGAGTACGCCAACGCCCTCTTCATATTGGTGAGAGCTCGCCGCCCCCTTCCTATTGGCGAGAGCTTGTCACCGCCTCTTCCTATTGGTGAGAGCACGCCACCGCCCCCTTCCTATTGGTGAGAGCACACCGCCACCCCCCCTTCATATTGGTGAGAGTACGCCACCACCGCCCCTTCCTTTTTGGTGAGAGCTCGCCGCCAACCCCTTCCTATTGGTGAGAGTACGCCATCGCCCCCTTCCTATTGGTGAGAGCTCGTCACCGCCCCCTTCCTATTGGTGAGAGCTCGCCGCCACCCCCTTCCTATTGGTGAGAGTACACCACCACCCCCTTCATATTGGTGGTGAGAGCTCGCCGCCGCCTCTTCATCGTACACACACTGCTCGTGGAGGGTAAGTCCTTCTCTTCTCTTTCTTTTTTAGGGTACAAATTACACCAAAACCAACCCGGCCATCGAGATGAAGTTCAGTATGAGGGACTCGTTCTGGCAGAGGAAATGAGGTGAGCTTCCGCTAGGAATGGGCGTAGCGTGACCGTCCTGTTCAGGTGTAGAAGACATGTATGGAGTCACGTGATGCCTCGAGATCACCCACCATCCCGGAGATCAGGAGGCCAGATATTAATAATCGGAGGAGCCATGTGACCCCGGGGCCCGCTCTCATCCTCGCCCTCCCCGCTCTACTGTAACCTCACTGTTTTCTCTGCAGAAGGAGGAGGAGAGGCGGAAGGAGCAGGAACGTCTGCGGTTACAGGAGGAACGCATTGCGATGGAGAAAGCGAGAGTAGAGAGAGAGAGACTGGAAGAAAGAAAGAGGGAGCGCCGGATCCAGGAGAAGGAGAGGATGGTGGATGAGCAGAGGTGAGGACATCATATTGTCTTCTCTAGACCTGATACCAGATATGACCAAATGGAGCACTGCTCCCCCTCTAGTCACATGACTTCAATTGGTGGAGGAGCAGAGGTGAGGACGTCATATTGTCTTCTCTAGACCTGATACCAGATATGACCGAATGGAGCACTGCTCCCCCTCTAGTCACATGACTTCAATTGGTGGAGGAGCAGAGGTGAGGACATTGGACCCTCTGCTCTGGACCTGATACCAGACATGACTGAATGGAGCACTGCTCCCCCTCTGGTTCCATGACTCAGATTGGTGGAGGAGCAGAGGTGAGGACATTGGACCATCTTCTCTGGACCTGATACCAGACATGACTGAATTGAGCACTGCTCCCCCTCTGATTCCATGATTTAGATTGGTGGAGGAGCAGAGGTGAGGACATTGGACCATCTTCTCTGGACCTGATACCAGACATGACTGAATTGAGCACTGTTCCCCCTCTGGTTCCATGACTCAGATTGGTGGAGGAGCAGAGGTGAGGACATTTGACCATCTTCTCTGGATTATGTACTGATACCAGACATGACTGAATGGAGCACTGCTCCCCCTCTGGTCACATGACTCAGATTTGGAGGAGCAGGAGACAGAGGTGAGGACATCGAATGGAGCAATTGTCATTCTCTGGACCTGATACCAGACATGACTGAACAAAGCACTGCTGCTCCCCCTCTGGTTCCATGATTTAGATTGGTGGAGGAGCAGAGGTGAGGACATTGTATTGTCTTCTCTGGACCTGATACCAGACATGACTGAATGGAGCACTGCTCCCCCTCTGGTCACATGACTCCAATTGGTGGAGGAGCAGAGGGGAGGACATTGGACCATCTTCTCTGGACCTGAAACATGACTGGACATGACTGAACGGGGCACTGCTCCCCCTCTGGTTCAATGACTCAGATTGGTGGAGGAGCAGAGGTGAGGACATCGTATTGTCTTCTCTGGACCTGATACCAGACATGACTGAATGGAGCACTGCTCCCCATCTGGTTCCATGACTCAGATTAGTGGAGGAGGAACACTGCTCCCCCTCTGGTTCCATGACTCAGATTGGTGGAGGAGCAGAGTTGGACAGGACCATCTTCTCTGGGCTATGTACTGATACCAGAAAAAAACACTGCTCCCCCTCTGGTTCCATGACTCAGATTGGTGGAGGAGCAGAGGGGAGGACATTGGACCATCTTCTCTGGGCTATTGTACTGATACCAGACAAAACTGAACAGAGCACTGCTCCCCCTCTGGTTCCATGACTTAGATTGGTGGAGGAGCAGAGGGGAGGACATTGGACCATCTTCTCTGGATATTGTACTGATACCAGACATGACATGAATGGAGCACTGCTCCCCCTCTGGTCACATGACTTAGAATGGTGGAGGAGCAGAGGGGAGGACATTGGACCATCTTCTCTGGACATTGTACAGATACCAGACATGACTGAACGGAGCACTGCTCCCCCCTCTGGTCACATGACTTAGAATGGTGGAGGAGCAGAGGTGAGGACATTGGACCATCTTCTCTGGACATTGTACAGATACCAGACATGACTGAACGGAGCACTGCTCCCCTTCTGGTTCCATGACTTGGGTTCCTTGTATGGATGCTGCTAATGAGAATGACTCTGCCACTGGTCCTTGGGGTCTTTTGGAAGGTGCCCAGGTCCTTACCCTCTGTGCCCGCTCACTGCATGCTTGCTGTTGGTTCTCTGGAAGATGTTTGTTCGTCTGCCTCCTTTTGATGGTGACATTCCAGGTTCAGGCACTTTTCATTTTCATTCCCTTGAACCAAAACCACTTAGACCGCCCCCCACCATCCATGCAGTGTCCTAGGCGTGGGATAATTCATTGTAGCACACTGGATCTTCTAGAACTGAAGCATCGTTTCCGGCTCTTTACTAACCTCATCATCATCTGTGTTTTTCCAGGAAGGAGCAGGCAAGACTGGAGGCTGAGCAGAGAAGGACAGAGAAGGCTCGATGGGTGAGTGACAGATGGTAGTCTGTAGGGGTCATAATTCTCAATACAGGGAAGCAGTTCTGTCTGTTATCCAGGAGGGGGCGCCCCTGTACACCACTTATCACAACGTAGTGAGATAGGGACAGTAATGTTTGGTAAAAAAAAAAAAAATGGCACTTCTGTCCTGGCTTGGACCGCCACAGTCCAACCCGACACTTCTGTCCAGCCTTAGCCCCCACAAACCAGCCTCACACTTCTGTCCATGCCCCCTGAACTGTCACGGCCCAGCCTCACACCTCTGACCAGGCTTGTCCCACCACAGCCCAGCCTGACACCTCTGACCAAGCTGGATCCACAACAGCCCAACCTTACACCACTGACCAGGCATGACCCACCACAGCTTAGCCTCACACATCTGACCAAGCTGGACCCACAACAGCCCTACCTTACACCTCTGACCAGGCTTGTCCCACCACAGCCCAGCCTCACACCTCTGACCAAGCTTGACCCACCACAGCCCAACCTCATACCTCTGACCAAGCTTGATCCACCACAGCCTAGTCTCACATCTCTGACCAAAGACCCCCAAAGCTTAGGCTCACACCTCTGACCAAGCTTGATCCACCACAACTCAACCTCACACCTCCAGTTAAGCTTGTCCCACCACAGCCCAGCCTGACACCTCTGACCAAGCTTGATCCACCACAGCCCAGCCTCACACCTCTGACCAGGCATGACCCACCACAGCCCAACCTCATACCTCTGACCAAGCTTGATCCACCACAGCCTAGTCTCACATCTCTGACCAAATTTGACCCACCAAAGCTTAGGCTCACACCTCTGACCAAGCTTGATCCACCACAACTCAACCTCACACCTCCAGTTAAGCTTGTCCCACCACAGCCCAGCCTCACACCTCTGACCAAGCTTGATCCACCACAGCCCAGCCTCACATCTCTGACAAAGCTTGCCCCACGGCTCTGCCCAACCTCACAACTCTGACCAGGCTTGACCCACCACAGCTCAGCCTCACACCTCTGACCAAGCTTGACCCACCACAGCTCAGACTCACACCTCTGACCAGGCATGACCCACCACAGCTCAGGCTCACACCTCTGACTAGGCATGACCCACCACAGCTCAGCCTCACACCTCTGACCAAGCTTGACCCACCACAGCCCAACCTCACACCTCTGACCAGGCTTGACCCCCCACAGCTCAGGCTCACACCTCTGACCAGACTTGACCCCCCACAGCTCAGGCTCACACCTCTGACCAAGCTTGACCCACCACAGCTCAGGCTCACACCTCTGACCAAGCATGACCCACCACAGCTCAGGCTCACACCTCTGACTAGGCATGACCCACCACAGCTCAGCCTCACACCTCTGACCAAGCTTGACCCACCACAGCCCAACCTCACACCTCTGACCAGGCTTGACCCTCCCACAGCTCAGCCTCACAACTCTGACCAAGCTTATCCCACCACAGCTCAGCCTCCCATCTCTGATTAAGCTAGACCCACCACAGCTCAGCCTCACACCTCTGACCAAGCTTGACCCACCACAGCTCAGCCTCACACCTCTGACCAAGCTTGACCCACCACAGCTCAGCCTCACATTTCTGATTAAGCTTGACCCACCACAAATCAAATTCACACCTCTGACCCAGCCTGAACCACCAGTGTCCAGCCTCACACCTCTTTCGTGGCCTGAACTGTCGCATCTTAGTCCCACACCTCTGTCCAAGCCTAAACCACCACAATCCAGCCTCACACATCTGTCTGAACATGATCGGCCTCAACCCAGCCTCACATCTCTGTCCAAACCTGAACCACCACAACTAAGCCTCTCACCTCATTCCCAGCCAGACCCCCCTCAAACCAGCCACACACCTCTGCTGAAGCCTGAACCAGCTCAAACCTCCGTCCAGGCCTGAACCACCACAGACCAGCCTCACACGTCTGTCCTGGCCTGACATTTCCACTGACAGAGGTTATAGTCCAGAGTTGATTAGGGCAGTGTCTCCAGGAAACACAGCCAGCCCATGCTGATGTACCTGCTAATCTGATACTCCTTGGAGGAGGGCTTTCCAGCTGGCTCACTCACACAGCTCATATTCCTGAGATTCTCTGGAAGTATATTTAGGAAATACACCCAGTCTCTTCTGATGGAGAAGATTCATCTGTGGGGAGGTGTTCCTAGAATGTATGACCAGCCACGATGATGTAGCTCATAGTTCAGAGCTCCTCGGGGGAGTGTCTCCATAAAAAACACAGATAGCTTTTCTGTTATCCCGAAATCTATGATTCTCTAAAACTGAATCCTGCCTCCTTCTGATTGTAGTATGGGGTAACAGGAGCATGTGAATGTGAAATCAGTTAGAATTTCAGGATACCCCAATGCTGAGAAGAAAGGAATTTGTCTGGCAGAAACTTTTTAGTATTGAAGCCTCATAATGATGACTGGCTGCAGATGACGGACAGTTGGCTGTCTAGAGGAGCAAGAGGGTGAACCCATGAGTCTTATGGATCCAAGTGAGCTCAGGTGAACAGCTGGAGCATCACCCAAGCTTCATACAATACTCATTCTTGGTCATTCTTCTGGTTGTACAGTATGGTCTCCAGCCCTCCTCCACTTCTGATCATGAATTGCACACCATAGCTATGTATATATAACGTAGCCATAGTAGTCACAACAATAGATGTTTCCGGTTCTTAACCACAAAGACAAACTCAGTACTATCCCAGCCGGGTACAAGCTATACTACACGATAGAGTTCTGATAGACCTGGACAGCTCTGGGTATCTGCTGACAGAGATCTTCTGCTCATTGTGTGCTCCTCTGGTTTGGATGTTTCAGGCCCAGCAGCAGAGGGAATTTGAAGAGGAGATGAAAGGAAGATTTAGGCGCAGTCAGTCCATCGAGATGGCCGCGGTGAGTGTGTCTTCTGCATTACCCATCATCAGTCTTCTTCTCATCCAAGCCAATGGAGGTCTAAATCTGTTTATTATGTATCTCAGGCAGTCATTGGGTGCATGGTAGGAGATCCTGCAAGGTGTCCAGGATGGAGGTGGTTGGGGTCTTACATTGGCTTGGATGAGTTGGTGAATGGATTGTTGCTGTATGTTTTAAATACAATTCTGCAAATGTCTCACTTTTGTATTAATAATCTTCTCTTTTCTCTGTATCGTTTTCAGGAGGCGGCAGCACTGGTCTCTGGACGGTCATTGCACCCCCGGGAATTCTTCCGCCAGCATGAGCGCTCGGCATCCTGTTCCAACTCTCCACCGTCCACTCCCAGCTCTCCAGGGAGATCTCCATCCAGTGAGTTTAAATCTTCTCATGGATCACTCAGTGGTGCCTTGGGTACATCAGGGGTAGGATCCCTTTCTCTCAATCAGCAGCCAAAGCTTCAGATCTGTAGAAGAAGCTTATTATCCAGTCTGTCCTGCTGCTCTTTTGGTCAGCTGGTGTTGCCAGTCATTATTCTATTTATTTTGGAGATCAGTGGATAGTCTATACCAAATTTTCTCAACCAGGTTTCCATGGAACCCCAGGGTTCCTCCAGAGGTTGCTAGGGGTTCCTTGACCAATGATCAATTTCTGCCTCTCAGATAAGTACCCACTGACACCATTGATCTTTTTAGATACCTGTTAGGGGCTCATTCTCCCTAATGACCACCAGTGGAGGAAGCATTCTTCCCATCGACCACCATATTGATGTATCAGGAGTTGTAGATGTCATCATTTTTTTTTCCCTGAGACCAGAAAGTTATTTAAAGGTGATCTTCAGCATAGAGCTGCAGGCCAGAGGTCACTCTATGATGAAGGTCATGTGGTCAGTCTATGTTTTGGATCCACATCCATCCTTAATTTGCAGCTCCCTGGTCAGTCTGCTCTGACGGTCAATGTCCAGTCAAGGTCCTCTCTCCTCCAAATCAATGGTCAGTCTGTGCTGAAGGTCAGCAGTGGCCAGTTAGAGTTTAGTAGGTAGAGTAAGCTGTGGTCCAGTAATCACTCCATGGTCCAGTGATCACTCCATGGCCCATGATCACTCCATGGCCCAGTGATCACTCCATGGTCCAGTGATCACTCCATGGTCCAGTACTCACTCCATGGTCCAGTAATCACTCCATGGCCCAGTAATCACTCCATGGCCCAGTAATCACTCCATGGCCCAGTGATCACTCCATGGCCCAGTGATCACTCCATGGTCCAGTGATCACTCCATGGTCCAGTGATCACTCCATGGTCCAGTGATCACTCCATGGCCCAGTAATCACTCCATCGTCCAGTAATCACTCCATGGTCCAGTACTCACTCCATGGTCCAGTAATCACTCCATGGCCCAGTAATCACTCCATGGTCCAGTAATCACTCATGGTCCAGTAATCACTCCATGGTCCAGTACTCACTCCATGGTCCAGTAATCACTCCATGGTCCAGTAATCACTCCATGGCCCAGTAATCACTCCATGGCCCAGTAATCACTCCATGGCCCAGTGATCACTCCATGGTCCAGTGATCATTCCATGGCCCAGTAATCATTCCATGGCCCAGTAATCACTCCATGGCCCAGTGATCACTCCATGGCCCAGTAAATCACTCCATGGCCCAGTACTCACTCCATGGTCCAGTAATCACTCCATGGCCCAGTAATCACTCCATGGTCCAGTAATCACTCCATGGCCCAGTGTAATCACTCCATGGCCCAGTAATCACTCTATGGTCCAGTAATCACTCAGTGATCCATAATCATCTCCATGGCCCAGTAATCACTCCACTCCATTGCCCAGTAATCACTCCATGCTCCAGTAATCACTCCATGGTCCAGTAATCACTCCATGGTCCAGTAATCACTCCATGGTCCAGTAATCACTCCATGGCCCAGTAATCACTCCATGGCGGCCAGTAATCACTCCATGGTCCAGTAATCACTCCATGGTCCAGTAATCACTCCATGGTCCAGTAATCACTCCATGGCCCAGTAATCACTCCATGGCCCAGTAATCACTCCATGGTCCAGTAGTCACTCCATGGCCCAGTAATCACTCCATGGTCCAGTAATCACTCCATGGTCCAGTAATCACTCCATGGTCCAGTAATAGGGCGGGTGTGAACAGTGTCTGTTCGTCAGGGAAGTATAGTACACTCCATGGTCCAGTAATCACTCCATGGTCCAGTAATCACTCCATGGTCCAGTAATCACTCCATGGCCCAGTAATCACTCCATGGTCCAGTAATCACTCCATGGTCCAGTAATCACTCCATGGTCCAGTAATCACTCCATGGTCCAGTAATCACTCCATGGCCCAGTAATCACTCCATGGTCCAGTGGTCACTCCATGGTGCAGTAATTTCTCAAATTATTTATATGACCTACTTGTGGTGCCCTACACCGTAGATCAGTCCTTAGTCAGGAATCACTCAGTTTTGCCGGTTAGTGGTCACTAATCTGCATGTTTAACCCCCAATTATAAGCCCCCCTCCTCCCAGTACAAATCTGCCCCCCTTCTAAAATCACTACTGCCACCAGAAATCTTTGCCCCCTCATCCCCCCTCCAAGCTCAAAAATACTCTTTCCTCAACCCCCTCCCCCCAAACAAATAACCCCTCCCAGCACAAATCTTTGTCCCCCATCCCTTCTCCAAGCTCAAATCCTCTCTTTCCTTGACTCCCCCCCCCCCCCCCCCCCCCAAAAAAAAAAAAAAAAAACAACATCACCCCTTCTAGCACAAATCCTCCACTCTCAAATTTCCCCTCTGAGCACAAATTCTTTCCCTCCCACTCCAAATCCTCCCCCCAATCCTATCTCCTAGCACAACCCCCCCCCCCCCCCCCTCCCACACACACTCACAATCCTCCCATCTACCACAAATCCTCCACCCCTCAAATTTCTCCTCTGAGCACAAATCCTTTCCACTCAAAATCCTCCCCCCGATCCCCCAATCCTCCCTCCAAGCACAAATCCCCCCCCCCACACTCCAAATCCCCTCCCTTCCAGCACACACATGCTCCTCCCAATACTTCAAATACTTCCTCTCCAAATTTTCCCTCCTGGCACACATATCCCCCAATCATCTCTACAGCACTAATTCCCCCCTCCCCCCAAAAAAGTTCCCCCTCAACACAAATTCCTTCCCCCCTCTACCATATCACCTCTTCTAGCACAAACCTCCCCCCTCCTAGCAGAAATCCTCTTCCCCCATTCACCTCCCTACACAAGTCCCTCCAAACTCACCATTCCAAGCACACACCCCAATTTCCCCTCTTAGAACAATTCTTATCCCCTGCCCCCCTCCAACTTCCCCCTCCACAGGTCCCCCCCATCTTTTCTCAGTTCCCAGGGCAGCCTCCTGCCCACCCCTTGTCCCAGCCCTGGTGATCAGTTTTTCTTGCAAGTGGTTAATCTGTGTTGCAGATCAATGCTGAGTTATAGTTCAGTAGTCAGTAGGTTGGTCAGTGGCCACTCTATACCGCAGGCCAGTAGTCAGTATGGATTGAAGGTTAGTGGTCAGCCAATGCTGCGAGTCCGTGGCTGGTCTATGAAGTCTGTCATTGCCCAATCCATCCTGCAGAATGGTGATCACTCGTCATTTCAGCTCATTATGTAATAAGTACAGATCAGCCATCTTACAGAGTTCATTGGTGGTTCTTGATGGGGGTCCAGGAAACAGCAACTGAAAAATGAGTAAAATGAGCAATACAGGATTTACGGACATGGAAGGGCTGGGCTATTACTCACAGCTCAACTGACAACCTTTACAAATAGAAAGGATGGCCTGTACAAGACCAATGGGATAGTTCATCCAGAGAATCACTCACATAGTTATGATGAGTACAAATGATATGAGAGTGTTTGACCTAAAATCATCTCCTTTTCATTAAAGGTCTTTCCGGCAGAACAACATTCCGATACCAACGCAGCATGACAGAGTCTATTTTGACCCCTCCAGCCCGAAGTCCATCCTATTTTCCTGGTTTCCAGAAAAGAGACTCATTCAGTGGTCCTGCTTCCAGCAGCCCCCCAACATGTTCTCCTGCCTTCATCTTCTCCAAGGCCCCACTGCCAGGCATATCTAAAAAGGTGGACTCTTTACCTTTCTTTATACCCCCTCCAATTTCCACCAAGCGAGGCTTTCCATCACATGTAAAAGAGAACACATCTCCCCAGCGTTCCATATCGCCTCCTCAAAGCTCCATATCCTCTCCTAAGAGCTCCATATCTCCTACTCGGAGCACCATGCCTCCTCCTCAGAGCTCAATATCACCTGCTCAGAGCTCCATATCTCCTCCTCGGAGCACCATGCCTCCTCCTCAAAGCTCAATATCACCTGCTCAGAGCTCCATATCTCCTCCTCGGAGCACCATGCCTCCTCCTCAAAGCTCAATATCACCTGCTCAGAGCTCCCTATCTCCTCCTCGGAGCACCATGCCTCCTCCTCAAAGCTCAATATCACCTGCTCAGAGCTCCCTATCTCCTCCTCGGAGCACCATGCATCCACCTCAGAGCTCCTTATCAACTTCTCAAAGCTCCATATCTGCTCCTCAAAACTCCATATCACCTCTTCAGAGCTTCATATCTCCTCCTCAGAGCACCACGCCTCCTCCTCAAAGCTCAATATCACCTGCTCAGAGCTCCATATCTCCTCCTCGGAGCACCATGCCTCCTCCTCAAAGCTCAATATCACCTGCTCAGAGCTCCATATCTCCTCCTTGGAGCACCATGCCTCCTCCTCAAAGCTCAATATCACCTGCTCAGAGCTCCATATCTCCTCCTCGGAGCATCATGCCTCCACCTCAGAGCTCCTTATCAACTTCTCAAAGCTCCATATCTGCTCCTCAAAACTCCATATCACCTCTTCAGAGCTTCATATCTCCTCCTCAGAGCTCCATATCTCCTCCTTGGAGCACCATGCCTCCTCCTCAAAGCTCAATATCACCTGCTCAGAGCTCCCTATCTCCTCCTCGGAGCACCATGCATCCACCTCAGAGCTCCTTATCAACTTCTCAAAGCTCCATATCTGCTCCTCAAAACTCCATATCACCTCTTCAGAGCTTCATATCTCCTCCTCAGAGCACCACGCCTCCTCCTCAAAGCTCAATATCACCTGCTCAGAGCTCCATATCTCCTCCTCGGAGCACCATGCCTCCTCCTCAAAGCTCAATATCACCTGCTCAGAGCTCCCATATCTCCTCCTTGGAGCACCATGCCTCCTCCTCAAAGCTCAATATCACCTGCTCAGAGCTCCATATCTCCTCCTCGGAGCACCATGCCTCCACCTCAGAGCTCCTTATCAACTTCTCAAAGCTCCATATCTGCTCCTCAAAACTCCATATCACCTCTTCAGAGCTTCATATCTCCTTCTCAGAGCTCCATATCTCCTCCTCGGAGCATCATGCCTCCACCTCAGAGCTCCTTATCAACTCCTCAAAGCTCCATATTTGCTCCTCAAAACTCCATATCACCTCTTCAGAGCTTCATATCTCCTCCTCAGAGCTCCATATTTCCCCCTTGGAGCACCATATCTCCACCTCAGAGCTCTTTATTAACTCCTCAAAGCTCCATATCTGCTCCTCAGAACTCCATATCACCTCTTCAGAGCTTCATATCTCCTCCTCGGAGCATCATGCCTCCACCTCAGAGCTCCTTATCAACTCCTCAAAGCTCCATATCTGCTCCTCAAAACTCAATATCACCTCTTCAGAGCTTCATATCTCCTTCTCAGAGCTCCATATCTCCCCCTTGGAGCACCATACCTCCTCCAAAGACCTCCATATCTCCTGTTCAGAGCACTGTATCTCCACAACCATATCTGTACGATGTACCCTACAGAGCTGAATATGTAACACTAATGTCAGAGGAGCCTTCACAACAAAATACCAGATACAGTGAGAAAAAAGCCAAGGACATCAAAGCTCAGACAAGACCTCCAGCACTTAACATTCCACCGTCTCCATACTACGATACTCCGGATGCTATAAACACTAACATACTTGGTGATGTATACAGAGCAGAGTTTGTGCCCGTTGATAGTCTAAACACATCTGAAGATCTTGTGGAGCAAGGGCACAGTCCAACGTCACCAAGGAGCTCCCACATACCTGAAGGACCAGCAGCAATAAAGGCCACAGTCTCTATCTCCACTCCTGTGTCAGAAATTGCATTTGTAAGTGTCACACCAGTTACTGACACAAAGATTTCCACTTCACCACTCAGCTCCGAGGCACCAGGATTCAGTCTTCCAAGTACAAAGGCTATTGGACCAACTTTTGCACCTCAGAAAGTGGTCCTGGAACCGGTTTTGGCTGTGGAAGCTTTGTCAACTCCTGCTTCATCCCTTGGTCAAAGATTATTACCATCTCCACCTATTTCTGTTGCTGCAAGGAAACTCCCAGAAACAAAGCCATATGTTTACCCAATAAGCAGCTACGAATCATATGCTTCCTCTAATACCAGTATTGAGGGTCTCCTGCCTTCTCGTTTGTTTGATTCACCAATAACATTAGAAGGCAAAACACCTCTTTCATCTTCTTTGAGGTCTATATTACAGTATGTTGCGCCTCCTCCTTATACACCTTTTAGTGCAAGAACAACAGATTCTTTTACAGTGAAGGCACCGGCATTTGCAAAATCTCTGAGTACCAGGTCTACTTCCATTTCCAACTCTGACATTTCGTCCACCAAAGTTCCAAACTTAGAGCCTTTAACTGTAAAATCTAACCGACTTGAACCTCAAACTCTACCTTGTACTAAATCACAGGAATCTGATGTCCCACCAACCGCCTCCCATCTCTCAGCCCAGCCAACCCAATCTCAGACTGAAGCCACCTTTGAGTCAAAAGATGTACAACCAGTAGACTTGGCACCAGCATCTGCTTCTTTGGCCATGGCCAGCCAACCTGAATCCAACCCGGGTATAAATCAGAGGTTTCAACAGTAGACAATTTACCTAGAGGAAACAAGCTTATCCACATCTCAAATGAAAGTCAACAAAGACCAGACTGAAATTTTGACCCTGCAGGTCAAAGTTTCCTCCAGCCCCTTGCCTGAAGCTAAAGCTGAACCAATTTATAGTCAAACTGAAGTATCATCAGCAAAGAATATTCCTTTATCTCAAACTGCACCCATTAATGCAACATATAAGATTCCCTCAGCAGATCCTCTGTTTGTCATCAACTTACCCGTACCTCAAGTTGAATCTGATGTCCCATCAACTGAAGTTTTACTTTTCTCAGCCGCCCTTCCTACCAACATTCCACCTGAATTTAAAGCTACGCCCAGTGAAAAACATACAGATGTTTCTCCAGTAGAATCGTTACCTGTGGCGGCTTCTCTTTGCAACATTTACCTGAACCTCAAGAGGAACTCAGTGAAAAACAAACTGAGGTTTCTCCAGTGGAACCTTTACCTGTGGTGGCCTCCCTTCCAAGCATCGTACCTGAATCTCAAGATGAACTGAATGAAGAACAAGCTCAGGTTTCTCCAGTGGAATCTTTACCTGTGGTGGGCACTCTTTGCACCATATTACCTGAACCTAAAGAGGAGCTCAATGAAAAACAAATTGAGGTGTCTACAGTGGAATCTTTACCTGTAGTGGCTCCTCTTTCCAGCATCGTACCTGAATTTCAAGATAAACTTATTGAAAAACAAACTAAAGTTTCTCCAGTAGACTTCTTACCTGTGGTGGCCTCTCTTTGCACCATCTTACCTGAACCTCAGGAGGAACGCAGTGAAAAACAAATTGAGGTTTCTCCAGTGGAATCTTTACCTGTGGTGGCCTCTCTTTGCACCATCGTACCTGAACCTCAGATGGAACGCAGTGAAAAACAAATTGAGGTTTCTCCAGTGGAATCTTTACCTGTGGTGGCCTCTCTTTGCACCATCTTACCTGAACCTCAGGAGGAACGCAGTGAAAAACAAACTGAGGTTTCTCCAGTGGAATCTTTACCTGTGGTGGCCTCTCTTTGCACCATCTTACCTGAACCTGAAGAGGAACTGCAATGAAAAACAAATTGAGGTGTCTACAGTGGAATCTTTACCTGTAGTGGCCCCTCTTTCCAGCATTGTACCTGAATCTCAAGATAAACTCATTGAAAAACAAACTGAGGTTTCTCCAGTAGACTCCTTACCTGTGGTGGCCTCTCTTTGCACCATCTTACCTGAACCTCAGGAGGAACGCAGTGAAAAACACATTGAGGTTTCGCCAGTGGAATCTTTACCTGTGGTGGCATCTCTTTGCACCATCTTACCTGAACCTGAAGAGGAACTCAATGAAAAACAAATTGAGCTGTCTACAGTGGAATCTTTACCTGTAGTGGCCCCTCTTTCCAGCATCATACCCGAATCTCAAGAAAAACTAATTGAAAAACAAACTGAGGTTTCTCCAGTAGACTCCTTATCTGTGGTGGCCTCTCTTTGCACCATCTTACCTGAGCCTGACGAGAAGCTCAGTGAAAACCAAACTGATTTTTTTCCAGTGCAGTCTTTTTTTGTAGTGGCCCCTCTTTCTGGCATCTTACCTGAGTCTCAAGCTGAACCAAATTCCCAAGGTAGCCTTCCAGTGCTTCATACCTTACCTATGACTGCTCATCCTCCCATCATTAACTTACTAGGAAACCAAGCTGAACATATTGAAAAGCAAGCTGGAATTCCACCTGCAGAGACTTTTCCTGCAACTGTTTCACTTTGTTCTGGCATTCATCTTGAATATCAAACTGAATATATTGCCAACCAGACTGAAGGCCTACCAGCTGTTTCTATGGATGTTTCTTCCTATTCCCAGTCTTTGCCTAGCTGTAATCAAACTGAACTTTCATCAGTCGAGACAATACCTATTCCTGAAAACCTTCCCACTGGTGGTTTCATTGATTCTCAACGTCATGATCTTGTTGGTGGTGCTCCACAGTTTGATACGTTTCCTGTGTCTCCAGAATCTGAACATACCAAATCTAAAGTTCCATCAGTTGAGGCCACACATGAACCTGTATCTCTATTCACTGAACATTCACTAAAATTTGAAGAACAATTAGGCAATGATCAAAATCAGGTTCTTCAACCTCAGACTTCTTTTCCTCTTCCCGATTCTCAGATGAAGCCCAGTATTAATAAAACTAAGGTTTCAGCTGATGCAGCCATGCAATTAGCTGACTTCCTCTACACAGACAGCTCCCAAGATGAGGACAATAGTAATCAAACTGAAGTTCCTCTATCAGAGACATTACCTGAATCCATCATTCTACCTTCCGAATATCGGACTGATCAGATGACCACATTAACTGATAGTCCTCCAGCAGATTTGATGTCTGTATCAGCCACTATTTCCCATATCAGCTCAAACGAATTACAAGAAGAGCCCTGTAAGATCCACACTGAAGTTCCATCAAGTGAATCTTTGCCTCTGTCTGCTTCTCTTTCCCTCCATGGCTCTCTATACTCTCAAGCACAACCCATTAAGGAACAAATTAGGGATCCACACATTCAGTCTTTACCTGCCATTGATAATATGTCATGCCAATCTCCTGGCAAGCCCATTATTGGTCAAAGTGAGATTCCCACACCTGAGACTTTACATGTGTCTGCCTCTATTCCCATTGACACTGTGTCAGAACCTCAAGCTGACACATACGATAGACAACCTGAGATTCTACCATCTGATATTGTGCCTATCATTTATACCCTTCCTAGCAGTGTTTCTCTTCAATCACAGGGTGAACTCTCTGATACACCAGTTGAGGTTCCACCACTTCAAACCCTACCTGTTACAGATTCGGTATCCACCAACAACTCACTGGAAGGTCAAATTGAACCTAAAGAAGACAGAACTGAAGTTCCACAAGTTTCTTCCTCACCTGAGGCCACCATGCCTTTTCCTGCAGATGAATCTACCCAAACTGAGGTTCCAGTGCCTTTATCTTTGCCTGTCCCCCTTCCCTTCGAGAGTTCTTATGAGTCCAGTGTCAATCAACCTGAGATTCTGGCAGAGAAAAATATACCCAAATCCTTCTCCCTTTCTGTCTGTAGTTTACCTGAAACTCTAGGAGAAATTAGGGATATTCACACAGAGTTTCCACCAACTAAGGGTAAAAGTGAATCTTCTTCATTTCCTACTGTCATCTCATCTGAAGTTCAAGCTGAGCCCCGTGATGGACTGCCTGATGTTCTGCCATCTGAGAATATAACTGAACCTGCTCCACTTCCTACCATCAGCCAGGTTGAACTTTGCCCTGAAACCAGTGACCTTCCCTCAGAGTTTCCAGTGATTGTGAACTTACATACTTCTGGCTCTCTTCCCCTGGATCAGTTAAATGGATATCAAGCAGAAACCAGCCTTGAAAAAACAGAAGTTTTAAAACGTGACACATTTATTGCACGCATGGCCCTTTGCACAGATGAATCAGCTGAATCCAATAGAGAAGAAAATTGTAGCCAATTATCAACTGAAACTTCATTTTTACCTGCTATGTTTCCTTCCAATAGCTCTTCTGAATGGTCATCTGAACCCAGCCAAGTCCCACCAGCTGACCCTACACCTCTCACATTGTTGGGTGACAACACATCTACATCCCTGCCCGATACCTTGAATGCAGTCTCACCAGTGGATTCTTTGCTACTTTCTGCTTCCTTTCCCACCAACAGCTCCATTGAATTTGCAGCTGATCCCAATGGAAACCTAATAGAGGTTGAATCTCTACAAGTATGCTCCTCTCTTCTTGCGGACAGCTCATCTTTGCCTCCACCAACTGACATTTCATATGTTGATGAGGCAGGGTTTCCAGAGGCACCTTTACTTTGTGATTTACTGCCAGCTCCCAATTTTTACCTGTTTGAGGACCCTGGACACCCGCCAGTCACTGGTAGTCTGATTGAACCTTATCATACAGAAGAAGCTTCTTTGCCTGAAACAGAGGCCATTGTAATGACTGAACACAGCACAGATAAAGTCATTGTACATGACATTTTGCCCATTAATAACTTACCGGCTGGAGAGGGTCAAACTCTAAAAGATTTGTCTCTGTGCAGTTCAGACTTGGTGAACTTCAGTGATAGCCCAGCCTTCGTTGACCATAAACACTCAACTTTAATCCCATCGGAAAATGCTCTTCAGACCACAGAGAATAATATTCCCAACAACAACAACACTATTCCCTCAGAAGTTGTTCTGTGACCTTCACATAGCAAGTTCTAAGGAAGGAAGTGGTAAGTGACCATGTTTGAACTTCCTAACTTGGTGTACTTAGCTATACATAATACTGTATGAAAAGTTTCTGTCAGGTACCTACCTGTAGGTGTTTGCCCATCTGAATGCTTGGTGGTCAGTTAAGGCTAGCTGCCCTATTGGTCATGTGGTTGAATGTCAGGTACTTGGCTGGTGGTGTGGTCTTCACACTGTGTCCTCCTGTTAAAACGTTTGTTTCTGTCTGTTGTTTATGTTGTCTTCCCTGGTATCCACCTTCTTCTTTCAATGTTGTTCCTTTTCTCCTCCCTGAGTCCTGCTGTCCACCTGTCCTCAGAGTGCTCCTAGTTCCCCAGTCCTGTTCCCGTATTCTTGGCCTTTTCTCCTACTCCGTATTACTCCTGGCTCCTGTCTGTTCTCAGTATGTCTGAACCCTGTTGCCTTAATTTTTCCTGATACCCTTGATCCTTCTACTTCTACCTCCGACCCACTGGATTCCTTGGACCTGATGTCTTGCTTGACCTGACCTTGCTAGTACGCCACCTGTTGAGACCTTGGCTTGGCTTTTTACTAAGTCTATGTTCCACCATCATGTTTTGGTGTCTGGATCTCATTACCTCCTAACAATGACCCTTGGTTACTCCACTCTACAATACGATGATCCCTGGCTCCTTGTTTCTGCAGAAAGGCCTCCTTTTAAGACCAGATTATCCAGTGTTCATGTTCCTGGGGCCAGCCAAGTACCAAAGTACTCATATAAAGTATCCTAGAAAGCTGGCATGTTCCTGATGTTGTATTCTTGGCTCTTTCTCCCAGTTAGTATTAATCCTAGCTCCTGTCTTTTCTTAGTATGTGTGAACCCTGATGTCTTCCTTTGCCTGATACTCCTGATCCTGCTTCTTCTACCTCTGACCTGTTGGATTCCTTGGATCTGATTTCATGCTTGACCTAACCTTGCTAGTACACCACCTGCTGAGACTTTGGCTTTGTTATTTACTAAATCCATTTTCCACCATCTGGTTTTGATGTTGGATCTCATTACACCTAACAATGACCCTTGGCTACTCCACTCTACAATCACATGATCTCTTTGTTACTGGTGAAAGGCCTCCCATTAAGACCAGCTAATCCATTGTTTGTGTTCCTGGGGGCACCCAAGTACCAGTCTACTCATATATAGTATCCTAGAATGCTGGCAAGCTCCTGTTCCTCTGTTCTTGGCTCTTTCTCCTAGTTAGTATTACTCCTGCCTCCTATCTGTTCTCCATATGTCTGAACTCTGTTACTTTCTTTTTTCCTGAAACCGTGTGATCCTGCTTCTTCAACCTACAGCCTGTTGGATTCCTTGGATCCGATGTCTTGCTTGACCTGACCTTGCTAGTATACCACCTGCCAAGACCTTGGCTATGTTATTTACAAAGTCCAGTTTCCACCATCTGGTTTTGATGTTTGGATTTCACTACCTCCTAACAATGACAATCCCATGATCCTTTTCTCCTTTTTACCAGAAAAAGGCCTCCCATTAGGACCAGATCATGCAGTCTTCATGTTCCTGGGGCCACCCATGTACCAGGGTACTCATTTAAAGTATCCCAGAAACCTGGATATTAAATGTGATGATGTTGGGCCCCGTATTGGTCATCTGGTCCTAACAGGGACTTGACCTTTACAGTCTGTCACCTTTCGTTCTCAGAGAAGTTGGGACATATCCCTCTCCTATCTGTCCATCTAGCATCTATACTTGTCCAGCACTGCTCCTATTATTTATCTAATCATTTTAATGTTTATTAGTAATTTCTCTGCTGAATGGAGTTCTCTAAGACTGCTACTTCTCATATCAAGGGGATGTACTGTGTTTATTTTGTATATTTTATCCAGCCAGCGGGTGGCGCTATCCCATACTCTTTACTGCTTCCGGTATAATGACTGGGAATTATCCCATATAATTGTTGGGTAGGTGCAGCGTGGTGCAACGGCAGTAAGCACACAGAGGCTCGGAATACAGTAGCTGATATATTGAAGAACTTGCAACAGTACACCAGCCCAGGAACTTACAGACGATAGAGCGGAGAGTCAGCGGTAGTAGGCCCAAACTGAAGACAGCACCTGTCAAGGAGAGAAGAATGTGGCCTGCTGGACCAACCCTAAGAGGAGCTCTCTGGTGTTGTAGACATAGGCCCTGAGCCTTCCCTACTCTTCAGTAGCCTCTCTGCCACTAGGGCTGTCCCTGACAAATGGGTATATACTCTCTACACAAGTCAGTTCACCAAAGTTCTCCAAAACCCGGTGGGGGTTGAGGGGTTGGGGGGGCAGGGACGTAAGAAGACTCTGTGTGACCCAAGATGGCCACCAATGAATGCAGAGTAGCCAACTGGAATGCTGCTCCAGGGAACCCTGGAGAAACCCAGTTTCTTTTGACGTCCTCCTCCAGCTGCACCGCCGCTCTGGATGAGCGTCACCTACAGTGGAGAAACTAGACTGCACCTGCTTACCAGGCCTCAATAATTCAAGGTACAATTTACACAGACAACCTAAAATGTCAGATCATAGATTCAACACTTATCAGATGGCTTTGACTGAGGTCCAGACGGTCAAAGCAAGCCTCCAGATTTGTCTGAGGTCCAGCCAGTCAAAGCAAGCCTCCAGATTTGTCTGAGATCCAAAGCCTGTCAAAGCAAGCAAACCTCCAGATTTGTCTGAGATCCAGCTGGTCAAAGCAAGCCTCCAGATTTGTCTGAGATCCAGCTTGCCAAAGGCCTCCTGAGGTCCAGCCTGTCAAAGCAAGCCTCCAGATTTGTCTGAGGTCCAGCTGGTCAAAGCAAGCCTCCAGATTTGTCTGAGGTCCAGCTGGTCAAAGCAAGCCTCCAGATTTGTCTGAGGTCCAGCCGTTCAAAGCAAGCCTCCAGATTTGTCTGAGGTCCAGCTGGTCAAAGCAAGCCTACAAATTTGTCTGAGATCCAGCCTTCAAAGCAAACCTCCAGATTTGCCTGAGGTCAGCTGATCAAAGCAAGCCTCCAGATTTGTCTGAGGTCCAGCCAGTCAAAGCAAGCCTCCAGATGTGCTGCGAGTTCAGCTAACCCATAGAGCTCTAATAATCCTTGGTAAACATATACCGTAAAATATACAAAAAAGGTACCTAATGTGTTTGTTTCCTACAAATCACCAGCTCCATCTAGTGGCCATAATGCAGTTTTTTCCTGAAATACCTCAATCAGGTTGTGGCCACTAGATGGAGCTGAGGATCATAGGAAATAAACATATGAGACACAAATTTTTATAAACAGTGTAACAGTTTTACTTAATAATATTCATTTTAAAATCTTTATTAAAACTAATAATAATACAGCGCTCTTACTAAACATCCAGTTTGTAAAGCAAATTGATAAGAGGAATAATCCGCATAGACCAGACCAGACAAGACCCCACCAACCAAGCAGGTTCCTCTTTCACTTTCAGTCTTTTTTTTGTAAATAAAGACACTTGTCTGGAATGTGATTGGTTGTTTTGACCAGCACATACACTTCTACTTTCAGATCTTTTTGAACATGCAGTCCTACCATGCTTTTGATGTGACATTGGTGTCCTTTATTTAGAAGTGATGGTTGACCTAATTTTTTTTTTCTTCTTCCTCAGGTAGAAGGCACTGGCCAGGTGACTGTCCCGTCCAAAGTGAAGAGACCGACCTGAAAATCCTCCAGATACTGACACACCGCAATACTTCCTCATTTACACTGACACCGGGGAGGACGGGAGGGACCTTGTTTTTAACAAGTCCAGAATACTATATGTAGATGTCAATTCCTCCAGTGAACATGAAGACGTTGCTTGTTCTTTATATTGAGTAATGAGAATACATCATCATTTAGAGGAAACCTCCCTTCGTCCTGTCCATCCTTTACCGTCAGATCTGCTCAGCCATCATTAACGTTACCAGAATCCCGTTTTCTGATCTTTGATGGGTCATTATCTTCAGATGTTCATGGCCATTGATAAGAAGAGCCTTTGTTCTTGTTCTACACAGCCTCCAAGGAGAGGAGGTCAACTTGTACTCACGGATGGATGAACGTTCCTCCACAGTCCCACTAAGGAGACTTTACCAGACAGAGACTTCCATGATCTACCCAAACTGTCAGTGAGAAAATATCATTTTACTCCTGTCAATGGGGACTCATTCATTGATAGTCATTAAGACAAAATGGTCATTTATAAGCTGCAAAGAACCTCAGTTTGCAGGATTTTTTCTCCCCCCCCCCCCATTCTCCCTCCCCCCTCTCTGTAGAAGTGCATCTATACTTATTATGGTGGTTGCATAATGGAAAGTGATGTGAAATGAAGATAGTTGTAAGATTTGACTGACATGAGATAGGTGCGTTAGGAAGCCTCCACCAAAGCAGATATGTGAGGCTTCCTTAATGACCTATGTGGCTAGTGGTACGGCTAGTGGTAGGTGTGTTTTGGAATATGTTGTGCAGCTTTTAGGAAGGAAATAGTACTTTACATCTCAGAAATATCCAGGATTTACATGGTTCTGTATTTCTGTCCCGGGGTTGCTTCCCGAAGGTCACACAAAGGCAGAAATATTTGTGCACTCTTAAAGTTCTGATGAAGGTTACAGTCTGTGTTGGGTGGATAAAAAGCCATAGATTGAAGATGAAGCTGTAGATATAGGTGTCAGCTCATGTTATCTTAGAAGGAAACGGTAAAGGTTGCACACTGAGGAAGGAGTTGCTAAAGTGTCTGAAGGTATAAGATGATATTTGTGGAAGGATGCAAAGCACTTTACTTTGTCCATGTACCACCATGGAAGGGTGGAGACGTTCCAAGAGAACAAGCTTGAGAGTATTTCTGTGGGATTTGGGATGTGTAGTCAGGGCCTTCCAAGGAAAATGTGACTGTGACCAAGTTTCTTTGGGCTCTATATATGGACCCTGCTCTAAAAAAGTTCTTTGCATTAATTAGTAGATGTCTTTAGATATTTTTCTTCATTGAGAGTCTATCACTTCCTGCTGCTCAGGGGAAGAACATTGTCTCTTCCTGCTCCTGTGTAGGAGAGCATTGTCACTTCCTTCTTCCGAGTGGGAAAAAAATTGTCCCTTCTTGCTTCTGAGTGGGAGAACATTGTCTCTTCCTTCTGAGTAGAACATTGTCTCTTCCTTCTTCTGAGTGGGAGAACATTGTCTCTTCCTTCTTCTGAGTGGGAGAACATTGTCTCTTCCTTCTTCTGAGTGGGAGAACATTGTCTCTTCCTTCTTCTGAGTGGGAGAACATTGTCTATTCCTTCTTCTGAGTGGGAGAACATTGTCTCTTCCTTCTTCTATGTGGGAGAACATTGTCTCTTCCTCTTCTGATTGGGAGAACATTGTCTCTTCCTCCTTCTGATTGGAGAACATTGTCTCTTCCTTCTTCTGAGTGGGAGAACATTGTCTCTTCCTTCTTCTCAGTGGGAGAACATTGTCTCTTCCTTCTTCTCAGTGGGAGAACATTGTCTCTTCCTCCTTCTGATTGGGAGAACATTGTCTCTTCCTTCTTCTATGTGGGAGAACATTGTCTCTTCCTCCTTCTGATTGGAAAACATTGTCTCTTCCTTCTTCTATGTGGGAGAACATTGTCTCTTCCTCCTTCTGATTGGGAGAACATTGTCTCTTCCTTCTTCTGTATGGGAGAACATTGTCTCTTCCTTCTTCTGAGTGGGAGAACATTGTCTCTTCCTTCTTCTGAGTGGGAGAACATTTTCTCTTCCTTCTTCTGAGTGGGAGAACATTGTCTCTTCCTTCTTCTGAGTGGGAGACCATTTTCCCTTCCTGCTTCTGAAATGGGAGAACATTGTCTTTCCTTCTTCTGAGTAGGAGAACATTGTCTCTTCCAATCTTCTGAGTGGGAGAACATTGTCTCTTCCTTCTTTAGGAGTGGGAGAACATTGTCTCTTCCATCTTTGAGTGGGAGAACATTGTCTCTTCTTTCTTTTGAGTGGGAGAACATTGTCTCTTCCTTTTTCTGTGTGGGAGAACATTTTCTCTTCCCTTGAGTTGTCTCCTGTATCTTGTCTCCCTTCCTCTGAGTGGGAGAACATTGTCCCTTCTTCTTCTTGGGAGAACGTTGTTTTGCTTCTAGAGACCATTGTCTCTTCCTCCTTCTGATTAGGAGAACATTGTCTCTTCCTCCTTCTGATTGGAAGAACATTGTCTCTTCCTCATTGTCTCCTTCTGATTGGGAAGAACATTGTCTCTTCCTTCTGATGATTTGGAGAACATTGTTTCTTTCTGCTTCCTGAGTGGGAGAACATTGTCTCGTCTGCTCCTGAGTGGGAGAACATTGTCTTTTCCTTCTTCTGAGTGGGAGAACATTGTCTCTTTCTGCTCCTTAGTGGAGAACATTGTCTCTTCCTTCTTCTGAGTGGGAGAACATTGTCTCTTTCTGCTCCTGAGTGGGAGAACCTTTGTCTTTTTTCTCTATTCTGAGTGGGAGAACATTGTCTTTTCTATATTCTGAGTGGGAGAACATTGTCTCTTTCTGCTCCTGAGTGGGAGAACCTTGTCTTTTCTATATTCTGAGTGGGAGAACATTGTCTCTTTCTGCTCCTGAGTGGGAGAACCTTGTCTTTTCTATATTCTGAGTGGGGGAACATTGTCTCTTTCCGCTCCTGAGTGGGAGAACATTGTCTTTCCCATCTTCTACATAGGAGAACATTGTCTCTTTCTGTTCCTGAGTGAGAGACCATCAATTCCTGCTTCTGAGTCAGAGAACATTGTCTTCTGCACATTCATAGTAAGTCATCACCATATCTCACTATCTATCATTAGGATAGCATATTCATAGGATGTTTTCAGCAATGGGTAAACACCGTCAGGTCCCGTTCACCTCTAGAAGAATTTACTCTCAATAATGAATGAGGACAGCGGAGTCTTCTGGCCTCTGGAGATCAAATGAAAGGAATACCTCAGGAATGCAGAGCTTGACTCACCAGTGTCTTAATTTGTATGAAGTATTTAGACAAGTGAAGGAAATATGATCCCTGTTTATACAGAGTTACTATTACTGTGGAGTCTTGTTTTATGTGTCTATGGGTCGCACAGAATTGTATTTTATCCCATTTCTCACACCTTGGCGAGTTAACAGCATCACAAGTCTGTGTGGCTGGTTCACACTAAGGATTGTTATGGATGTGTTGGGTTCCACCTTCTGTTGCACATATATGTATATTTAACCTGTCACAGTAAATGTATAATATAATAATATAGATTATTAAACACACAAATGCTATCAATGCTCACAATGTCTTCTTGTTGGTGGTGGTGACTTTGTTGTGATGGCGGGATGTCTTATGGTAAAGTAAAAGTACAGAAATTTTTCATCAGAGCAAGTGCTGGGACAAGGTAATGGGGCACCAGGGCAAAGATGTCAAAGTACACCCCGTCCCCAGGCTGGGACAGGTGGCGCTTGCAAGTCCTTACATACAGTGGCTGGAACAGGGTCAAAAAATGACAACCAATCTCCAATGGTCCCAAAGTTACCTCATATTGGTCTACAGAAAACCAAACCTGATGAGGAGAGGAATGGGGATGGAGCAAAGATGTCAAAGTCCACCCTCCCACCCCCAAGCTGGGACAGATGGTGCTTGCAAGTCCAGTGTCTGGAACAGGGTTACAAAATGACAATTAGTCTTCATTGGTCCCAAGGTTACCTTGTATTGGTCTACAGAGAACCAATGGGATGAGGAGAGGAATAGGAATGAAGATTGGAGAAAGGCTGTCAAAGTCCACCCTCCACCCCACCCCCAAGTTGGGACAGATGGTGCTTGCAAGTCTTCACATACAGCGGCTTGATCAGACAGGGTTAAAAAATGAGAGCCATTCTCCACTGGTCCCAAAGTTACCTCGTATTGCTCTACAGAGGACTAGTCGGAATAAGGAGAGGAATGGGGATGGGGGCAAAGACCACCCTCCACCCCCCTGAGACTGGGACAAGTCTTCACATGGCTAGTGCAGGGTTTGAAGCTGTCTTCACATTGGTCCCAACAGTTACCTCGGTTTACTAGATCAGACAGGGATGGGGGCAAAGACCAAAATGAGAGATGGTGTTCTCTTCACTGGTCCCAAAGGGTTAGCCTCTCCACTGGTCCCAAAGTTACCTCGTATTGGTTTACAGAGGGCCAATCAGGATGAGGACCGGAATGGGGGTGGTGCAAAGATGTCAAAGTCCACCCCTCGCTCCCAAGCATGTACAGATGGTGCTTGCAAGTCTTCACATACATCAGACAGGGTTAACAAATGGTTTATGTTGATTTCAGCGGACCAAACAAGATGAGAAGAGGAATAGGGATGGGGATGGGGATGAGGGGGGGTTGTAGCTCAGTTCCTCCATAGCTGGACAAATCCCAGGAGCCACATAGCCATTGCACCTTCAACATTATTTCTTGAGGTTTTCTGTAGTTGTTGGCAATTTTTCTGGCTTCTAGAAAAGTGGGAAAACAGAGCCGGAACTTCATCAACAATATGACCACAAAGGTATGAAGGTGCCAAGTCCTGCGAGGCGGTGTTTTCATGCTATCATTGAATTCTACTAAAATCTCCATCAGAGTTTACACATCAGTACTGGAATCTCACACCCTCCTCTTTTCAGGACATTTTTTAGTTTTTAGCACTTTTGTCAGGAATCAGCAGCAGGGATGGCCAGATCTGCATGGCTACACTCAGCAGAATACAGGGCAGGAGCAATATCAGAATCAATGGCAAACAGAATCTGGCTGCAGCAAAACCCTGGCAGGAGAGGGAAATGTAGCGGAGGAACTAAATACCCTCCCATTAGCCAGCAGATCCCAGCAATGTCTCCACCTGATGTTAGCTGCTTGGAAGGTATTTAGTTCCCTCGTCTTCATTTCCCTCTCACTCCAGTGTTCTGCTGATGCCAGATTCTGTTTGCCATTGATCCTGAGAGGCACCTGCTGGTGGACGCTGAAACTACAACCTTCTGCTCTGGAAATCACAGCACCACCAGCAGGTGATTCAGCTCCTGTCAGCTGTGATAGTTTTGCCATTACTGGGTCATGCAGGACTGTACACAAATGATTATTATTTTTTTTTCAGACAGATAGAAGTTTCCTTTGGTATTTGGTAAGCACCGAGCTTAATACTTTCTGTTATAAAACATATCAAAGTCAAATGCCAAAAAAGTACAAACGCTCTCAAATGACCCCTCTGAATAAAGTGGACTCCCCAAGGTGATCTTTTTTCACCTTAAAGTGGAGTTCCACCCAAAAGTGGAAGCTCCGCCTGTTTACCTGCTCCCCCCTCTACTGCCATATTTGGCACTTTTGGGGGGAGTGGATACGAGGTTTTGACAGGTAACCTCTCCCACTTCCAGCCCACTGCGCAGAGGTGAAGTGAGCCGGAAGTTAGGAACCCCCCTCCTTCCTCCTGAACTCTTCTGGGACACTTCACAGGTCCCAGAAGACTGCCAGACAATCAGGATGCGCAGTATGACTCACGCATGCGGAGCGGGCACCCAGCTGTGAAGCCGCATGCTGTCACAGCCTGGTGCGCACAGTTGATATTCCGGCGCCGGGGAGAGAAGAGACGTTGCAGGTGAGCACATCGCCGGACCCCGGGACAGGTAAGTGTGTGTTTATTAACCACTTCATGTCCGGACTCTTTCCCCCCCCTTCCAGTCCGGACACTATCCCCCCCTTCCAGTCCGGACACTTTCCCCCCCCCCCCCCCCCTTCCAGTCCGGACACTTTCACCCCCCCCCCCCCCCCCCCCCTTCCAGTCCGGACACTTTCCCCCCCTTCCAGTCCGGACACTATCCCCCCCTTCCAGTCCGGACACTTTCCCCCCCCCCCCCTTCCAGTCCGGACACTTCCCCCCCCCCTTCCGGTCCGGACACCCCCCCCCCTTTCGGTCCGGACACTTTCCCCCCCTTTCGGTCCAGGACACTTTCCCCCCCCCCCCCCTTCCGGTCCGGACACACCCCCCCCCCCCTTCCGGTCCGGACACTTCCCCCCCCCCCCCTTCCGGTCTGGACACTTTCCCCCCCCCCCCCTTCCGGTCCGGACACTTTCCCCCCCCCCCTTCCGGTCCGGACACTTTCCCCCCCCCCTTCCGGTCCGGACACTTTCCCCCCTTCAGTGTCAGTCAGGAGGTGTCAGTCATAAGGTGTCAGTAAGTCTCGCATTCCTTCACATTATGGAATACTTACCTTAGAACGAAGCCTTCGCCGCTGACGGGGCTTCGATCTTCACCCGGTCTTCCTTCCCAGTTCATGGACTGTAGCCATTCAAATGGCTGAGCCACAGTGATGTCACGGCTACGGCATGGAGCTCTGAAGGGATGGCAGGAGTATGTCGTCCCTTCAGAGCGTGGTGACGTCACAAACAGAGATTGTCTCCTACACGGTGCACATTTAGGAGGTATTCCTTGTACCTACAGGAGAGCTTTTGGTGCTTACTACCGCTTCAGGAAACATTCCTTGTACTGAGGGGGTTAAGGTGCACTTAGCCAATAAAATTCACCCACCAAAGCCAAGGGCAAGCCTTTTATTGTTGGTTCCAGAAAGTTCCAGGAAACTGAAGCTGCACTGCACAGAAATCGCATTGTATGGAGAAAGAATGGACCCAAACCATGGAAACCACCCCAAAAACAATCCCACCATCATTGGTGGTCACTGGCACTTTAAGCCCCCCCCCCCTGCAAAAAAGCTGTCCCACAATATTGGTCTTCAGTGGCACTTTAAACCGTTCCCCCATCACAGGGATCATAAGGCATAGCGCCACTCTGATTGGCTCTGTGCCTTTAGCCTATGAGCTCTGCTGTCCAATGACAGTGGAATCCTAGGCATTGCTTGCACACCAGCAGTAAACACAAAGGATGTAGATTGTGGAGTGACCCCAAGAGACCATCCAGGTCTACATGTAGATCCTGAAAAAAGGGGGGGGGTTCCAAAAAAAAAAGGGGGCCCCCTTTTTTTTTAAAAAAATTTTAAAAAAAGGGTTTTTTTTTCCCCCTTTTAAAAAAGGGGGGGCCCAAAAAGGAAAAAAAAAAAAACCCCCCAAAAAAAATTTTTTAAAAAACCCCCCCCCCAAAAAAATTTTTTTCCCCCAAAAGGGCCCAAAAAAACCGCCCCAAAAACCCTTTTTGGGGGGCCCCCCCCCCCCCCAAAAAAAAAACCCCCTTTTTGGGAAAAAACCCCCCCCAAAAAAAAAAAAAAAGGGCCCCCATTTAAAATTTTAAAAAAGGGAAAAAAAGGGGCCCCTTTGGTCCCTTTTCCCCCCCCCCCCAAAAAGGGGGGCCCCCCCCCCCAAAAAAAAAGGGGTTTTTAAAAACCCCCCCAAAAAGGGGAAAAAACAAAAAAAAAAAGGGAAAAAAAAACCCCAAAACCCCCCCCTTTTTAAATCCCGGTTAAATGGGGCCCCAAAAAAAAAAGGAAAAAAACCCCCCCCCCCCCCAATTTTTCCCCCCCAAAAACCCCCAAAAAATTTTTAAAAACCGGGGAAAAAACCCCCCCCCAAAAAAATTGGTAAAAACCCCCCCCCCCCCCCTTTTTTAAAAAAAAAACCCCCCCCCCACCCGGGAAAGGGAATTTATTTAAAAAAAAAAACCCCCCCCTTTTTTTTAGAACTGGGCCCCCCCCCTTTTTTTTAAATTTTGGGAAAAAAAAAAACCCCCGAAAAAAAACCCCCCAAAAAAAAGCCCAAAAAAGGGGGGAAACCCAAATTTTTCCCCCAGGGAAAAAAAACCCCCAAAAAAAAAACTCATTTAATCCGGGGAACCCCCCAAAACCCCCCAATTTTCCCCCAAAAAAAATTTTAAAAGGGCCCCCCCTAGAGAAAAGGGGGAAAAAAAATTTTTGGGGGGGGGAAAAAAACCCCGGGTTTTTTCTTTTTTTTAAAGGGCCCCCCCAAAATGGCCGGGGGAATTTAAAATTTTTTTTAAAAAAAAAAAAAAAAAAGGGGGGTTAAAAACCCCCAAAAAAAATTTTTGGGTTTAAAAATTTTTGGTTTTTTCCTTTCCCCCCAAAAAAGGGGGGGTTTTTTTTTTTTTCCCCCCCCTTTTTTTTTAAAAAAAAGGGGGGTCATTTTTTTTTCCCCCTTTTTGGGGGGGGAAAAATTAAAAATTTTTTTTTTTTTTTGGGGGGGAAATTTTTAAAGGGGGTTTTTTCCCCCCCTTTTTTTTAAAAAAAAAGGGGGAAAAAAAAAAAACCCAAAACCCCCCCCCCAACCCCCCCAAAAAAAACCCCCAAAAAAAAAAACCCCCCCCCAAAAAAAAAAATTTTAAAAAAAAAGGGGGGGGGTTTTTAAATTTTTAAAAAGGGGGGAAATTTTTTATTTTAAAAATTTTAAAAAAGGGGGGGGCATTTTTTTTAAAAAAATTTTTAAAAAAAAAAATTTTTTTAAACAACCCTTTTTAAATTTTAAAAAAAATTTTAAAAAAAATTTTTTTTTAAAAAATTTTTTTTTTAAAAAAAAGGGAAAAGAGGCCCCAAAAAATTTTTTGGGGGGGAAAAAAGGGGGGGGGAAAAAAGGGGCCCCCTTTTTTGGGGGAATTTGGGGGGCCCCCCCCGGGGGAAACCCCCTTTTTGGGGGGGGGGGTTTTTTCCCCCCCCCCTTTTTTCCCCCCCTTTTCCCCCCCAAAAAAGGGGGCCCCCCCCCTGAGTTTCCCGGGTTTTTTTTGCCCGGGGCCCCTTTTGGGGGCCCCCCCCCTTTCCCCCCCGGGGGAAAAACAAAAGGGGGGGAGGGGGGGGGGGAAAATTTAAAATTTTTTTAAAAAAAAAAAATTTTTTTTCACCCCGGGCCCCCAAAAAAGGATCAATTTTTTGGGGAAGTCGGTTTCCCCGGGGGTCCAAAACCCGGGGGGGGGGGCCAAAAAATTTGGGGGGGGGGAAAAAACCCCCGGGGTTTGGGGGGAAAAAAACCCCTTTTTGGGGGGGGGCCCCCTAGGAAAAGGGGGGGGCCAAAAAAAAAAAAGGGGAAAAAATTTTTTTTGGGGGGGGGGAAAAAGGGGTTAAAAATTTTTTTTTCCCAAAAGGGGAAAATTTCCCCCGGGGGAAAATTAAAAAAATTTTTTTTTTTCCCCAAAAAAAAATTAAAAAAAAAAATTAAAAACCCCCCAAAAATTTTTTTCCCCCCTTTTTAAAACCCCCCTTTTAATTTTTCCCCCAAAAAAACCCCCCTTTTTAAATTTCCCCCCCCCTTTTTTAAAAAATTTTAAAAATTTTTTAAAACCCCCTTTTTTTTTAAAAATAAAATTTTTTTTTTATTTCCCCCTTTTAAAAAAAACCCCCCTTTTTTTAAACCCCCCAAAAAATTTTTTTTTTAAAAAAAAAAATTTTTTTTTTTTCCCCCCCCCTTCCCCCCTTTTTCCCCCCCCCCCAAAAAACCCCCCTTTTTAAAATTTTTTAAAAAAAATTTTTTTCCCCAAAAAAAAACCCCCGGGGAAAAATTTTTAAAAAAAAAACCCCCCAAAAAAAAACCCCCCCCCAAAAATAATTTTCCCCCCCCCCCCAAAAAAAATTTTTTAATTTGGAAACCCCCCCAAAAAATTTAAAAAAAAATTCCCCCTTTGAACCCCCTTTTTAAAACCCCCCCCCTAGAAATTTTTTAAAAACCCCCCCCAAAAAAAACCCCAAAAGGAACCAAAAAAATTAAAAAATACCCCCAAAAAAAAACCCCCCAAAAAAACCCCCAAAAATTTTCCCCCCCCCCCCCCAGTTTAAATTTTTTTTTTTAAAAATTTTTTTTTTTAAAAAACCCCCCCCCTATAAAAAAAGGGGGAAACCCCCCCCCTTTTTCCCCCTAAATTTCCCCCCCCAAAAAAAACCCCCCCCAAAAAACCCCCGGGAAAACCCCCCAAAAAAATTTTTTTTTCCCCCCCCCCCCCCCCTTTGGGGGCCCCCCCGGGGGGCCCCCCCCAAAGGGGGGGCCCCCTTTTTCCCCCCCGGGGTTTTTCCCCCAAAAAAACCCCCCCCCCCCCCAAAAAATTTTTCAACCCCCAAAAACCCCCCCAAAAAACAACCCCCCCGGGAATTTCCCCCATGAAAACCCCCCCCAAAAAAAAAAAAAACCCCCCCAAAAACCCCCCCAAAAAAACCCCCCCAAAACCCCGGGGAAAACCCCCAAAAACCCCCTTTTTCCCCCCCCGGGGCCCCCCCCCGGGGAACCCCCCAAAAACCCCCCGGGAAAACCCCCCCTTTTTCCCCCCCCCCGGGGGGGGGCCCCCGGGGGGCCCCCCCGGGGGGGCCCCCCCCCCCCCCCTTGGGGGGCCCCCCCCGGGAAACCCCCCCCAAAAAAACCCCCCCCCCCCTTTTCCCCCCCCCCGGGGGCCCCCCCCCCCCCCAAAAAATTTTCCCCCCGGGGGGGTTTCCCCCAAAACCCCCCCCAAAAAATTGGGCCCCCCGGGGGGGGCCCCCCCCCCAAAGGGGGCCCCCCCCCCCCCAAAAAAAAAAAAAAACCCCCAAAAAACCCCCCCCCCCCCCCCGGGGGAAAAAAAAAATTTTTTTCCCCCCCCGGGGGCCCCCCTTTAAAACCCCCGGGGGGCCCCTCCCCCTTTTTCCCCCCCTTCCCCCCCACCCCGGTTTCCCCCAAGGGGGCCCCCCGGGGCCCCCTTTGGAAACCCCCCTTTTTTTCCCCCAAAAACCCCCCCAAACCCCCCCAAAGGGGGGCCCCCCTTTGGGAAAAAGGGGGGGGGCCCCCCAAAAAAAACCCCCCCGGGGGGCCCCCCCCCCCCCCAACCCAAAGGAAATTTTTCCCCCCAAAAGGGAAAATTTCCCCCCCCCGGGGGGAAAAAAAATTTTCCCCCCCCCCGGGGGCCCCCCCGGGCCCTTTTAAAAAAAAGGGCCCCGGGGGGTTCCCCCCCGGGGGATTTTTTTGGGGGGTTGGGGCCCCGGGGGGGGGGCCCGGGAAACCCCGGGGGGGGAAAAAGGGGGGGGGCCCGGCCCGGGCCCGGGGGGGGAAAGGGGGGCCCCCCTTTTGGGGGGGGGGGGAAAGGGGTTTTTCCGCCCCCCCCCGGGGGGAAAAAGGGGGGGGGGGGGGGAAGGGGCCCCCCGGGGGGAAAAAAAATTTTTTTTTAAAAACCGGGTGGGGGCCCCAAACCCCCAAAAAGGGGGCCTTTGGGGGCCGGGGCCCCCAAAAGGGGGGGGGGAAAAAGGGGGGCCCCAAAAGGGGGTTTCCTTTTTTGGGGGGTTTAAAAAGGGGGGGGGGGGTTTTTCCCCCCCGGGGGAAAAAAGGGGGAAAACCCGGGCCCCCCCGGGGGTTTTTATTGGGTTTGGGGGGTTTGGGGAAAAAGGGGAAAAAGGGGTTTTTTAAAAAATTTTGGGGGGCCCCCCCGGGGGGGGGGGGGGGGGAAAAAAAGGGGGGGGTTTGGGGGGGGGGGGAAGGGGGTTGGGGACCGGGGTTTTGGGGGGGGGGGGAAAGGGGGGGGGGGGGGGGGGAAAAGGGGGGGGATCCGGGGGGGAAGGGTTTTTGGGTTTTTGGGGGGGTTTTGGTTGGGGGGGAAAAAAGGGGGGGGAAAAAAAAAAATTTTTGGGGGTTTTTTGGGGGGGGCCGGGGGGGTTTAGGGGGGGGGGTTGGGGGTAAAAGGGGGGGGGGAAGGGGGGGGGGGAAAGGGTTTTGGGGGGGTTTTTTTTTTTTAAAAAAAAGGGGCCCCGGGGGGCCAAACCCCCAGGGGAAAAAGGGGGGGGGGGTTTGGGGGGGAAAACCCCCCGGGGGGAAAGGGGGGGAAAAAAGGGGGGGGGTTTTTTGGGCCCCTTTGGTTCAAAAAATTTTCCCCCAAGGAAAAGGGGGACCGGGTTTTTGGGGGGGGGGGTTTTTTTTTTTTTGGTTTAAACCCCCAAAAATTTAAAAAAGGGGAAAAAAAAAACCCCCCGGGAAAAATTTGGGGGGGGAAAAAAAAAAAAATTTTGGGGGGGGTTTTTTTTTGGGGGGGAAAATTGGGGGGGGGGGGAAGGGCCCCCAAAAAAACCCCCCAAAATTTTTGGGGGGGAAGGGCCCCGGGGAAAAAAAAAGGGGGGGGGGGGGGTTTTTTGGGTTTTTTTGGGGAAAAAATTCCTTTCCCCCCCCAAAATTTTCCCAAAGGGGGGCCCCCCCGGGGGGGAAAAAACCCCCCCTTTTTTTCCTTTGGTTTTGGGGAAAAAACCCCCCCCGGGGGCCCCCAACCCCTTTTTTAAAAAAAAAAAAAACCCCAAAACCCCCCTTTTTTCCCCCCCTTTTTTTGGGCCCGGGCAAATTTTCCCAAATTTTTAAAAACCCCAAAAAAAACCCCCCTTTTTGGGTTTTTTTCCTGGGGGCCCTTTTTAAAAAGGGGTTTTTTTTTCTTTCCAAAAAAGAAATTCCCCCAAAAAAACCCCCCCCTTTTTTTTTCCCCCCCTTTTTATTTTTCCCCAAACCCCCCTTTCCCCCCAAAAAGGGGGCCGGGGGGGGGTTTTTTTTTTAAAAGGGGGGAAAAGGGAATTTGGGGTTTTGGGGGGGAAAAAACCAAAATTTTTTCCCCCCAAAAAAAAAAAAAAAAATAAGGGCCCCCCCCCAAAACCCCCTTTTTAAAAAAAAAACCCCCGGGGGGTTTTTTGGGGGGGGGGGGGCCCCGGGGTTTTGGGGGAAAAAGGGTTTTAAACCCTTTTTTTTTGGGGGCCCCCCCAAAAAGGGGTTTTTTGGGGCCCGGGGGGAAAAAAAAAGGGGGGAAAAGGGGTTTTTTTAAAAAAAAACCCCAAAAAAAAACCCGGGGGGGGGGCTTCCCCCCCCAAAAAAATTTTTCCCCCCTTTTTTTTTTTTTTTGGGGGGGAGGGGGGCCCCCCCCTTTGGGGGTTTTTGGGGGCCCCCCTTTTTTTGGGGGGGTTTTTTAAAAAATTTTCCCCCCCCCCAAAAAACCCCCCTTTTTAAAATTTTCCCCTTTTTAAATTTTTTAAACCCCCCCTAAACTTCCCCCGTTTTTTTTTCCCCCCCCCCCCCCCCCAAAAAAAAAGGGGGAAAAAAAAAAACCCCCAAAAAAAAAACCCCCCCCCCCCCCCCCCCCCTTGGGGGGGGGCCCCCCTTTTAAAAAAACCCCCCCCATTTAAATTTTCCCCCCCAAAAAAATTTTTAAAAACCCCCCTTTTTTCCCCCCTTTTTTTTCCCCCCCCAAAAACCCCCGGGGGTTTTTTTTTGGGGGTTTTCCCCTTTCCCCCAAAAAAACCCCCCTTTTTTTTTCCCCCCCCCAAAAAAAAAAGTTTTGGGGTTTCCCCAAAATTTCCCCCTTTTTTCCCCCCCCCCAAAAAAAAAAAAGGAAAAAAAACCCCCCCCTCCCCCCTTTTTAAAAAACCCCCAAAAAATTTAAAACCCCCCCCCCCCCCCCCAACCTTTCCCCAAAAATTTTCCCCCAAAAAAAATTTCCCCCCCCAAAAAAAAACCCCCCTTTTTTCCCCCCCTTTTTTTTTTAAATTTTTTTTGGGGGGTTAAAAGGGGAATCTTAAACACGACATTTTTGGACAATTTCATGCTCCCATCTTCGTGGGAGGAGTTTGGGGATGGCCCTTCCTGTTCCAACATGATTGCGCACCAGTGCACAAAGCAAGGTCCATAAAGACATGGAGGAGCCAGTTTGGGGTGGAGGAACTTGACTGTCCTGCACAGAGTCCTGACCTCAACCCCATAGAACACCATTGGGATGAATTAGAGCGGAGACTGCGAGCCAGGCCTCCTCCCCCGACATCAGTGCCTGACCTGACAAATGTGCTTCTGGAAAGAATGGTCCGACCTTCCCATAGACACCCTCCTAAACTTGTGGACGGCCTTCCCAGAAGAGTTGAAGCTGTTATAGCTGCAAAGGGCGGGGCCAACTCAATATTGAACCCTACGGACCAAGACTGGGGCGGGGCCAACTCAATATTGAACCCTACGGACTAAGACTGGGGGGCCATTAAAGGTCATGTGCGTGGAAAGGCCAGCAAACCAATAATTGGGGCAACATGGTGTATGTAAAGGGGTTGAACTAGGGGGACACGCTTTATCACAGGGTATCAGAATCTTTTTGTGATTCCAGAGATCATGGACAGTTTATCTACAGAACAATGATCACTGGGCAAACGTGTGTGTATAAATATAACATCGTCTTCTGTGTCTTCTATATCACATGTGACCTCTGTAGGACAATCCTGACCACAGGAAGCCTTGTGTGTCCCCATAAAATGATGGAGGTGTTCCATCGGTGTCACAAAGTTCTTGTGGAATGTGATGAGGAAATAACAACCTCTGATGACGGGGAAGGTTCTGGAAGTTTATTGAGAAGAGAAGAGTTACAAAGTAAAAGTCAAGATTAGAAAGTAGAGAGATGAAGGTGTGCGGAGATCCTTAGACATGGCAGGTGGACCAAGGATCTGACCTCTTCATCCAACCGGAGGCCCCTCCAATCCTGGACAGTTGTCATGGAGGAGCGTCCCAAACATCAACATTTTACAGATGAAATCATTCAGTGAAGAATTTGTACAAGCAGCTCATCATTCATCACAAGAGACATTCATTTGTGTTCTCTCTGAACACCTGATCAGCTTGTCCCACCTCCAGACTCCCAAATCCCTCATTGTAGAAGAAGGAGACCAACTGTCTCTATGTTCCACAACAAGACCTTCCAAGGATCCGGAGATCAGCAATTTGTTCTAATAACATCTTTCTGTAAAGTCATTCTAGACAGAGAAGCTGTTATTATAGACAGAACCCAACATTAGCATATAAGCACTTAGTCCTGTCATTCCATCATTAGTAATCACTTCAGAATGATTTCTCTTTATCAGATGAATGGGGCCATAGAGGAAACATCGCTCGGCTCCATGTGGATCATAGAGGGGCCGGGACTGGAGGGGCTAATGGTGATTGTAGTCATCCTCCAATCCAATCCATCATTGTATCTATATCCAATCATTGATCAATATTCCCATATACAGAGCCGAGGATCTCCACTTCCTGAGACTCTATACCCCCCCCCCCAATCACCTGTCCACAGTACCCCCCCCCCAACACGGCCAGAATCATTTCTCATCACTGACATCTGTTTACCATTCAATGATTTACTAATTGCTAAAAACCAATGGCCACTACTCCATACTCCTCCCAACCAATGGCCACTACTCCGTACTCATCCCAACCAATGGCCACTACTCCGTACTCCTCCTAACCAATGGCCACTACTCCATACTCCTCCCAACCAATGGCCACTACTCCATACTCCTCCCAACCAATGGCCACTACTCCATACTCCTCCCAACCAATGGCCACTACTCCGTACTCCTCCTAACCAATGACCACAATGACCACTACTCCGTACTCATCCCAACCAATGGCCATTACTCCATACTCCTCCCAAACAATGGCCACTACTCCGTACTCCTCCCAACCAATGGCCACTACTCCGTACTCCTCCTAACCAATGACCACTACTCCGTACTCATCCCAACCAATAGCCACTACTCCGTACTCATCCCAACCAATGGCCACTACTCCGTACTCTTCCCAACCAATGGGCGCTACTCCATACTCCTCCCAACCAATGGCCCCTACTCCGTACTAATCCCAACCAATGGCCTCTACTCTGTACTCATCCCAACCAATGGCCGCTACTCCGTACTCCTCCCAACCAATAGCCACTACTCCGTACTGTTACTACTTGACCTCTTTGCGGCTTTTGATATGGTTCACCATCCCCTCCTTCTCAAAACACACTCCACTTTCTTGGTCTCAGAGACTCTGCTCTCTCCTGGTTCTCCTCCTACCTATCGCAGCGCTCCATCAGCGTTACCTATAACTCTGGCTCCTCCTCTTAACTCCCTCTTTCTGTCGGGGTCCCTCAAGGTTCTGTCCTTGGGCCCCTTCTCTTCTCCATCTACACCTCCTCCCTTGGTCACTTGATAAACTCCCCTGGCTTCAATTACCATCTCTATGCTGATGACACACAAATCTATCTTTCTACCCCTCACCTCACCCCTTCAGTCTCCTCCTCACCTCACCCCTTCAGTCTCCTCCACACCTCACCCCTTCAGTCTCCTCCACACCTCGCCCCTTCAGTCTCCTCCTCACCTCGCCCCTTCAGTCTCCTCCACACCTCACCCCTTCAGTCTCCTCCTCACCTCGCCCCTTCAGTCTCCTCCTCACCTCGCCCCTTCAGTCTCCTCTACACCTCGCCCCTTCAGTCTCCTCCTCACCTCGCCCCTTCAGTCTCCTCCTCACCTCGCCCCTTCAGTCTCCTCCTCACCTCACCCCTTCAGTCTCCTCCACACCTCACCCCTTCAGTCTCCTCCACACCTCGCCCCTTCAGTCTCCTCCTCACCTCGCCCCTTCAGTCTCCTCCTCACCTCGCCCCTTCAGTCTCCTCCTCACCTCGCCCCTTCAGTCTCCTCCTCACCTCGCCCCTTCAGTCTCCTCCACACCTCACCCCTTCAGTCTCCTCCACACCTCACCCCTTCAGTTCTCCTCCTCACCTCACCCCTTCAGTCTCCTCCACACCTCACCCCTTCAGTCTCCTCCCACACCTCACCCCTTCAGTCTCTCTCTCACCCCTTCACCTCACCCCTTCAGTCTCCTCTCGCATTACTAACCTGCTAAGTGACATACCGGCATGGATGTCACTCCACTTCCTCAAACTCAACCTTTCCAAAACTGAGCTCTTAGTATTCCCCCCCAGCCCGTGCCCCCTCCCCCGACTTCTCCATCAAGACCAATAACACAATCATCAGTCCCTCCCCTCATGCCAGGGTACTCGGTGTAATCCTAGACTCCAATCTGTCCTTTCACCCCCAAATCCAATCACTGTGCAAATCTTGTAGACTTTACCTCCGCAACACCTCCAACCTCCGCAACACCTCCAACCTCCGCAACACCTCCGACCTCCGCAACATCTCCAACCTCCGCAACATCTCCAACCTCTAACATCTCCAAGATACGGCCGTTCCTAACCTCGGAAACCACTAAGCAACTTATTCACTCCCTTGTTATCTCTCGCCTTGACTATTGTAACTCCCTCCTCATTGGCCGACCTCATCGCAGGCTATCCCCCCTCCAGTCTATCACGAATGCTGATGCCAGACTCATCCACCTTACTAACAGTTCTGTATCTGCCACCCCTCTCTACCACTGGCCTCCACTAAGTGTCCTCCACCTCTCTGACAATCCCTCCACTGGCTTCCCATTGCCCAATGGATAAAATTCAAAACATTAACAATAACATATAAAGCCATTTATAACTCCGCCCCAAATTACATCACCAATCTTGTCTCCAAATATCACCCAAACCGCTCCTCCCATGACCTCCTGCTCTCTAGCTCCCTTGTCTACTCCTCCCATGCTTGTCTCCAGGACTTCTCCAGAGCTTCCCCCATCCTCTGCAACTCTCTACCCCAATTTATCAGAATATCGCCTACTCTGCTCACTTTTAGGCGATCTCTGAAAACCGATCTCTTCAGGGAAGCCTATCCTGCCTCAGCTAATAATGGAATCTTCTATTCCTCCTACCAGTCCATCCCCCACAGTTATTACCTTTTGTACCACTAGCCCCTCCCCTCCTAGATTGTAAGCTCCCAGGATCAGGGCTCTCCTATCCCTCTTGTATTGATCTGTATTGTTGCTGTATTGTCTCCCGTTATATTGTAAAGCGCTGAGCAAACTGTTGGAGCCATAAATCCTGTATAATAATAATTTACACATTTAATATTGAAAGATTTCAATCTCCGCCCCCTGTGCATTATAACCAATAGGAACAAAACTAGCACTGGATGTATCAATAGTGACAATTATTACAGCCAGTCACAGCGAGGGGGGAGGAGCAATCACAGATACATGAATTTTCAATGTACAGGAGCCTGTGAGGACGTAGGACAGCATTAGGACCGCTGTCAGTGTTTTCTCCTCACTTCCTGCCCTGGTGACAACATTTCATCTAACAAAATGAAGTCAAATCAACAACCGAGACACAGAAATAAAACCTGGCAGTTGTTCCAGACTTACCCTACTCTACTAAAGTACTGTAAAGCATTTTTATTATTCCTGCCTGTGTTTGTTGTTGGAGAGTTCCCCTCATGTCCTGTCAGGTAAAACGTTGTCACCAGGACAGGAAGTGAGGGGAAATACCTATCATGGTGCCTCAGATTCTCCACCCTGTGATGTCACCAGTCTCTGGGCAGATTTCTCACATCTGCCTCCCCCCAGATATCTTCATACGACCATACCCTACCCACAACCCAGCATGGAGGGGCTCGGTGAAGGTGGTGGTGAAGGTGTGGAGGTGTCGGATCGGGTAACACAGATTATAGAAGGAGATCCGCCCGGCCTCATAATCCAGATCTATCCCGACTCTCTTAATGGAGACATAGTAGGGTAATCGAATGTTTCTACTGTCATGTATCACTGAGTACTGATTATCCCACTCCCACGCTCTCTCCAACCCCCAGGACTTCTTATTATCTCCAATCCATGACTGACCTCCTCTCCGGTCTATACTGGGGTAACACACCCCGACTCTCCAGTACCCTGACCCCCCGACATCCACTTCCCAGTGATGTCTCCCGGAGGAGAAACTCCGACTGCTCATCACCTGACGACATTGAAATCTCTCTGGGGTTTCTGGGTAATTCTGGCCTTTATATACCCAGGAGGCAGTTTTCCTGTCATCTGATATATGTAGATCATTACCAGCTGTCCTCACATCCAGTAATATGTCAGTAACCCCCGACACCCCCGATGTTTGCTCTACAGCCTCAATATTTGGTCCCCCAGCCTGGCGGTGTGAGTGTTGTATGGTGGGGGAGGGTTGGGGGTCTGGCCTGGATGGTGGACCATTGATGGGACCTTTGCCCTTTGTAGTAGAATGTGGAGAGACATGTGTGCCTGTACATTTCTGTACATTGACCCCAGACATGATATCAGATAGACCCGTGTGTAATATGTGTGAGATCCCCCCCAAATCCCCATCCCCACCATCATGGAGGAGGTTCTCATGTCTCTCTCTGTCCTCATCATCTCCATCCTCAGTATCACACAAGTCACCTGTGTCTGATTCCTGTAGGACAGTCAGTGGATCCGTCATGTTACACAGCTCCTCAATGTCCCTCATCTTCCTGGACAGCTCCTCCTTCTTTATTTCCAGCTCCCGAATATAATCCAACATGGGACAGGAGACCCGCTCTGCCCACCCGGAGATGTCCCTCAGGACTCTTTTCTCCAGGTCTTCCAGACATCTCCTGAGGTCTCTGAACAGGGCAGTGATTCTCTCAGTTTCAGCATCTGCTTTTCCTTGTACTTTCCTCCTGCGTTCCTGCAGACTCTTGACTCTTTTCTCCGTCTCCTCTCTCTCTGTCATCAGTTTCTGCAGAACATTCCTCAGTTTCTTCTTTTTCATCTTGGAGGCCTCCTCCAGAGTCTCCACCTGGTGTCCCCGATGTTCTCCAACCAGACTGCAGGACATACAGATACAGGAGGAGTCCTCGGTGCAGTAATACTCCAGGATCTTCTTATGGACGGAGCATTTCCTGTCCTTCAGGGAAGTGGTGGGGTGACATAGGACGTGTTCTGGTGACTTGCTGTGGACTCTCAGGTGATTGTCACACAGAGAAGCTTCACACAGCAGACAGGATTTCACAGCCGGTACAGAAGTGTGAATGCAGTAAGTACAGAAGAGCCCGGACTCCTCCTGCTCTGGATGGGTAGACTGGAAGTTCTCCACTATGTTACGTAGTTTCAGATTCCTCTGAAGGACGGGACGTCTCTTGGATCTTTGCTTACATTCAGGACAGGAATATCCTCCAGACCCCTCCTGTGTATCCAACGCACGGCCAATACAGATCCGGCAGAAGTTGTGTCCACATTTCAGGGTTACGGGATCCATATAAAAGTCCAGACAGATGGAACATTCCAGCTCCTTCCTCAGATCAGACGCCATCGCTGAGAGCAGAAGAGAGAAATGAGAGTAAAGCCTCTGACACTCCGTAACCAGTGTGACCTGTTCTGTACGCTCCTACATGGGGCGAGGTGACCGTTCTGTACATTCCTACATGGGGCGGGTTGACAGTTCTGTACACTCCTACATGGGGCGAGGTGACAGTTCTGTACACTCCTACACGGGGCGAGGCTGAGACTCATAGTCAGAGGGATGGTATAAAGACAGATAATACATGGGAAGAAATCCTAACAATTATGTCCCTATTTGAGGTAAAATATATTTTAATAATCTGTGTGAACATAGTGTCAGGACCTACCTTCATATCATTAGTACATTTCATAGACATTAAGACAGGAGGTAGGCGTGACCTCGGTCAGGGGACCCAATCTGGGAGAAGCCATACACAGTCTTATTGTGGTGGAACCGTTCCGCCTGGGCTTCCTCGTGCGGAGAGATGCGTCTCAGCCAATGGTTCCCTTTTCTGGCAAGTCTTCCAGGGCTCTGCCAAGGCGGGTATTAGAGCTCAAAGACAATCCTTCCCCGATATCCAAAACCACGAGTCGGAACTTCGTGTAGGGTGAATGAATGCATCTTTATTGAACACAGCTCAGTATATACAGCCCCACCCCCACCAGACAGTCTGGCACCTGGTTTTCCCCACCCACAATTAAACTCTACAGCAATCAGCACAGTATGAATTCTAGAGAAGTGAAAGACTACAAGTCCCCATTACCCTAAAAAGTGTAGAATGTCTGTCTACATAACAGCTGCTAACATATACAGCTTTACCGAAGGGAGAACGGGAAGACCGCTTACCGAGGGGAGAACGGGAGAGACCGCTTACCGAGGGGGGAGAACGGGAAGACCGCTTACCGAGGGGAGAACGGGAGACCGCTTACCGAGGGGAGAACGGGAAGACCGCTTACCGAGGGGGGAGAACGGGAAGACCGCTTACCGAGGGGAGAACGGGGAGACCACTTACCGAGAGGAGAACGGGAAGACCACTTACCTAGAGGAGAACGGGAAGACCACTTACCAAGAGGAGAACGGGAAGACCACTTACCAAGAAGAGAACGGGAAGACCGCTTACCGAGGGGAGAACAGGGGAGACCGCTTACCAAGGGGACAACGAGAAGACCGCTTACCGAGGGGAGAACGGGGAGACCGCTTACCGAGGGGAGAACGGGAAGACCGCTTACCGAGGGGAGAACGAGGAGACCGCTTACCGAGGGGAGAACGGGGAGACCGCTTACCGAGGGGAGAACGAGGAGACCGCTTACCGAGGGGAGAACGGGAAGACCGCTTACCGAGGGGAGAACGCTTACCAAGGGGAGAACGAGGAGACTGCTTACCGAGGGGAGAACGGGAAGACCGCTTACCGAGGGGAGAATGGGAAGACCGCTTACCAAGGGGAGAACAGGGAGAGCGCTTACCGAGGGGAGAATGGGAAAACCATTTACCGAGGGGAGAACGGGAAGACCGCTTACCAAGGTGATAGAACCGGAACAGAAAGGGCAAAATGTTATCACAAAGGGACAGTTCATCACAAGGCTCCCCCATTGCGTAACACCCGCCAGACCAGGGTCTGCTTGGGGCTGGTCGGTTCAGAGGATTACTTCTCCAACTCGGCTTGCCAGGACAACCCATCCGCATTGGTGTTTTCCTTCCCTGGTCGGTACTGGATGGTAAAGTTATAGGGTTGGAGGGCTAAGCTCCACCGCAGCAGATGACCATTGTCCCCAGAGACCCGGTTTAGCCATACCAGGGGGGGTTGTGATCGGTGAGTGCGGTGAAGGAGCGCCCATACAGGTAGGGCTGCAATTTCATGAGGGCCCATACCAAGGCAAGACACTCTTTCTCCACAGCAGCGTAGGCCACCTCCCGGGGTAACAACTTTCAACTTAGGTAGGCCACTGTATGAATTTACAGTAGTACCCCACAGTGGCTAGGAAGGCAAGGACCTGGGTCTTGGTTTGGGGAGTGGGCCAATTTGGTACAGCTCCCACCTTTGCCATTGCCGGTCGTTGCTTCCCACATCCTACCCGATGTCCTACATATTGGACCTCGGACACCCCAACATGGCATTTGTCAGGTCGAATGGTCGGCCCTGCTTGCCTGATGCGATCAAGCACTTCCCTGAGGTGTTGGAGGTGATCCTCCCAACTGGTAGACGGCTGCGTTGACCCTGGACTTAATGAAGCACAGTGGGCCAACAGCAGCAGATGACATGGCTCCCCAAATCAACACAGACTGTGGAAACTTCACACTGGATCTCAAGCATCTTGCAGTGTGTGCCTCTCCATTCTTCCTCCATACTCGGGGTCCTTGAGCCTCTCCATTCTTCCTCTATACTCGGGGTCCTTGGGCCTCCCCATTCTTCCTACATACTCGGGGTCCTTCGGCCTCTCCATTCTTCCTCCATACTCGGGGTCCTTGGTTTCCAAATGAGATGCAAAAGTTGCTCTCATCAGAAAAGAGGACTTTGGACCACTGAGCAACAGACCAAGTCTGTTTTTCTTTAGCCCAGGTAAGACGCTTCTGATGTTGTTTGTTGTTCAGGAGCGGCTTGACAAGAGGAATACGACATTTGAAGCCCATGTCCAGGATCCGTCTGTGTGTGGTGGCTCTTGATGCACTGACTCCAGCCTCAGTCCACTCCTTGTGAAAGTCCCCAACACTTTTGAATGGCCTTTTCCTGACCATCCTCTACAGGCTGCGGTTATCCCTGCTGCTTGTGCACCTTTTTCTTCTACACTTTTCCCTTCCACATAACTTTCTATTAATGTGCTTTGATACAGCACTTTGGGAACATCCAACTTCTTCTGCAATTCCCTTTTGAGGCTTTCCCTCCTTATGGAGGGTGTCAATGATGGTGTCAGGTCAGCAGTCTTTCCCATGATTGTGATTCCTACTGAACCAGACTGAGAGACCATTTAAAGGCTCAGGAACCCTTTGCAGGTGTTATGGCTGAATGAGCTGACTAGAGTGGGACACTTTGAGCCGAGATTATTCCACCTTTTCACAATATTCTCATTTTCTGAGATTGTGGATTTGGGGTTTTCATGAGCTGTAAGCCATAATCATCACAATGATGACAAATCACGGCTTGAACTATCTTGCTTTGCATGTAATGAGTCTCATATATTCGTTTCACCTTTTAAGTTGCTGCACTGAAATAAATGAACTTTGCATGATATTATAATTTTTTGAGTTTCACCTGTATATAGTTATATCGTCTAGATAGGCGCAGGAGAAGTCCTGCAGCCCATCCAGCAGCTTATCTACCATTCTCCGAAAGGCAGCCGGGGCGTTCTTTATCCCAAATGGCATGACCCTGGACTGGTACAAGCCAAAAGGGGTGATGAATGCCGACTTAGGTACAACGTCCGCATCCAGCGGAATCTGCCAGTCCCCCTTGCAGAGATTGATAGTGGTAAGAAAATTACCTCTGGCCATCCTGTCCAGCAGCTCATCCATCCGGGGCATGGGGTATGCATTGGTCGCAGTCCGGTCATTGAGCCTCCGGTAGTCCACACAGAACCTGACGGTTTCGTCCTTCTTGGGTACCAGGACTACTGGGGAGGCCCAGGGACTGTCAGAGGGTTCTATCACACCTAAATCTAACATTTCCTTAATCTCTCTTTTCATCCCTTCTCTGATGGACTCGGGCACTCGGTAGGCTGAATGCTTCAGGGGGGCGTGATCCTGCGTGTCTACCCAGTAGGCAGTTTGTGGTGGTGTAACTGGGCAGAGACGAGAACAGTCCTCGGTGCTCTTGGAGCAGTTGGTGGGCCTGTTCCTGGGCCTTGGGAGTCAGCCTTGTGCTGATATCTACGTCCGCTACACTCAGCTGGGACTGTCCGTCCCCCGGGAGCCCCGGCAGAAGAAGCGTTTCTGAGTCATTGGTAGCCGGAGCACATATAGCAGCTACACTCTCCTCCTGTCTTTTAATGAACGGTTTCAGCATATTCACATGGAAGGTTTGCCGGATCCTTCCATCCGAACAGCGAGCTACAATGTATGTGGTATCACAGAGTTGCTCCACCACTTGGGACGGGCCCTGCCAGGCAGCCTGTAATTTGTTATGCCTGACTGATTTAAAGGCCAACACTTTCTGTCCTAAGTGAAACGTTCGATCTCGGGCAGACTGGTTGTACCACTGTTTGTGTCGGCTCTGGGCGGCCTCAAGGTTGTCCCGTACTAGGGTCGTCAATCGTTGTAGCCTCTCCCTGAGCTCCAGCACATAGGCCACCACCAAGGTCCCCTCCTCGGCCACTGCTCCCTCCCAGTGTTCGCATAGGAGATCCAGGGGTCGCCGAACCCTTCGGCCGTACAGCAGCTTGAAGGGAGAGAACCCAGTGGACTCCTGCGGTACCTCTCGGTAGGTGAACAGAAGGTGGGGGAGATGCCATGCACAGTCCTTATGGGACATGGTGAACGTTCGGAGGAGCTGTTTCAGCGTACCGTTAAACCGCTCACAGAGCCCATTGCTCTGGGGGTGGTAGGGAGAGCTGCACAGCGGTCTGATCCCACACAACTTCCAGAGTTGTTGGGTAAGCTCGGCCGTGAACTGCGTGCCTTGGTCGGTCAGGATCTCCCGAGGAAATCCTACCCGAGTAAAGATCTGCAGCAGGGCTTGAGCAACTGTTTCTGCCTGCACATCTCTCAGCGCTGCGGCCTCTGGATACCGGGTGGTGTAGTCGACAATGGTCAAGATATACTTCTTGCCCATGGGACTAGGCCGTTTCAAGGGCCCCACTAGATCCACGGCGATATGACTGAAAGGTTCCCCGACTATGGGTAGGGGGCTCAGAGTGGCCCTGGGCCTGTCTCCCTGCTTCCCTACCTTCTGGCAGACCTCACAAGACCGACAAAAGTCCCGAATGTCCCCCGATACTCCTGGCCAGAAGAAACTCTGGGTTAAGCGATGCAGGGTCCGTTGGTTGCCCAAATGGCCAGCAAGGGGAATATCATGCGCAATCTGGAGGAGATCACGCCGATACTTCCTAGGTACAACCATCTGCCGGTGAGGTATTTGGCCAGCGCCCACCCCTGCTCCCCCGTGGACCCTGTACAACTTGCCCTGGTCCCACTCATACCTCACATCTCCCAATCCCCCAGGATCACTTCCAGCCCTCTGTCTATAGGGGTCTAAGGTCCGGTCACTGCCTGTTTCTTTAGCAAAATCAGCGAGGGAATCCCAGGTCAGGGCAGGGACAAGCTCAGCAGGGGGTGGGTATTCGACTCTTACCGGAACCTCGGCAGGTGGAGCGGCAGCATGCTTTCTAGCTTGATGGCGAGTAGTGACTGGATGAGCTTCAGCAGGGGTCTCGGTGCCAAAAGTGGAGACCAGGACTCCCAGATCATTTCCAAGGAGAACCTCAGCCGGCAAGTTCTGCATTACTCCAATTTCCACGTCCCTGGCCCCGGCCCCCAGTCCAGATGAACCCTTGCGGTAGGAATCCGGTAGACATGGCCTCCTGCTACCCGTACGGCCACAGACCTCCCGGTCTTGGCTCAGTCTGGTACCAGTTGGGGTTGGACTAGGGTGAGTGTGGCCCCAGTGTCCCATAATCCTTGGGCCCGATGTCCATTAACATGGAAAACCTGTTAATGATGTCGGCGATTGTCCGGGGGGTGGCAGCCTGGAGATGGTTAGCCTCATGAAAGACCCCGATGTCCTCATCCTCGGTGGTAAAATTCCTCCATGAAGAGGCGGTGTCACTCGGGTGGTCCTGTAGGGAGTAGTCTGAGGCTCGGCCATAGGGAGTGGTGGGTCAGTTGGAAGTGCCCCGAGGGGGTTGGCTGGTCTGGGGCCTTGGTGGTTTCCGGGGGCAATGAATGCGGATGTGCCCTGTTTGGCTGCAACCATAACAGCGTTGGTCAGACCGCTTTGGGTCAGAAGGTGTGGGTGGTCTGAGGCATTCTCGGGTGACCAGAGTGGGCACCACTGGTTGTGGACGAGGTGCAGGGGGAATGGTGGGCTCGGTTAGCCTCCTGTTGTCCAGGTACTCATCTGCCCAGCGACTAGCGTCGGCTAAGGTTAGGGGGTGTTTGTCCCGGACCCAATGTCTAACATCCCCTGGAAGTCCATTGTAAAACTGCTCCAGTAACAGCAGTTGTAACAGTTCCTCTAGCTTGGTGATCTGACACCCTCGGACCCAGCTGCTGGCAGTGTGTTGTAACTGATGTCCCCATTCAGTGAAGGTGTCCTGGGGTTTCTTCTTGAGTGTCCGGAACTTTAAGCGGTACGCCTCTGGGGTGAGAGCGTAGCGGGCCAACAAGTGTTCCTTAACAAAATCATAATCCAAGCAGTAGCTGTCGGGTACAGTCCTGAATGCGTCTGCAGCCCGACCGGTTAGCTTGCTGCTCAAAATGGGAACCCGGTCTTGGGCCCCCACACCATGGATGGTGCACAACCATTCAAAGTCCTCAAGAAAGCTGTCAATGTCCCCATCCGCCTCCGAGAAAGTTTTAAAAGCAGCGTAGGGAATTTTCTTTGGTCCAGTTGCAGTCTGGAGAAGGCGGGAGGTAAACCTCTCCCAGACCGAGTCCTCGGTTGATGACCTGGAGTGACTAAGCCGCAGTTGGGTGGCATCGTGCAGGGCCTTGGAAATCTGTTTGGAGGTGGTGCCAAATGCCACTCCACCTCTTGTAAATCCGAATGTATAGGGGTCTCCGTACAGTGCTAAGCGGGCCTGGCGTTTCATGGACCGATAAGCTGCTCTGTTCCTCCAACTCATCCTGTGAAGCAGAGTTCGCTTCGGGCGGAGCAGTGTTCGCTTCAAGTGTAGCGAAGTGTGCGTCAGGTGAAGTGGGGTGTGCATCCGCTTGGTCTAGGGCCATAATCTCGTCCAACAGTTCCTCTCTGGTCTTGGAGCCAGCGATACCTCCCCGAGCGACAAGCAGGCTTTGGAGAGCTGGCTTCCAGAGGTCCCGTATATCCATCTGGCTGAGCAGGGATGTCTCCGTGACAAAGATGGGGCCCGATTGGTGGTTTGGACTTTCTCCACAATGAGGAAAGATCCCACCGCTGCCAACCAATTTTGGTGGAACCGTTCGGCCTGGGCTTCCTCATGCGGAGCGATGTGTCTCAGCCAATGGTCCTCTTGTCCTGCAAGTCTTCCAGCGCTCTGCCAAGGCAGGTATTAGAGCTCAAAACCAATCCTTCCCCGATATCCCAAACCACAAGTCGGAACTTCATGTAGGGTGAAATGAATCAATCTTTGTTGAACACAGCTCAGTATTTACAGTGTAATGGGGTTTGCTCGGCAGCGGGTGTGTGTGACCCCCCGGGGTGTGTATGACCCCCTCGGGGTGTGTGTGACCCCCTGGGTGAGTTCACAACACAAAAAAAAAGGCACAGCAAAATGTTGGTGAAAAACAAAAAGGTGCGGTTTATTTACACTATTTACAAGAAAACATCCAACCAAAAAGAAACATGAAATGAAATCTTTGCCAACTTGACCACTTACTATACAATCGCTTCCCTAGCTATCCACTAGGGGCAGCCTTGTGCTACACCCAGTCCATATCAGTTGGAGGCTGGCCACTCCCAGTCCCTATCAGTTGGAGGCTGGCCACACCCAGTCCCTATCAGTTGGGGGCTGGCCACACCCAGTCCCTATCAGTTGGGGGCTGGCCACACCCAGTCCCTATCAGTTGGGGGCTGGCCACACCCAGTCCCTATCAGTTGGGGGCTGGTCACACCCAGTCCCTATCAGTTGGAGGCTGACCACACCCAGTCCCTATCAGTTGGAGGCTGGCGACACCCAGTCCCTATTAGTTGGAGGCTGGCCACACCCAGTCCCTATCAGTTGGAGGCTGACCACACCCAGTCCCTATCAGTTAGAGGCTGGCCACACCCAGTCCCTATCAGTTGGAAGCTGGCCACACCCAGTCCTTATCAGTTGGAGGCTGGTCACACAGGCCTTTGTCTCACCGCACTCAGATAAGTATGGCGCTCCCCAGTCTACTCAGGCACAGATCTGGTTCCAGGATGGAGCCACTCCCTAAGCATGCTGGGAAGTTTTATAGAGGCCCTAATGAGCCCACTACCTTCAGCTGGGCTCATTACCTCAATGCTGAAGGCTCAGCACTTCCCCCTAGTGGAACAAATACACATAGAGCCTGAATCTGGGACAGATATATATGCCGTCCTGGACTCAACCAAGTGATTTTACCTTCCTACTGTCATAACACCTTCACCCCCCCACCAGTCTGGCACCTGGTTCCCCACCCACACCCAAAACTCTACAGTACAATACAGCAGTAATCAGCACAGTATGAACTCTAGAGAAGGGAACGACTACAAGTCCCCATTATCCTAAACAGTGCAGAATGTCTGTCTACATAACAGCTGCTAACATATACAGCTTTACCTAGGGGAGAACGGGAAGACCGCTTACCGAGGGGAGAACAGGAAGACCGCTTACCGAGGGGAGAACGGGAAGACCGCTTACCGAGGGGAGAACAGGAAGACCGCTTACCGAGGGGAGAACGGGAAGACGGCTTACCGAGGAGAGAACAGGAAGACGGCTTACCGAGGGGAGAACGGGAAGACCGCTTACCGAGGGGAGAACGGGAAGACCGCTTACCGAGGGGAGAACAGGAAGACCGCTTACCGAGGGGAGAACGGGAAGACGGCTTACCGAGGAGAGAACGGGAAGACGGCTTACCGAGGGGAGAACAGGGAGACCAATTACCGAGGGGAGACCAGGAAGACCAATTACCGAGGGGAGAACGGGGAGACCAATTACCGAGGGGAGAACGGGGAGACCGCTTACCGAGGGGAGAACAGGGAGACCAATTACTGAGGGGAGAACGGGGAGACCGCTTACCAAGGGGAGAACAGGAGGGCCACTTACCGAGGGGAGAACAGGAAGACTGCTTACCGAGGGGAGAACAGGGAGACCAATTACCGAGGGGAGAACGGGAAGACCAATTACCGAGGGGAGAACGGGGAGACCAATTACCGAGGGGAGAACGGGGAGACCGCTTACCAAGGGGAGAACAGGGAGACCAATTACCGAGGGGAGAACGGGGAGACCGCTTACCGAGGGGAGAGCGGGGAGACCAACTACCGAGGGGAGAACGGGGAGACCACTTACCGAGGGGAGAACAGGAAGACCGCTTACCGAGGGGAGAATGGGAAGAACGGTTACCGAGGGGAGAACGGGGAGACCGCTTACCGAGGGGAGAACGGGGAGACCGCTTACCGAGGGGAGAACGGGAAGACCGCTTACCGAGGGGAGAACGGGAAGACCGCTTACCGAGGGGAGAACGGGGAGACCGCTTACCAAGGGGAGAACGGGAAGACCCCTTACCGAGGGGAGAACGGGGAGACCGCTTACCGAGGGGAGAACTGGGAGACCGCTTACCGAGGGGAGAACGGGGAGATCGCTTACCGAGGGGAGAACGGGAGACCGCTTACTGAGGGGAGAACGGAAAGACCGCTTACCGAGGGGAGAACAGGAAGACCGCTTACCGAGGGGAGAACGGGGAAGAACGGTTACCGAGGTGAGAACGGGGAGACCGCTTACCAAGGGGAGACCGCTTACCGAGGGGAGAACGGGGACACCGCTTACCGAGGGGAGAACGGGAAGACCGCTTACCGAGGGGGAGAACGGGAAGACCACTTACCGAGGGGAGAACAGGAAGACCGCTTACCGAGGGGAGAACGGGAGACCGCTTACCGAGGGGAGAACGGGGAGACCAATTACCGGGGAGAACGGGGAGACCACTTACCGAGGGAAGAGAACAGGAAGACCGCTTACCGAGGGGAGAAGACGGGGAGACCGCTTACCGAGGGGAGAACGGGGGAGACCGCTTACCGAGGGGAGAACGGGGAGACGCTTACCGAGGGGAGAACGGGGAAGACCGCTTACCGAGGGGAGAACGGGAAGACCGCTTACCGAGGGGAGAACGGGGAGACCGCTTACCGAGGGGAGAACGGGGAGACCGCTTACCGAGGGGAGAACGGGAAGACCGCTTACCGAGGGGAGAACGGGGAGACCGCTTACCGAGGGGAGAACGGGGAGACCGCTTACCGAGGGGAGAACGGGGAGACCGCTTAACGAGGGGAGAACGGGAGACCGCTTACTGAGGGGAGAACGGAAAGACCGCTTACCGAGGGGAGAACAGGAAGACCGCTTACCGAGGGGAGAACGGGAAGACCGCTTACCGAGGGGAGAACGGGGAGACCGCTTACCGAGGGGAGAACTGGGAGACCGCTTACCGAGGGGAGAACGGGGAGAACGCTTACCGAGGGGAGAACGGGAGACCGCTTACTGAGGGGAGAACGGAAAGACCGCTTACCGAGGGGAGAACAGGAAGACCGCTTACCGAGGGGAGAACGGGAAGAACGGTTACCGAGGTGAGAACGGGGAGACCGCTTACCGAGGGGAGACCGCTTACCGAGGGGAGAACGGGGAGACCGCTTACCGTGGGGAGAACGGGAAGACCGCTTACCGAGGGGAGAACGGGAAGACCGCTTACCAAGGGGAGAACGGGGAGACCACTTACCGAGGGGAGAACGGGGAGACCGCTTACCGAGGGGAGAACGGGGAGACCGCTTACCGAGGGGGAGAACGGAAAGACCGCTTACCGAGGGGAGAACGGGAAGACCGCTTACCGAGGGGAGAACGGGAAGACCCGGATCAAGGACCCCGAGTATGGAGGAAGAATGGAGAGGCCCAAGGACCCCGAATATGGAGGAAGAATGGAGAGGCACAAGGACCTGGAGTGTGGAGGAAGAATGGAGAGGCCCAAGGACCCTGAGTATGGAGGAAGAATGGAGAGGCCCAAGGACCCCGAGTATGGAGGAAGAATGGAGAGGCCCAAGGACCCCGAGTATGGAGGAAGAATGGAGAGGCCCAAGCACCCGGAGTATGGAGGAAGAATGGAGAGGCACAAGGACCTGGAGTGTGGAGGAAGAATGGAGAGGCCCAAGGACCCCGAGTATGAAGGAAGAATGGAGAGGCCCAAGGACCCGGAGTATGGAGGAAGAATGGAGAGGCACAAGGACCCGGAGTGTGGAGGAAGAATGGAGAGGCCCAAGGACCCCGAGTATGGAGAAGGAATGGAGAGGCCCAAGGACCCGGAGTATGGAGGAAGAATGGAGAGGCCCAAGGACCCCGAGTAACAAGGAAGAATGGAGAGGCCCAAGGACCCCGAGTATGGAGGAAGAATGGAGAGGCCCAAGGACCCCGAGTATGGAGGAAGAATGGAAAGGCCCAAGGACCCCGAGTATGGAGGAAGAATGGAGAGGCCCAAGGACCCCGAGTATGGAGGAAGAATGGAAAGGCCCAAGGACCCCGAGTATGGAGGAAGAATGGAGAGGCCCAAGGACCCCGAGTATGGAGGAAGAATGGAAAGGCCCAAGGACCCCGAGTATGGAGGAAGAATGGAGAGGCCCAAGGACCCCGAGTATGGAGGAAGAATGGAAAGGCCCAAGGACCCCGAGTATGGAGGAAGAATGGAGAGGCCCAAGGACCCCGAGTATGGAGGAAGAATGGAAAGGCCCAAGGACCCCGAGTATGGAGGAAGAATGGAAAGGCCCAAGGACCCCGAGTATGGAGGAAGAATGGAGAGGCACACACTGCAAGATGCTTGAAGTCCAGTGTGAAGTTTCCACAGTCTGTGTTGATTTGGGGAGCCATGTCATCTGCTGGTGTTGGTCCTCTGTGCTTCATTAAGTCCAGGGTCAGCGCAGCCGTCTACCAGGAGATTTTGGAGCACTTCATACTTCCTTCCGCAGACGAGCTTTATGGGGATGCTGACTTCATTTCCAGCAGGACTTGGCTCCGCCCACACTGCCAAAAGCACCAAAACCTGGTTCAATGACCGTGGGATTACTGTGCTTGATTGGCCAGCAAACAAGCCTGACCTGAACCCCATAGAGAATCTATGGGGCATTGCCAAGAGAAAGATGAGAGACATGAGACCGAACAATGCAGAAGAGCTGAAGGCCGCTATTGAAGCATCCTGGTCTTCCATAACACCTCAGCAGTGCCACAGGCTGATAGCTTCCATGCCACGCCGCATTGAGGCAGTAATTGCTGCAAAAGGGGCCCAAACCAAGTACTGAGTACATATGCAGCTTCTACTTTTCAGAGGTGCGATATTGTTCTATGTACAATCCGTGTTTTATTGATTGCATGGAATATTCTCATTTTCTGAGATTGTGGATTTGGGGTTTTCATGAGCTGTAAGCCATAATCATCACAATGATGACAAATCACGGCTTGAACTATCTTGCTTTGCATGGAATGAGTCTCATATATTAGTGTCACCTTCTAAGTTGCTGCACTGAAATAAATAAATGAATGAATGAATCAATGAATGAATGCACCAGATTCTCATTTTTCCAGTTTCACCTGTATATACTCCAAAATGGAGACTCCCAAATATAGAGCCGGGGCCGCAGGATACAGAGGAACCTTGGCCAGGCACTGCGGCTTCCAGGATGGATTTGCAAACGTGTGCGAGTAAATCCTCTGTTTTTAATGTGAATTGTTAGACCGGAGCAATTCTTTTTCCTCAGCAGGCTCTCCGGTAAGTGTGATGGGAAATCTTCTGTTTGTTTGGAGATTCCCAACCAATATCTGGGAAGAGTGGAGGGGGCCCTTGAAAAGGAACATGGCTGCTGATGGTCTCTTTGGGATGGATTTACTAAAGGCAACGAGACACGTTTGCAGGTGCAGTAGCTTAGTAAATGGGGTAAAACTTTAAAAAGAATACCCAATCACATGCATGGAAAAAAAACAGCATTTTTGCTTCCAGATGATTGGATGATGGAAGTCAGCAGAGCTCTCCCTCCTTAAGCTCTAGAGCCATTGCACTTGGAGGGTGCGCATGACGGGAGTGACTTTGGGTGGGGGGCCCATGGAACACAGCCCCCTTTGGAGAGGTGGGGAGACCCCTGTCTCAGCTCCCCATATCCCTCTTATGTGTAAGTCCCCCTGTGCCTGTTAGAGGTACAGGGTGATCTGTCCTAATATTAATGCCATGTGGCTGCATCCCATTGTTCTATTGTGTGTCTTGCTTGGGAGCAAACTATTATGGGATGTATGTGTTTGTGTATTGGCTTGGTGGGGGGTGTCTGCTGTGCGTCTCTTGTTGCTAGATGTGGTTTGCCCCGCCCTGTGTCCTTATGCAGGGAGGGGGGAATTGTTCCCTTGAATGTATATATCTTGTATCTGTGTTAAAATAATGTAGTCTATTTCCTGATTTATTTTAAGACTGGTCTCGTCTGGTCTTGTATGGTCAGCGGTGGGGTCCGTGGTCGGTGTTCGGACGGGGAAGCGGGAGTCTAGCGGAAATACCCGAGTTCAGTCGGGGTCCGGTTCCGTTACAGCACGTGTCTATTTGCTTTACGTAAATCACCCCTTTGTGTTCTGAGTCCTGAAAGTGACATCACCCTCCAGCCTGGCTGATGAGGGAGAAAGAAGAATGAGGAGGTGAACCAGGAGAGCGTCAAGCATGAGCACACCTAGACCACGTACAGCGGAGGGGGCATCAAACTCAACTTCGTCGCGGCTTTAGGCTGTGAAGGATCAGACCGGCACGGGGCCCACTCACTCCTGTAGCAGATGATGCAAGTCTGAGAAGGAGGGCCACACACCACTGGGATCATCCATAGGAACTTTACTGGAGACTGCTCAGACGGGGCTTGGTTCTGCCATGGTGTTCGGTCTGAGCAGCAGGTGCATAAGGATTGGTCTCCAGCATGGCTCTGCTAGGATCAACCTTAGCCCTAATACCAAAGTTGAATGGCTCTAAGATTCCCCTGACAGAGTGGGAGGAGAGACTGGAGAGTGCCACGGGCCAGTACCAGGTTCTGACCCAGCTGGTGGCAGAGCTGGATATTAATGCCCTAGAGGATGGCGGCTGCCACGTGGTGATGGCACTACCAGAACAGGTGCAAACTACTCTAGAATGGATTGTGTCAGACTTGGAGGGCCTGTTTGGAGAGAAGATACTGCTTCTGGAGGTGAAGGTTCTTCTTAAGGAAACAGCAGGAGGATGAGAATCTCACTGATACTGAAGTGATGCAGAACCTCTGGGGGCACCTGAAAAAGAGGGATGTATGCAGCTGTGCTGACATCACTGATTCAGACCATATACTAAGGGATCAGTTCATAGCGGGCGTGAAGGCTGCCCAGTCCAGAGAGCCTTGCAAGAAAAAGTTAAAGTGCAACCTTCCACCACCTTCCACATTGCTGTGGTGGATGCAGTTTCGTGGGAACAAGAAGAGGCTGTAGTAACATTGGCAGTGACCAATCAATTTGACCCTGCGTCTCTCAAGGAGGAGGCTCTGGCACCTTCATCCCTGTCAGACATGCAAACCACGCTGGCAAAGCTAGAGCAGGATGTGGTCACCTTGAAACAGGAAGTTACCTCATCTTAAAAGGACTTACCCCAAACCCATAAGGGTGAAAATTCACTGGGCAGGGACCCCGAGGAGGAACAGAGATGCTGATGATGAGCCATTACAGAAACTTATCCATGAACTGTGGGTGGTCTGGATTCAGAAACCCCTCCAGGCCTTTATTTAACTGCTGACTCCCTTGGCAGAGGGACTATCCCCCGGACAGACAACCCAAAATCCTAGCAAGTCAGAGGACATGGTCACATGGAGCCCAGTGGTAGCTGCCCTAGTCAACGGCAACAAGTCTCATGCCCAATAGATCCCAGGTCAGAGGTCACTGTCATGGATTATGATTTCTATGTGCAGAGATTTGGAGCATGAGAATAACTAAACTCCAGTTGGCTATCTCTCAGAGTGGCCAATAATCTACCTATCCTGGTAGAAGGTATCACTTAGGTGAGGATTCAAATCAAAGACCAGGTGGTGGAATGGGTAGGGGTGGTGGTGACCTGCAACCCAGTCAACCCAGCAGTGTCTATTGTGGTGGGCATAGATATTTTGAAAAGGCTGGAGTTGCCCCCTAGCTTGCCAAAAAAGTTCAACTCTTCAACCAGGGAAAACCACCCAATCTCTTGTCAAGACAAGCCACCTTGGCTGATCTCAACATGGTGCCTCGCCACTGTATCTTAGAGGCCCAACCAGGGGTGGAATTGATATAGCCCCTCTACAGATAGCTATGGAATCCTGAGACGAGACCCAATATACAGTATTTGCTCCTCACTGTCGGTTGGCATTCGAAAGATGGATCAAGCTCCCGTGCCTCCCACAGCACCGTTGTAACATGAATAGGCATCGTGGACATGTCTACAACACGTCACTAGAAGTTCCAGTGATGTCAATGCGTTTCACTTAGCTTAGCTTCGTCAGAGAGGATGGTAGCCTACAGTTCTGTGTAGACTACCGTAAACTCATTGGGATGCCTATCCACTTTTTCGGGTTGAGGAATCCTTAATGGGCCTTGGACAAGCCAAGTTCTTCTTCACCTTGGATGGGAGTGGCAGGACCAGGAGAGAAGACCACATTCATCACACCCCTGGTACTGTTTGAGTTTAATTGCATTCCTTTCAACCTCATTAATGCCCCCAGCACCTTCCATGGCCCAATGGAAAGTCCAATACTTTCGAAGAATGCGTAAAACATTTTGACCTGGTATTCTGCCATTTGGTACAATATGGACTAAAGCTAAAAACCCAGTGTAACAGCGTATACCTAGAGATGGACGCGGTTCAACCATTTTGACTTCAACCTCCATCTTGGCAAAGGGGTTAACCATCGTGACAAACATATCTCCCCTTTATTCTCCCCCTTCCTCTCTGTTCAGCCACAGTGACATCTGGTTGTGGGTCACTGGCAGGCTAGAGCCAGCAGGGAGCCCAGAGCTATAAAACACCTCTCTGAGCCGGGGCCTAGCTGTCCAAAGAACCTGTGCAATTGAACACCTCGAATAAGACAAGGCAAGCTTTCCCCGGAGTTCAAAGAACATTCCCAGGAAACACAACCAGATAACCTTTGTTAAAATCCATTTTCCCCTATGTCTCATATCTTGGAATATGAGAGACTTACCTAAAAACCGGACATATCTTCAGATTGGCCACGAGAAGGCGAACGGTTTGGTAGGTCACTCGCATTGTCTCGAATACATAGGAAAGCCGACAAATAGATCTCATGAACCGTTCAGTGTATAATTTCATAATTCATATCTATCAATCCTCAGACTTGTCTGCCTAATAATCTACCCGTGCGTGGAATGTCACTTGTGCAGATGGAAAGTTATGGGCCAAAATATGAGTTATGGGAGATTTGGCGCTCTAGTTGAGGTATCTGCCCATACCTACATGCCCTAAACGGGGTATTGGTCCTTGACTTCAGAGACACCCCCTGCTGGGGACTAAAAAATAGGCTGTCAGGCCTAAGAGTGAAAGTTGAAGACGTCTCCCATTTTAACATCAGTACCACCTGGGTAGACCCGTGCCCTTTTGCTCTGAAACTTGGATCTGCTAACCCAGGACTTTGGCAAGTACCTTAACCCTTTCACCTCTTTCTGATATCTCTTTGCTGTGCTGTTGGTCTCTGTATATTTATATATATATCTTAGTTACATCTTTTTCTGTAAATATTTTTATTGCACCCGTTTGACCTTTTAGTAATAAATCTTTCCTTCTGAAAGTGTTGAACTGTTTCTATTAGCGCTTTATTGCAATTTACGAATTCCTGCCTCTAAAGAGAACGCTACTGTGTTTGTTAAACCCTCTGTATAACCGGCCTGCGGTGACCGTGCTATACAGACAATTACCTCAACCATTATAGTGTTATAACTGATATCGCCGAGTTTTCTCTTTCTCTGTACAAAAAGGAGGTGGTGGCAGTGTGAAGGGTTAATTGCGTAATTAACCTGACCCAGTAACAAGCGCTCAGGCTGCCGGTGCATCGATTGTGGTCCAATTAGCTGAAAAATCATTGTGCAGGGTGCAGCTGAGTGTGGCATTGTTACGCATGTGACATCGCGGTTTTAGATCTGCTAGTCCTTCGGTCACGAGTTTGGTGAGAAGGTCTGGGGTCTGACGCCGCAATTGTGACACCCAGTAAGTGCCACATGATGACGAAGAAGATACAGTACTTGGGGCATGTTGTCTCCAGACCCAGCCAAGGTACAAACTGTTCAGGACTGGCACCCTCCAAAAACTATCACTGAGCTGCTCTCCTTCTTGGGTTTAGTGGGGTACTACTGGCGATTCATCCTGAAGTAGCACCCCCCAGATGGCTGCCCCACTTACTCAGTTCTTGAGGGAACACAACACCTATAAAAGAGAGGACCTTCACTTTCTATTCAGGCCCAATAGCATGACCCCAAGCAACAGCAATTTGAAACGTAAAGCAGAAACCTACCTACACGTCATTGGTGGCCTATGTGGACTACACCCAGGCCTTCTGGATATCCACAGATGGGAGTCTACAGGGTCTGGGGGTTGTTCTGACCAAAGTGCAGGATGGCCAAGAGCAGGGGCGGACTGACAACTCATGAGACCCCCGGGCAATAGGGGATCATGGGATCATCATTACCCCCAAAGAGCTGGATATCCCCCAGTCACATATCCTGTAAATCTGTCAGGTGCTCCATTTCGGGTTAGATCTGACTCAGTCATTAGTTCAGAGATACTTCTTCTGCCCCTATTTGTCGGACTGGGTACACACGTCTTGGCAGGAGTTTGACAGTTGTACCATACACAGCGCTCCCTCTGAGAAGACAACAATAACCATGCCTGAGCCCTTCAAATTGGTGACCATGGACTTCCTGATGATCTCCAGCACACCTTCTGGCTATCACTGCACCTTAGTCTTTGTTGACCACTTCACTAAATTTGTGACTTTAAGTCGGAAATCATGAATTGAACTCTGTTGCCCAAGTGGCATTCGTTAGTCCAACATCACCTCAGGCAAAGGCGCCTGCTAATGGTTCAACAGCACCCTGCTGGGAATGCCATGGACCCCAGAACTGAGTTATCGAAATCGGTGGCACCAACATGTGGGGGCTGTGGTGTGGGCCTATAATAAGACAGTCCATAAGTCCATCGGCTACACACCCTTTTTTTTAATGCTTGGGGACATAGGAACATTTTCCACCCAGAATTCCCAGTTCTTGAGTGCAGGAACATTGGGAGCGGGTGCAAAAGGCAAGCAGCTGTTGTATGACAAGCACAAGGAGATGGATCCTGACCCCTTTCTGGAAAAACTGCCACTGCGACCAGGAGACCGGGTGTTGGTAAAGAACCAAACACACAAGAGGAAGTCAGATGGAGCTCAAGTGGGAGTGCACCCTGTACCAGGTGGTGGGGCAGCCTTTTCCACCTACCTATATCTATGATCTGGTCTCAGAGGGGCTCTACCCTGCAAAGAAGCGACTACACCAAAATATGTTGAGACCTTCTGTGTTGGGTAGTGACTTATCCAGGAAGCCTGCTGAAGACCAGAAAGCAATTGACGCTTCCGATCTTCCCCAGGTGCATGAAGCTCCCACTGACTGGTTCCAGCCATGCCTCATGCTCGAGTCTCCAGCCTCTCCTAATTCAGAGACTGACAGTTCTGGTGTTAAGAGCCTGAGATGCCCATCTAGTACCACAAACTGTGCTGATTTGTGCGAGGATTTGACCTTGGGCACAGGTGAGGAGAAAGCAGAGAACATGTCTGGTCCCTTACCACCTGAGGCCCCCGAGGCATGACCTGAAGATGAGTCTTTGTCAAATGATCCTGCAGAGAATCAAGGGAGCCTGTGCCTTTAATGGTCTAACCTCTGGCAGCTCTCTGCAAGATATTCTGATTATGTTGTTTGAAATTGTTTATTGTTCTTCCTTAACCATACTTTGTGCTTTCATCACTATTGTTATTGGTGTTCCATGTTGGGATGCCAAGGACAGCATCTGTTAAAGAGAGGGGAATGTAGGAAGGTGCAGTCTGCTTCCTCCACCATAGGTGGTGTCTGACCAGAGCCTGCATGTTCCTTTTCCGTGAAATGTGAAGGAAATTCTTAACACAAGATTTCCACAGATTATTAGATGACCTTAATTTTTCCCCAGAGAGGGAGGGTATTGTCAGGAGGTAGAGAACTGTCACCTCGCCCCATGTAGGAGTGTACAAAAGTGTCACCTCGCCCCATGTAGGAGTGTACAGAACGGTCACCTCACCCCATGTAGGAGTGTACAGAACTGTCACCTCGCCCCATGTAGGAGTGTACAGAACTGTCACCTCACCCCATGTAGGAGTGTACAGAACAGGTCACACTGGTTACGGAGTGTCAGAGACTTTAATCTCATTTCTATCTTCTGCTCTCAGCGATGGCATCTGCTGATCTGAGGAAGGATCTGGAATGTTCCGTCTGTCTGGACTTTTATGCGGATCCCGTAACCCTGAAATGTGGACACAACTTCTGCCGGGACTGTATTGGCCGTGTGTTGGATACACAGGAGGGGTCTGGAGGATATTCCTGTCCTAAATGTAAGCAATGGTCCAAGAGACGTCCCGTCCTTCAGAGGAATCTGAAACTACGTAACATAGTGGAGAACTTCCCATCTACCCATCCAGATCAGGAGGACATTCGGGTCTTCTGTACTTACTGTATTCACACTCCTGTACCGGCTGTGAAATCCTGTCTGATGTGTGAAGCTTCTCTGTGTGACAACCACCTGATAGTCCACAGCAAGTCACCAGAACACGTCCTATGTGACCCCACCACTTCCCTTGAGGACAGGAAATGCTCCGTCCATAAGAAGATCCTGGAGTATTACTGCACTGAGGACTCCTCCTGTATCTGTATGTCCTGCAGGGTGGATGGAGAACATCGGGGACACCAGGTGGAGACTCTGGAGGAGGCCTCTGAGAAGAAGAAGAAGAAACTGAGGAATGTTCTGCAGAAACTGATGACAGAGAGAGAGGAGACGGAGAAAAGAGTCAAGAGTCTGCAGGAACGCAGGAGGAAAGTACAAGGAAAAGCAGATGATGAAACCAAGAGAGTCACTGACCTGTTCAGAGACCTCAGGAGACGTCTGGAAGACCTGGAGAAGAGAGTCCTGAGGGACATCTCTGGGTGGGCAGAACGGGTCTCCTGTCCCATGTTGGATTATATTCGGGATCTGGAAATAAAGAAGGAGGAGCTGTCCAGGAAGATGAGGGACATTGAGGAGCTGTGTAACATGACGGATCCACTGACTGTCCTACAGGAATCAGACACAGGTGACTTGTGGGATACTGAGGATGGAGATGATGAGGACAGAGAGAGACATGAGAACCTCCTCCATGATGGAGGGGATGTGGTGGGGATCTCACACACATTACACACGGGTCTATCTGATATCATGTCTGGGGTCAATGTACAGAAATCTACAGGCACACATGTCTCTCCACAGTCTACTACAAAGGGCAAGGGTAACATAATTTCTAGGCTGTTTCGGCCACGTCTGCAACCCTCCCCCACCATACAACACTCACACCATGAGGCTGGAGGACCAAATATTGGGGCTGTACAGCAAACATGGGGGGGTGTCGGGGGTTACAGACGTATCACTGGATGTGAGGACAGCTGGTCATCATCTACACATATCAGGTGACGGGAAAACTGTATCCTGGTCAGAAGAGAACCCAAAGAGATTTCTGGATGAGCCTCAGGTGATGAGCACTCAGGGGTTCTCCTCGGGGAGACATTACTGGGAAGTGGATGTCGGGGGGTCAGGGTGCTGGATAGTCGGGGTGTGTTACCCCAGTATAGACCGGAGAGGAGGTCAGTCAAGGTTTGGATATAATAAGAAGTCCTGGTGTTTGAAGGGGTGGGGGTGGGATGACCAGTATTGGGTCATACATGACAGTCATGAGATCCCATTTTCCAGTGATGGCGCCAGTACCAGAGTCAGGATAGATCTGGATTATGAGGCCGGGCGGATCTCCTTCTATGATCTGTGTGACCCGATCCGACACCTCCACACCTTCACCACCACCTTCACCGAGCCCCTCCATGCCGGGGTATATATAGATGAGGAAGGTCAGCTAACAATATCTGGGGGGACTTCGAAGTGAGAAATCTGCCCAGTGACTAGTGACATCACAGGGCGGAGAATCTGATTGGTGCAATACTTAGCCAATAGGAAGCAGAGGACAAGAAACGAGATTACTGATTCATTTATAGAATTCCAGGACCATCATCTTCATCCGAAACCTCACTTTACTCCCTAGTGTGTCACCCACCATGAAGAAGCATGCAGGTGGGCAGATTCTTCAGGCTTCACTGGCTGCATGCTTGTTCCCCCTTCACCCAATACTAGAACAATACAGTCAGGTCCATAAATATTGGGACATGGACACAATTCTAACATTTTTGGCATAAATATTGGGACATGGACACAATTCTAACATTTTTGGCTCTATACACCACAATGGAATTGAAATGAAATGAACAAGATGTGCTTTAACTGCAGACTGTCAGCTTTAATTTGAGGGTATTTACATCCAAATCAGGTGAACGGTGTAGGAATTACATCAGTTTGCATATGTGCCTCCCACTTGTTAAGGGACCAAAAGTAATGGGACAGAATAATAATCATAAATTAAACTTTCACTTTTTAATACTTGGTTGCAAATCCTTTGCAGTCAATGACAGCCTGAAGTGTGGAACGCATAGACATCCGCAGACGCTGGGTGTCATCCCTGGTGAGGCTCTGCCAGGCCTTTACTGCAACTGTCTTCAGTTCCTGCTTGTTCTTGGGGCATTTTCCCTTCAGTTTTGTCTTCAGCAAGTGAAATGCTCCATCGGATTCAGGTCAGGTGATTGGCCATTGCAGAACATTCCACTTCTTTGGTGTCTTTTGCAGTCTGCTTTGGGTCATTGTCCATCTGCACTGTGAAGCGTCCAATGAGTTGTGAAGCATTTGGCTGAATATGAGCCGATAATATTCCCGAAACACTTCACAATTCATCCGGCTGCTTCTGTCAGCCGTCACATCATCAATAAATACAAGAGAAGCAGTTCCATTGGCAGCCATACATGCCCACGCCATGACACTACCACCACCATGATCACTGATGAGGTGGTATGCTGAGGACCATGAGCAGTTCCTTCTCCATCCTCTTCTCTTCCCATCACTCTGGTACAAGTTGATGTCGGTCTCATCTGTCCATAGGATGTTGTTCCAGAACTGTGAAGGCTTTTTTACATGTCGTTTGGCAAACTCTAATCTGGCCTTCCTGTGTTTGAGGCTCACCAATGGTTTCCATCTTGTGGTGAACCCTCTGTATTCACTCTGGTGAAGTCTTCTCTTGATTGGTGACTTTGACACACATACACCTACCTCCTGGAGGGTGTTCCTGATCTGGCCAACTGTTGTGAAGGGTGTTTTCTTCACCAGGGAAAGAATTCTTCGCTCATCCACCACAGTTGTTTTCCGTGGTCTTCCAGGTCTTTTGGTGTTGCTGAGCTCACCGGTGCGTTCCTTCTTTTTAAGAATGTTCCAAACAGTTGTTTTGGCCACGCCTCATGTTTTTGCTATCTCTCTGATGGGTTTGTTTTGTTTTTTCATCCTAATGATGGCTTCACTGATAGTGACAGCTCTTTGGATCTCATCTTGAGAGTTGACAGCAACAGATTCCAAATGCAAACAGCACACTTGAAATGAACTCTGGACCTTTTATCTGCTCATTGTAATTGGGATAATGAGGGAATAACACACACCTGGCCATGGAACAGCTGAGAAGCCAATTGTCCCATTACTTTTGGTCCCTTAACAAGTGGGAGGCACATATGCAAACTGTTGTAATTCCTACACCGTTCACCTGATTTGGATGTAAATACCCTCAAATTAAAGCTGACAGTCTGCAGTTAAAGCCCATCTTGTTCCTTTCATTTCAAATCCATTGTGGTGATGTATAGAGCCAAAAATGTTAGAACTGTGTCCATGTCCCAATATTTATGGACCTGACTGTAGGTTCTGTCTAGACACACTTTACTGTCCACAATGAGAATTCCTACATTTCTGTCCTCATGGGTTCCTTTACATGACCAATCCATGGGTCTGTGATTGCCCCTCCCCCTCACTGTGATTGGCTGTGATGAGTGTCACTATGAATACAGCCAGTGCTAGTCTTGTTCTTATTGGTTATGGCATAGAGGGGGCGGGGATTGATAAGCGATGATTCCGGCCATGTTGGGGGTGGGGTACTGTGTACAGGTGATGGGGGGGTATACAGTCTCAGGAAGTGGAGATCCTCGGCTCTGTATATGCGAACAGGGGCGGACTGACCATTTGGAAACTCAGGCACTGCCCAAGGGCCCGGGGTCAGTAGGGGGCCCCATGAGATGCCCTGGTACCTTTTTCATAGGCTTTTTTGAGTTTAGGCAAGGACACAGGGGTCCCATAATCCCCTATTGCCCAGGAGCCCCATGAGTTGTCAGTCCGCCCCTGTATGGAAATATTGATCAATGATTGGATATAGATACAATGATGGGACAGATTGGAGGATGACTACAATCATCATTAACCCCTCCAGTCCCGGCCCCTCTATGATCCACATGGAGCCGAGCAATGTTTCCATTTCCTCTATGGCCCCATTCATCTGATAAAGAGAAATCATTCTGATGTGATTACTAATGATGGAATGACAGGACTAAGTGCTTATATGCTAATCTTGGGTTCTGTCTATAATAACAGCTTCTCTGTCTAGAATGACTTTACAGAAAGATGTTATTAGAACAAATTGCTGATCTCCGGATCCTTGGAAGGTCTTGTTGTGGAACATAGAGACAGTTGGTCTCCTTCTTCTACAATGAGGGATTTGGGAGTCTGGAGGTGGGACAAGCTGATCAGGTGTTCAGAGAGAACACAAATGAATGTCTCTTGTGATGAATGATGAGCTGCTTGTACAAATTCTTCACTGAATGATTTCATCTGTAAAATGTGGATGTTTGGGACGCTCCTCCATGACAACTGTCCAGGATTGGAGGGGAAAAGCCTCGGGTTGGATGAAGAGGTCAGATCCTTGGTCCACCTGCCATGTCTAAGGATCTCCGCACACCTTCATCTCTCTACTTTCTAATCTTGACTTTTACTTTGTAACTCTTCTCTTCTCAATAAACTTCCAGAACCTTCCCCGTCATCAGAGGTTGTTGTTTCCTCATCACATTCCACAAGAACTTTGTGACACCGATGGAACACCTCCATCATTTTATGGGGACACACAAGGCTTCCTGTGGTCAGGATGGTCCTACAGAGGTCACATGTGATATAGAAGACACAGAAGACGATGGATACATCTGTACTATTCTTTAGTATGAGCGATGATGGAGATCGAATTATAATACATTCACTTTAGGAACATCTCAGCGTTTGTGTAGAAGTCACGATTCGTCCCGTAATGTCTGTAATATGTGGGAAATCTCAGAATTTATTTGATGCCTTTTGGACAGAGAATATAACATTCCCTGGAGAAGAATGTGGCTGAGGTAAAGTCTATGTAAAGCCAAACTTTTCTTTGATTTTGGATGGAGAGTAGGGAAGAGAAAAAACTGCTTTTTAGGAATTCTTTTCTTGTCCCATTGAGGAGATTTCCCTTCCCTTCCTGTTCCAGAGACACTACAGGAAGAGGACAGAAATCTCTACAAAGTGAGGGGTTTTACCTCCTTCGATGGTCCACCTAAAGCTTCCTGTACGGTTGGAGGGGCTGGTCACATGCTGTGATGCGTTACGTTGTGGCACGTTGAGTTTACAAGAGGCCCTGCTGGTCCAACTCTGCCATCCAAGGTAATGGAGCCGTGCCCACAACCGTGAGCCAAACACGTGGTTGATGGTTCCAGTGTATTAGTCCCATTGGAGCCGTGCCACAACCGCGAGCCAAATATGAGGTTGATGGTTCCAGTGTATTAGTCCCATTGGAGTCGTGCTACAACCGCGAGCCAAACATGAGGTTGATGGTTCCAGTGTATTAGTCCCATTGGAGCCGTGCCACAACTGCGAGCCAAACATGAGGTTGATGGTTCCAGTGTATTAGTCCCATTGGGAGTCGTGCTACAACCGCGAGCCAAACACGAGGTTGATGGTTCCAGTGTATTGGTCCCATTGGAGCCGTGCCACAACTGCGAGCCAAACATGAGGTTGATGGTTCCAGTGTATTAGTCCCATTGGAGCCGTGCCACAACCGCGAGCCAAACACGAGGTTGATGGTTCCAGTGTATTGGTCCCATTGGAGCCGTGCCACAACCGCGAGCCAAACACAAGGTTGATGGTTCCAGTGTATTGGTCCCATTGGAGTTTGTGCCACAACCGCGAGCCAAACACGAGGTTGATGGTTCCAGTGTATTGGTCCCATTGGAGTTGTGCCACAACCGCGAGCCAAACACGAGGTTGATGGTTCCAGTGTATTAGTACCATTGGAGCCGTGCCACAACCGCGAGCCAAACACGAGGTTGATGGTTCCAGTGTATTAGTACCATTGGAGCCGTGCCACAACCGCGAGCCAAACACGAGGTTGATGGTTCCAGTGTATTAGTCCCATTGGAGCCGTGCCACAACCGCGAGCCAAACACGAGGTTGATGGTTCCAGTGTATTGGTCCCATTGGAGCCGTGCCACAACCGCGCGAGCCAAACACGAGGTTGATGGTTCCAGTGTATTGGTCCCATTGGAGTTGTGCCACAACCGCGAGCCAAACACGAGGTTGATGGTTCCAGTGTATTGGTCCCATTGGAGTCGTGCCACAACCGCGAGCCAAACACGAGGTTGATGGTTCCAGTGTATTGGTCCCATTGGAGTTGTGCCACAACCGCGAGCCAAACACAAGGTTGATGGTTCCAGTGTATTAGTACCATTGGAGCCGTGCCACAACAGCGAGCCAAACACGAGGTTGATGGTTCCAGTGTATTAGTCCCATTGGAGTTGTGCCACAACAGCGAGCCAAACACGAGGTTGATGGTTCCAGTGTATTAGTCCCATTGGAGTTGTGCCACAACCGCGAGCCAAACACAAGGTTGATGGTTCCAGTGTATTAGTCCCATTGGAGCCGTGCCACAACCGCGAGCCAAACACGAGGTTGATGGTTCCAGTGTATTGGTCCCATTGGAGTTGTGCCACAACCGCGAGCCAAACACGAGGTTGATGGTTCCAGTGTATTGGTCCCATTGGAGTTGTGCCACAACCGCGAGCCAAACACGAGGTTGATGGTTCCAGTGTATTAGTCCCATTGGACATAAAGAAAGCAGCAGGATCACTTGCTTAGGCTGTCCACACATGGTTCAGCCAGCTGGTGTGGAAGAGGGAATCCCTCCCCGCTATGTCATTGGAGAGGAGAGTCCCCTGCCTCCCCGCTGTCAGGATACACAGCGCTGATCAAACTGAAATCTTCAAGTAGTCCCATTCAGGAGAAATGGATCTCTATAGAACAGGAACACATACATGGATAAAAAAATTCTTGCAGTTCCTCCTGAGCTGGACAAATTTTGATCCATGTATGGCCAGATTTAGTCACCCTCTGAACAGGACCAGCCATGGATCGCTTCTCAGAAAATGGGCAAAACATTGTACTGAGTGTATTCGGGTGTCAATAGAACAGGTGTCCCCACTGGAAGAATCCCCAGCTATTCCTGTTCTATGGAGGGATTTCCCATCACTTACTGTCTTTGTGGCAAAAGAGAAAGAGACGGGGGGATTCCCCCAAGACACACAGATAACTTTAAATACCTGACTGGTGTTCTCACCCCTCACCACACCCCCACACCAGTCCCAGTGTCACCAGTCCAATGTAAGCCAGTAACAGTGTCCCTGATTGCCACCACATACATGGAGATCATATCCCCCCTTATGTATTATACATGGAGATCATATCCCCTTATTATGTATTATACATGGAGATCATATCCCCCCTTATGTATTATACATGGGTGATCATATCCCCCCTTATGTATTATACATGGAGATCATATCCCCCTTATGTATTATACATGGAGATCATAATCCCCCCTTATATGTATTATACATGGAGATCATATCCCCCCCCCCCCCCCTTATGTATTATATACATGGAGATCATATCCCCCTTATGTATTATACATGGAGATCATATCCCCCCCTTATGTATTATACATGGAGATCATATCCCCCCTTATGTATTATACATGGAGATCATATCCCCCTTATGTATTATACATGGAGATCATATCCCCCCTTATGTATTATACATGGAGATCATATCCCCCCCCCCTTATGTATTATAACATGGAGATCATATCCCCCTTATGTATTATACATGGAGATCATATCCCCCCCTTATGTATTATACATGGAGATCATATCATCTCCCCCCCTTATGTATTATACATGGAGATCATATCCCCCCTTATGTATTATACATGGAGATCATATCCCCCCCTTATGTATTATACATGGAGATCATATCCCCCTTATGTATTTATACATGGAGATCATATCCCCCCTTAGTTATACATGGAGATCATATCCCCCCCTTATGTATTATACATGGAGATCATATCCCCCCTTATGTATTATACATGGAGATCATATCCCCCCCTTATGTATTATACATGGAGATCATATCCCCCCTTATGTATTATACATGGAGATCATATCCCCCCTTATGTATTATACATGGAGATCATATCCCCCCCTTATATGTATTATACATGGAGATCATATCCCCCCTTATGTATTATACATGGAGATCATATCCCCCCTTATGTATTATACATGGAGATCATATCCCCCCTTATGTATTATACATGGAGATCATATCCCCCCTTATGTATTATACATGGAGATCATATCCCCCCTTATGTATTATACATGGAGATCATATCCCCCCTTATGTATTATACATGGAGATCATATCCCCCCTTATGTATTATACATGGAGATCATATCCCCCCTTATGTATTATACATGGAGATCATATCCCCCCCTTATGTATTATACATGGAGATCATATCCCCCCCTTATGTATTATACATGGTGATCATATCCCCCCTTATGTATTATACATGGAGATCATATCCCCCCTTATGTATTATACATGGAGATCATATCCCCCTTATGTATTATACATGGAGATCATATCCCCCCTTATGTATACATGGAGATCATGGAGATCAAATCCCCCCTTATGTATTATACATGGAGATCATATCCCCCCTTATGTATTATACATGGAGATCATATCCCCCTTATGTATTATACATGGTGATCATATCCCCCCTTATGTATTATACATGGAGATCATATCCCCCCTTATGTATTATACATGGAGATCATATCCCCCCTTATGTATTTATACATGGAGATCAAACCCCCCTTATGTATTATACATGGAGATCATATCCCCCCCCTTATGTATTATACATGGAGATCATATCCCCCCTTATGTATTATACATGGAGATCATATCCCCCCTTATGTATTATACATGGAGATCATATCCCCCCTTATTATATATTTACATGGAGATCATATCCCCCCTTATGTATTATACATGGAGATCATATCCCCCCCTTATGTATTATACATGGAGATCATATCCCCCCTTATGTATTATACATGGAGATCATATCCCCCTTATGTATTATACATGGAGATCATATCCCCCCTTATGTATTATACATGGAGATCATATCCCCCCTTATGTATTATACATGGAGATCATATCCCCCCCCATGTATTATACATGGAGATCATATCCCCCCCTTATGTATTATACATGGAGATCATATCCCCCCCTTATGTATTATACATGGAGATCATATCCCCCTTATGTATTATACATGGAGATCATATCCCCCCTTATGTATTATACATGGAGATCATACCCCCCCTTATGTATTATACATGGAGATCATATCCCCCCCTTTATGTATTATACATGGAGATCATATCCCCCCTTATGTATTATACATGCAGATCATATCCCCCCTTATGTATTATACATGGAGATCATGAGATATCCCCCCTTATGTATTATACATGGAGATCATATCCCCCCTTATGTATTATACATGGAGATCATAATCCCCCCTTATGTATTATACATGGAGATCATATCCCCCCTTATGTATTATACATGGAGATCATATCCCCCCTTATGTATTATACATGGAGATCATATCCCCCCTTATGTATTATACATGGAAGATCATATCCCCCTTATGTATTATACATGGAGATCATATCCCCCTTATGTATTATACATGGAGATCATATCCCCCCTTATGTATTATACATGGAGATCATATCCCCCCTTATGTATTATACATGGAGATCATATCACCCCCTTATGTATTATACATGGAGATCATATCCCCCCTTATGTATTATACATGGAGATCATATCCCCCTTATGTATTATACATGGAGATCATATCCCCCCTTATGTATTATACATGGATATCATATCCCCCCGTTATGTAGTATTATACATGGCGATCATATCCCCCCTTATGTATTATACATGGAGATCATATCCCCCCTTATGTATTATACATGGAGATCATTATCCCCTTATGTATTATACATGGAGATCATATCCCCCCCTTATGTATTATACATGGAGATCATATCCCCCCCTTATGTATTATACATGGAGATCATATCCCCCCTTATTATTATACATGGAGATCATATCCCCCTCCTTATGTATTATACATGGAGATCATATCCCCCCTTATGTATTATACATGGAGATCATCATATCCCCCCTTATGTATTATACATGGAGATCATATCCCCCCTTATTATTATACATGGAGATCATATCCCCCCTTATGTATTATACATATGGAGATCATATCCCCCCTTATGTATTATACATGGAGATCATATCCCCCCCTTATGTATTATACATGGAGATCATATCCCCCCCTTATTATTATACATGAGATCATATCCTTCCTTATGTATTAATACATGGAGATCATATCCCCCTTATGTATTATACATGGAGATCATATCCCCCCCTTATGTATTATACATGGAGATCATATCCCCCTTATGTATTATACATGGAGATCATATCCCCCCTTATGTATTATACATGGAGATCATATCCCCCCTTATGTATTATACATGGAGATCATATCCCCCCTTATGTATTATACATGGAGATCATATCCCCCTTATATTATACATGGATCATATCCCCCCCTTATAGTATTTATACATGGAGATCATATCCCCCCTTATGTATTATACATGGAGATCAATATCCCCCCTTATGTATTATACATGGAGATCTATTCAATCCCCCCTTATGTATTATACATGGAGATCATACCCCCCCCCTTATGTATTATACATGGAGATCATATCCCCCCTTATGTATTATACATGGAAGAATCATATCCCCCTTATGTATTATACATGGAGATCATATCCCCCCCTTATGTATTATACATGGAGATCATATCCCCCCTTATGTATTTATACATGGAGATCATATCCCCCTTATGATTATACATGGAGATCATATCCCCCCTTATGTATTATACATGGAGATCATACCGCCCCCCCCCCTTATGTATTATACATGGAGATCATATCCCCCTTATGTATTATACATGGAGATCATATATCCCCCTTATGTATTATACATGAGATCATATCCCCCCTGTATTATACATGGAGATCATAGTCCCCCCCTTATGTATTATACATGGAGATCATATCCCCCCCTTATGTATTATACATGGAGATCATATCCCCCCCTTATGTATTATACATGGAGATCATACCCCCCCTTATGTATTATACATGGAGATCATATCCCCCCCTTATGTATATACATGGAGATCATATCCCCCCTTATGTATTAATACATGGAGATCATATCCCCCCCTTATGTTATTTATACATGGAGATCATATCCCCCCTTATGTATTATACATGTGATCATATCCCCCCTTATGTATTATACATGGAGATCATATCCCCCCCTTATGTATTATACATGGAGATCATATCCCCCCCTTATGTATTATACATGGAGATCATATCCCCCCTTATGTATTATACATGGAGATCATATCCCCCCCCTTATGTATTATACATGGAGATCATATCCCCCCTTATGTATAATACATGGGAGATCATAGCCCCCCTTATGTATTATACACATGGAGATCATCCCCCGCACCTCCTCCCCCTTATGTATTTATACATGGAGATCATATCCCCCCTTATGTATTATACATGGAGATCATATCCCCCTTATTATTATACATGGAGATCATATCCCCCCTTATGTATTATACATGGAGATCATATCCCCCCCTTATGTATTATACATGGAGATCATATCCCCCCTTATGTATTTATACATGAGATCATATCCCCCCTTATACCATATGATCCAATATCCCCCCCTTAATGCATTATACACGGAGATCATATCCCACCCCCCCCTTATTATTATACATGGAGATCATATCCCCCCCTTATGTATTATACATGGAGATCATATCCCCCCTTATGTATTATACATGGAGATCATATCCCCCCCTTATGTATTAATACATGGAGATCATATCCCCCCATATGTATTATACATGGTGATCATATCCCCCCTTATGTATTATACATGGCGAGATCATATCCCTTCCTTATGTATTATACATGGAGATCATATCCCCCCCTTATGTATTATACATGAGAGATCATATCCCCCCCCCTTATTGTATTATACATGGAGATCATATCCCCCCCTTATGTATTATACATGGAGACATATCCCCCTTATGTATTTATACATGGAATCATATCCCCCCCCTTATGTATTATACATGGAGATCATATCCCCCCTTATGTATATACATGGAGATCATATCCCCCCTTATTATTATACATGGAGCATCATATCCCCCCCCTTAAGTATTATACATGGAGATCCCCATATCCCCCTTATGTATTATACCATACGATCATATCCCCCCTTATTATTCTATACATGAGAGATCATATCCCCCCCCCCCTTATGTATTATACATGGAGATCATATCCCCCTTATGTATTATACATGGAGATCATATCCCCTCCATAATACCTCCTCTTTTCAGAGAGAACAATTCAGTTCCTTAATCTTTCCCTCATAGCTGATGAGGTCCCCCCTAATTGATTTGTTACCGGGGGGGGTGGGGTATGCATATCTCTCTCTGAGTGTCTATACCTCTCGTAAATACAAGAGAGGATTTGCTCACCTTTAGAACCCGCAGCTTGTGATCTACCTGAACCCCCAGATCCTTCTCCACATTGACCCCCCCCCAGATCCTTCTCCAACCATTGACCCCCCCCCCCCAGATCCCTTCTCAACCACCCTTGACCCCCCCAGATCCTTCTCCACCCATCTGACCCCCCAGATCCTTCTCTACTCCACCATTGGCCCCCCCAGATCCTTCTACACCATTGACCCCCCCCCCAGATCCTTCCTCCACCATTGACCCCCCAGTTGTACCCCCCCCCAGTAAGTACCATGATGCATATTCTTAGCCCCCCAAGTGCAGAACCTTACATTTATCCCCATGGGGCCCTCATTGCCCCCATAGTCCCCCCAATTACAGAGCATTGAAGGTCGGATGAAGTTGGAAGACATAGCCCTGTTAGGTACGTTATTCCCGGCAACCCCCGCCTTAGTGTCATTCTGCAAACTGAGATCCCCAACCTTAAACCATATTGTGTATATAAGATTACAGAGTACGGGTCCCTAACACTGAACCTTGGGGTCCCCCACTAATCATCACTGAACCTTGGGGTACCCCAATAATACATCACTGAACCTTTGGGGTACCTCACTAATAACACGAACCTTGGGGTACCCTCACTAAATAACACTAGAACCTTGGGGTTACACCACTAATAATACTGAACCTTGGGGTTACCCACTAATATCACTGAACCTTGGGGTACCCCACTAATAACACTGAACCTTGGGGTACCTCACTAATAACACTGGAACCTTGGGGTACACCACTAATAATCACTGAACCTTGGGGTCCCCCACTAATAACACTGAACCTTGGGGTACACCACTAATAACACTGAACCCTTGGGGTACACCACTAATAACACTGAACCTTGGGGTACACCACTAATAATCACTGAACCTTGGGGTACACCACTAATATCACTGAACCTTGGGGTACACCCACTAATAACACTGAACCTTGGGGTACCCACTAATAAAACACTGAACCTTGGGGTACCCACTAATATCACTGAACCTTGGGGGTACACCACACTGAACCTTGGGGTACACCCCCACTGAACCTTGGGGTACCTCACTAATAACACTGAACCTTGGGGTACACCACTAATAACCTGACCCTGGGGTACCTCACTAATATCACTGAACCTTGGGGTACCCCACTAATAACACTGAACCTTGGGGTACCACCACTAATAACACTGAACCTTGGGGTACACCACTAATAACACTGAACCTTGGGGTACCTCCACTAATGAACACCAAACCATGGGGTCCCCACTGATAATCACTGAACCTTGGGTACCCCACTAAATAACACTGAACCTTGGGGTACACCACTAATATCACTGAACCTTGGGGTCCCCCCACTAATATCACTGAACCTTGGGGTACACCACTAATAACACTGAACCCTGGGGTACACCACTAATATCACTGAACCTTGGGGTACCTCACTAATAACACTGAACCTTGGGGTACCTCACTAATAACACTGAACCACACACTGAACCTTGGGGTACCCCACTAATAACACTGAACCTTGGGGTACCTCACTAATAACACTGAACCTTGGGGTACACCACTAATATCACTGATCCTTGGGGTACTCCACTAATGACACAGAACCTTGGGGTACACCACTGATGACACTGAACCTTGGGGTACCCTACTAATAACACTGAGCCTTGGGGTACACCACTAATGACACTGAACCTTGGGGTACCCCACTAATGACACAGAACCTTGGGGTACCTCACTAATCACACTGAACCTTGGGGTACCCCACTAACAACACTGAACCTTGGGGTACCCCACTAATAACACTGAGCCTTGGGTACACCACTAATGACACTGACCCTTGGGGTACACCACTAATAAAACTGAGCCTTGGGTACACCACTAATGACACTGAGCCTTGGGTACACCACTAATGACACTGAACCTTTGGGTACCCCACTAATAACACTGAACCTTGGGGTACCCCACACTGATAACACTGAACCTTGAGGTACACCACTAATAACACTGAACCTTGGGGTACACCACTAATAACACTGAACCTTGGGGTACATCACTGACACCCCCAGACCATGCAGAGTATGAGTCATTAACCACTACTCTCTGAATACCATCTTTTAGTCAGTTTTTCTATCCATTTACATTTTACAGATTTTTCCATCCCATAGACTTTACCTTACACATTAGCCATGTGTGGGGAACGGTGTCCAAGTATACCACGTCCACCGCCACCCCTCTGTCCAAGTATACCACGTCCACCGCCACCCCTCTGTCCAAGTATACCACGTCCACCGCCACCCCTCTGTCCAAGTATACCACGTCCACCGCCACCCCTCTGTCCAAGTATACCACGTCCACCGCCACCCCTCTGTCCAAGTATACCACGTCCACCGCCACCCCTCTGTCCAAGTATACCACGTCCACTGCCACCCCTCTGTCCAAGTATACCACGTCCACGCCACCCCCCTCTGTCCAAGTATACCACCCACCGCCACCCCTCTGTCCAAGTATACCACGTCGTCCACCACCACCCTCTGTCCAAGTATACCACGTCCACAGCCACCCCTCTGTCCAAGTATACCACGTCCACTGCCACCCCTCTGTCCAAGTATACCACGTCCACTGCCACCCCTCTGTCCAAGTATACCACGTCCCCTGCCACCCCTCTGTCCAAGTATACCACGTCCACTGCCACCCCTCTGTCCAAGTATACCACGTCCACCGCCACCCCTCTGTCCAAGTATACCACGTCCACCACCACCCCTCTGTCCAAGTATACCACGTCCACAGCCACCCTCTGTCCAAGTATACCACGTCTACCACCCTCCCTTCTGTCCAAGTATACAACGTCCACCACCCCTCTGTCCAAGTATACCACGTCCACAGCCACCCCTCTGTCCAAGTATACCACGTCTACCTCCACCCCTCTGTCCAAGTATACCACGTCCACAGCCACCCCTCTGTCCAAGTATACCACGTCCACCGCCACCCCTCTGTCCAAGTATACCATGTCCACACCACCCCTCTGTCCAAGTATACCACGTCCACAGCCACCCCTCTGTCCAAGTATACCACGTCTACCACCACCCTCTGTCCAAGTATACCACGTCCACCGCCACCCCTCTGTCCAAGTATACCACGTCCACCACCACCCCTCTGTCCAAGTATACCACGTCCTACCACACCCCTCTGTCCAAGTATACCACATCCCGCCACCCCTCTGTCCAAGTATACCACATCCCCCGCCACCCCTCTGTCCAAGTATACCACGTCCACCACCACCCCTCTGTCCAAGTATACCACGTCCACCGCCACCCTCTGTCCAAGTATACCACGTCCACCGTGTCCCAGTGTACCACATCCACTGCCACCCCTCTGGCTAATGTTTTGCTCACCTCCTCATAAAAAGAAATCAGATTTGTGTGACAACTTCTGTCTTTCATGAATCCATGCTGTCTGTTACAATATTTGTTTCCAGCAAGAACTCCTCTCTGTGGTCTTTTATTAAACTCTCCAGTATCTTCCCAACTATAGAAGTTCCACTAACAGCTCTATAATTACTTGGGAAGATTTTGCCCCCTTTATAAATATGTATGACCTCGGCGTGGCTCCAGTCCTCATCTTCCTGCCTGCATGAAAACCTGTCAAACAACAAAAGAGAAAAGTTCCCGGCACTAACTTGCCAGCCTGCAAACAAACTGAACTAACCCGTCTAGCAGCATGCGTTACACACGGGGGTTACGGTAGCACACATCTCCAAATACATGCGTGAGCTGCAGAGCCACGTCATGGAACCCTGGTGTTCTGTAGTGCCTGACTACAAATTCGCCCTTCCATGTGCTCCTCGCTGTGAAGGCCAGTTATAGGCCGGGGCTGTGACCATTGTTTGTATTGATGAATTGTTGGTGGGGGGGGGCACTGGACACCTTGGCTGCCATTGTGCTTCATGCTGGGTGTCCGGTGCGCTCCTGTACCTCTAAGGGGGGGTGGGCTCCCTCAGGTCCACCTGCCCTCGGTCTATCCATTAAATACATGTGCCTCTACTATGGGGGCTACAGGACTACAGAATATCGGGGTGCCGTGACGAGGCTCTGTAGCTCACGCATGTGTTTGCAGATGTGTGTAACGTAACCCCGTGTTCATGCATAGTGCCGGACAGGACAGTTCGGTTCGTGTTGCAGGCTGGTAAGCTGAGCCGGGAACTTTTCTCTTTGTTGTTTGACATGTGTCGCCCTTCCATGTGACATGCATTGCCTTTCCATGTGACATGCGTCGCCTTTCCATGTGACATGCGTCGCCCTTCCATGTGACATGTGTTGCCTTTCCATGTGACATGTGTTGCCCTTCCATGTGACATGCGTTGCCTTTCCATGTGACATGCGTTCCCCTTCCATGTGACATGCGTCGCCTTTCCATGTGACATGCGTTCCCCTTCCATGTGACATGCGTCGCCTTTCCATGTAACATGAGTCACCCTTCTATGTGACATGTGTTGCTTTTCCATGTGACATGCATCGCCCTTCCATGTGACATGCGTCGCCCTTCCATGTGACATGTGTTGCCTTTCCATGTGACATGCGTCGCCCTTCCATGTGACATGCGTTGCCTTTCCATGTGACATGCGTTCCCCTTCCATGTGACATGCGTCGCCTTTCCATGTAACATGAGTCACCTTCTATGTGACATGTGTTGCTTTTCCATGTGACATGCGTCGCCCTTCTATGTGACATGCGTCGCCCTTCCATGTGACATGCGTTGCCTTTCCATGTGACATGCGTCCCCCTTCCATGTGACATGTGTCGCCTTTCCATGTAACATGAGTCACCCTTCTATGTGACATGTGTTGCTTTTCCATGTGACATGCGTCGCCCTTCTATGTGACATGCGTTGCCTTTCCATGTGACATGCATTGCCCTTCCATGTGACATGCATCACCCTTCTATGTGACATGCGTCGCCTTTCCATGTGACATGCGTCGCCCTTCTATGTGACATGCGTTGCCTTTCCATGTGACATGCATTGCCCTTCCATGTGACATGCATCACCCTTCCATGTGACATGCGTTGCCTTTCCATGTGACATGCGTTGCCCTTCCATGTGACATGCATCACCCTTCTATGTGACATGCGTCGCCTTTCCATGTGACATGCGTCGCCCTTCTATCTATGTGACATGCGTTGCCTTTCCATGTGACATGCGTTGCCCTTCCATGTGACATGCATCACCCTTCTATGTGACATGCGTCGCCTTTCCATGTGACATGCGTCGCCCTTCTATGTGACATGCGTTGCCTTTCCATGTGACATGCGTTGCCCTTCCATGTGTTCCTTGTTGTGAAGGCCAGTTATTAACTAGAGCAGCGGCCATTTTTTGTAGCATGAAAACCTGGCTACCCCACCTACAGATCTTCCTTCCGGGTCCCTTCCGGCACTTCCATACTATCAGAACATGGGCTGCCTACCACAGCTGATGGAGAGATGTACTTCTGCTGAATCCACTACCGTCTCTGTAGACCATCTTGACTGATCATCATCTGCCGTCCAGGTCTCCGACACCCCGCGCTACCCTGAGCCTTGCACTCCTCTTCTCACCTTCAGGTGTGTTTGGACCAAAGCCACAAGGGAAGACCTCTCATCACTTCAGCCTCCACCAAGGTACATGACACAATGTAACCAGACCAGAGTAAGCAGCAACAATGTTCCCAGGGTCTCCAGACCTCTGACTCTGTCCCACCAGTCCCAGATCTCCAGGATCTGTCCACCAGTCCCAGGATCTCAGACTCTGACTCTGTCCCACCAGTACAATGTCACTAGACCATTTTAAGCCAGCAACCATCCCTGATCACTACCACACCAGTCCCGGGACCACCAGACCAGGGCACCCCAGTGTTTCTGATCTTTGCCACACCAGTACAGTGTCACTAGACCAGAGTAAGCCTGCAATAGTGTCCCTGATAACTGCCAATGTCACCAGGCCAGTGTAAGCCACCAAGAGTATTCCCGATAAAGGTCACACCAGTCCCAGTACCACCAGGCCAGTGTAAGCCACCAAGAATATTCCCGATAAAGGTCACACAGTCCCCACCACCCCAGTGTAAGCCACCACCGATAAAGGCCACACCAGTCCCAGTACCACCAGCCCAGCCACCAAGTGTATTCCCGATTAATGCCACTCCAGTCCCAGTACCACCAGGTACCACCGGTGGCTGGAGATGAACAGGACACTGGTTCTGGCTGACACTGGTACCCGATGACCCTGTACTGGTGGTGGCTGGAGGTGAACAGTACACTGGTTCTGGCTGACACTGGTACCCGATGACCCTGTACTGGTGGTGGCTGGAGGTGAACAGTACACTGGTTCTGGCTGACACTGGTACCCGATGACACTGTACTGGTGGTGGCTGGAGGTGAACAGGACACTGGTTCTGGCTGACACTGGTACCCGATGACACTGTACTGGTGGTGGCTGGAGGTGAACAGGACACTGGTTCTGGCTGACACTGGTACCCGATGACACTGTACTGGTGGTGGCTGGAGGTGAACAGGACAGCTGACACTGGTACCCGATGACACTTCTGGAGCTGACAGGACTCTGGCTGTACACTGGTACCCGATGACACTGTACTGGTGGTGGCTGGGGTGAACAAGACACTGGTTCTGGCTGACACTGGTACCTGATGACACTGTACTGGTGGTGGCTGGAGGTGAACAAGGACACTGGTTCTGGCTGACACTGGTACCTGATGACACTGTACTGGTGGTGGCTGGGGTGAACAGGACACTGGTTCTGGCTGACACTGGTACCTGATGACCCTGTACTGGTGGTGGCTGGAGGTGAACAGGACACTGGTTCTGGCTGACACTGGTACCCGATGACACTGTACTGGTGGTGGCTGGAGGTGAACAGGACACTGGTTCTGGCTGACACTGGTACCCGATGACCTGTACTGGTGGTGGCTGGAGGTGAACAGGACACTGGTTCTGGCTGACACTGGTACCCCGATGACACTGTACTGGTGGTGGCTGGGGGTGAACAGGACACTGGTTCTGGCTGACACTGGTACCGATGACCCTGTACTGGTGGTGGCTGGAGGTGAACAGGACACTGGTTCTGGATGACACTGGTACCTGATGACACTGGTACTGGTGGTGGCTGGGGGTGAACAGGACACTGGTTCTGGCTGACACTGGTACCTGATGACCCTGTACTGGTGGTGGCTGGGGTGATAAGGACACTGGTTCTGGCTGACACTGGTACCTGATGACACTGTACTGGTGGTGGCTGGAGGTGAACAGGACACTGGTTCTGGCTGACACTGGTACCTGATGACACTGGTACTGGTGCTACTTGTGATGTAAATGTAAAGGTCTTCAGTGTGACCGGGAGCTCAGCTCTTGTTTTCATTGTGTGAAGCTGTGATTGGTCACAGGGACAACCTGGGACAGAGCTGATTTCATTGGACACAGCAATCTTGGTACACTACTCAGGGATGGATGAGCAATGTAACATAAAAGATGTTTTAAAATGGACTCCCATCCTCAGAAGAGCGCCCTCCATCCATCTATTTGTATACAACGGGTGGACAGTACTTAGGAAAAGATTGGTAACAACATAAAATAGCTGGGCCTGGAGGTGATGGCCATGGGATTGGAATGTCCACCAAGCTCATATGGAGTCCACAAAATCCATGGACAGAAGAAAAGGATGAGGGGTCCCCACAGTATGCTGGCCTTGGTATGGTCTGCAAATGAAAGGAGGAATTGTACTTTATACGGATTATATGTAGAAAATCCCGGCCGCTCTTCCTCTTCCCACTCGGCTCAAAAAAATGAAAGGAAGACTTTGAAAACCCATCAGATCTGAATTCTCCTGCTGGATCTCTATGCTGACATGGACGGGGGATGGGTGAGGAACGTAAGGATGCCCCATCGTTTGATGAAATGAAAATGAAAAAATGATGCAAAAGTCTAGCCCATGTTGGTGAAATGTCATTGCAGCAACTCAGAATGGTCCTCAGTAGTCTGTGTGGCCCCCACATGCTTGTATGCATGCCTGACAACGTCGGGGGAGGGGCCTAATGAGACCATGGATGGTGTCCTGGGGGATTTCCTCCCAGATCTGGACCAGGGAATCACTGAGCTCCTGGACTGTCTGAGGTGCAACCTGGTGGTGTCAGATGGACAGAAACATGACATCCCAGAGGGGTTCTATTGGATTTAGGTTAGGTGAGCGTGGGAGCCATTCAATGGTATCAATTCCTTCATCCTCCAGGAACTGCCTGCATACTCTCCCCACATGAGGCCGGGCATTGTCTGCACCAGGAGGAACCCAGGACCCACTGCACCAGGAGGAACCCAGGACCCCCTGCCTAGGAGGACCCCCCTGCACCAGGAGGAACCCAGGACCCCCTGCACTAGGAGGAACCCAGGACCCACTGCACCAGGAGGAACCCAGGACCCACTGCACCAGGAGGAACCCGGGACCCACTGCACCAGCTTAGTGACTGACAATGGGTCCAAGGATTTCAATACCATTGTCTAGCCTGTAGAGGTCTGTGAGTTCTTCCATGGATATGCCCCCCCCCCCAGACCATCACTGACCCACCACCACAACGGTCATACTGAACCATGTTACAGGCAGCAGAACGTTCTCCATGGCTTCTCCAGACCCTTTCACGTCTGTCACATGTGCTCAGGGGGAACCTGCTCTCATCTGTGAAAAGCACAGGGGGCCAGTGGTGGACCTGCCAATTCTGGTGTTCAATGGCAAATGCCAATAGAGCTCCATGGTGCCATGCAGTGAGCACAGGGCCCACAAGAGGACGTCGGGCCCTTAGGCCACCCTATTGAAGTCTGTTTCTGATTGGTCAGAGACATTCACACCAGTGGCCTGCTGGAGGTCATTTTGTAGGGCTCTGGCAGGGCTCATCCTGTTCCTCCTTGCACAAAGGAGCAGATATCGGTCCTGCTGATGGGTTAAGGACCTTCTTTGGCCCTGTCCAGCTCTCCTAGAGGAACTGCCTGTCTCCTGGAATCTCCTCCATTCTCGAGACTGTGCTGGGAGACACAGCAAACCTTCTGGCAATGGTATGTATTGATGTGCCATCCTGGAGGAGTTGGACTGCCTGTGCAACCTCTGTAGGGTCCAGGTATGGCCTCATGCTACCAGTAGTGACAGTAGTGACCCGAGCCAAATGCAAAACGAGTGAAAACCAGTCAGAAAAGATGAGGAGGGAAAAATGTCAGTGGCCTCCACCTGTAAACCATTCCTGTTTTGGGGTTCATCTCATTGTTGCCCAGCTAGTGCACCTGTTGTTAATGTCATGAACACCAAAGCAGCTGAAACTGATGAACAACCCCCTCTGTGACTTACCTGACCAGATCCTCTGTGACTTACCTGACCAGATCCATATCCCAGGAGGTTCATGGACTTGATACTAGACTCGGATTACAAAGTCTTCCTTTCATTTTTTTGGAGCCGTGTATATGATGATGAATGGTATGTGGATATGAATGCTCTCTGGGAATTACAGTTACTGGAGGTGAAATGTCATCTCAATGAAAGACTTCCAAAAATGATGACTATCTGGTGTAACAGAAACCTTTTCCCTTCAAGAATTTCAATCATTTGTCACCTTTATACAAACATCAGCTATTTATTGAGAAGTATAGCGCCAACATCTTCCAAAGTGTGAGGACATACAGAGACTCCAACATCTTTCATAGTGTGAGGACATACAGAGGCCCCAACATCTTCCATAGTGTGAGGACATACAGAGGATCCAACATCTTCCATAGTGTGAGGACATACAGAGGCCCCAACATCTTCCATAGTGTGAGGACATACAGAGGATCCAACATCTTCCATAGTGTGAGGACATACAGAGGATCCAACATCTTCCATAGTGTGAGGACATACAGAGGCCCCAACATCTTCCATAGTGTGAGGACATACAGAGGCCCCAACATCTTCCATAGTGTGAGGACATACAGAGGCCCCAACATCTTCCATAGTGTGAGGACATACAGAGGCCCCAACATCTTCCATAGAGTGAGGACATACAGAGGCGCCAACATCTTCCATAGAGTGAGGACATACAGAGGCGCCAACATCTTCCATAGTGTGAGGACATACAGAGGCGCCAACATCTTCCATATGTGAGGACATACAGAGGCCCCAACATCTTCCATAGTGTGAGGACATACAGAGGCCCCAACATCTTCCATAGTGTGAGAACATACAGAGGCCCCAACATCTTCCATAGTGTGAGGACATACAGAGGCGCCAACATCTTCCATAGTGTGAGGACATACAGAGGCGCCAACATCTTCCATAGAGTGAGGACATACAGAGGCCCCAACATCTTCCATAGTGTGAGGACATACAGAGGCGCCAACATCTTCCATAGAGTGAGGACATACAGAGGATCCAACATCTTCCATAGTGTGAGAGCATACAGAGGATCCAACATCTTCCATAGAGTGAGGACATACAGAGGCGCCAACATCTTCCATAGTGTGAGGTCATACAGAGGAGGATCCAACATCTTCCAAAGTGTAAGGACATACAGAAGTTCCAACATCTTCCATAGTGTGAGGACATACAGAGGATCCAACATCTACCATAGTGTAAGGACATACAGAGGCTCCAACATCTTACATACTGTAAGGACATACAGAGGCCCCAACATCTTCCATAGTGTGAGGACATACTATGGAAGATGTTGGATCCTCTGTATGTCCTCACACTATGGAAGATGTTGGATCCTCTGTATGTCCTCACACTATGGAAGATGTTGGATCCTCTGTATGTCCTCACACTATGGAAGATGTTGGATCCTCTGTATATCCTTACAGTATGTAAGATGTTGGGGCCTCTGTATGTCCTTACACTATGTAAGATGTTGGAGCCTCTGTATGTCCTCACACTATGGTAGATGTTGGATCCTCTGTATGTCCTTACACTATGGTAGATGTTGGATCCTCTGTATGTCCTCACACTATGGTAGATGTTGGATCCTCTAGTATGTCCTGGGATTGGCTAGATGTACCTGGGCTTAGCTAGATGTACCTGGGCTTGGCTAGATGTACCTGGGATTGGCTAGACATACCTGGGCTGGCCACTTCTCCACTGTTCGTAGATCGGCTCTTGCAGGTGTGACATTATATGGCAGGTAACCCCGTCTCTCCTCCCGGGGGCGCTCACGTATACCCATAGTCCTCTTTATGATGTCTCAGGTGAACTCATTACTAATTATTTGTTTTTGGCTTTGGTTTTTTTTTTTAAGCTATGTATTGACAAGGTGGTCATGGACCCTCATGTTTCCTGCTTGGTCCATGATTGGTCTTCTGTATGTCACATGAACTATGTAGCCAACCTTACCTATAATTCTCGTGTTTTCAAAGATTCTATAAGCATCGTTCCACTTTTCAATTTCCTTGACAATAAAAGTTGTTTGGATTGAAAAACATTTGCTGGGCTCTACAAGGATCATGGAGCTGCCAAGGTTCATGGAGCCAAAGAGGATCATGGTGGTTCCAGTAATACTCCAGTTGGTCCCATCATCCTATCTATATACAATCATTGACCAATATTCCTTAGACAGAGCTGAGGATTACCCCTTCCTAGGACTGTATTACCCCCCCCAATCACCGCTGTGCCCATCAACTCTAGCCACACCCACCTTCACACTGCACATTAAAAAAAAAACAAAAAATTAGTGGGGGATGGGCTGAAATTGGTTTATCATTTACACCTTTATTAATAGTCCCATTGGCTGTGACAGATCTCAATCCTCGGAGAAGAAGGTCACCAGCACGCCCAGGTTCTCCAATACGGGGCCAAAGCTTCAATAGGCAATCGCATAGTTACAGCACGAGCAACGTGAGAGCTGAGAATGTGGAATAGACTCCCTCCAGAGTTGGTTGTGGCCAGCTCAGGGATTGCTGGAGGAAAGTCCTGGATTCTTTCTTGGATACACAGAATATACCACTAATAGGGATATGATCGGGAATATCCGATTGCCTCTCGGGGGGTCAGGAAGGAATGTTTCCCCTTCTAGGAGCACATTGGATCGTGCTTTGCTAGGATTTTTTGCCTTCCTCTGGATCTACTGTGGGTGTCGGATTATAACTTTTTTAGTGGTTGAACTGGATGCCAGACTAACCTAAGGTAACTGCGAACACTGTAAATCAACCGGTAAGATTTATAACTAAATTTGGACAACAATGGGGTGAAGTCAAGAAGGCCCTGGACTCCCATTGGCATCTACTAACTCAAAATCCGCAGATAGCGAGATTGGTAGGGGAGAGCCCCCACATGGTAGCAAAACGAACTCGGAATCTAAATGATATACTAGTACAATCAGAATTTCAGAGGGCACCACAAAGAAACTGGCTAACTAGGAGGACTGGGTGTATATGGTATGTTTCCATGTGGCCACTGTCAGATTTGTCCATTTGTACATAAGTCCAATCAGTTCTTCAACAATGATAACTCTAGGATATTTCAAATACGAAGCTTTATTAACTGCTCTAGTAGTAAAATGATATACATGATAGAATGTCCATGTAAAAAGATATATATAGGTAAAACAAAAAGAAGCCTCAGGACTAGGATTGGCGAACATCTGAGAGATATTAGAAATGAAAATAGGAATGTAAGAAAGGGAGAAAAAGAGAACCCACTGGCACAACACTTTAAAGAAGTACACGGAGGCAAAACAGATGGTCTAAAAGTGAAAGGGATCTTTCTGCTGAATATTTCGGCTCGTCGGGGTGACTTTGACAAAGTCCTCCTACAAAAAGAAAAATTTTGGATTTATACCCTGGGGGCACTTGTCCCATTTGGACTAAATACAGAACTCAACTTTGGGGTGTTTTTGAAATAAATTCCCCTGAACTCTTCATATACCCTGAGCTATAATCTATATTGGGATAACATATATATGAATTAAATATGGACCTCTGTGGACAAAATATGAATCTAACTATGCAATCTTCTCTATTCCTTTGGGTGGTGAGCATGATAATAATAGGACTGATATTTGAGATCCTGGTGGCTGGACCTGGTCTTGATGTTTCCCAGTGTGAACAAGAAATATGTTAATAATAATCTCCTCTTTATTATCCTCTTAGAAGATGATTTGATCTATAGCAATTAGGCTCCTCTTGTATACCCAGCAATCATTCTTTTAAAATTCAAGATATGTGTTTTAATTCACTTTGGATATTCTCAGTGTAGTGATATTCTTTCAACACAAGATGGCGAGGTGGAGACTCCTTGGTATGCAATTAGTGCACCATATAAGGCGAAGGATTGAAGTCCCCTCCCAGTTCTGACGAAGTCTGCGGTGATTGGCGGACGAAACGCGTCAACGTATTGACGTCACACTACGCTCGGCGTCTTCACTGGGTGCGGCGCCCACGAGGCGGGAAGGAACGGCGGTGTCACAGCTCCCTGCTAGGAAGGCCCAAGACCCTCTGAGAACTACCACTGGGCTACTATTACAGCGGTTCGCAAACGGCAATCCCTCAGGGAAACATACCTTCCACCGGTGGCAAGTTATTTAAAGCTTACGGCTGTTGAGATTCATAGAGTCTATGTGGTGGTAATAGGGCATGTTTATGGGCCTAATTTACCTTGTATACCCGGGGAATTTTTTGGAAACCCTCTTTGGAGGATAATCTACATATATATATATATACACGCTATCCTATTCAGGCATTTTTTGCTGTGACATAGCCACATCCTCATAAAACCGCAATAACCTTCTCTAATTGAGCAATTTTTGGAAACCCTGTATTGGGTATATTAAACTCAGGTATCTACGGCCTGCTATATGCTACATACACATTATATGTGTTTGGAATCCACGCACTGTGACTACCTGGCTCCTCACCCCCATATGCATTTTTGAAAAAGCATCAAGGACCTGATCCTATTTCAAGTTGACAGGAGTCTTCTTGATCTTTATTGATGGTAATATATCCACATTTTGTGTGTGTTTTGTTTTCGGGGTCACCTGATGCCTATGATTTATATATCCATCATTTATCAATTTTTTCTCTATATATATCCTCAGAATCATTTGGTACTGTGGACCTTGTTTTACTTGGGGTGGCTATCCAGGAAGTCCCTACACTTGAGAAGCGGGCATGATAGTCTCATTATTGAGAAGGTAATAGTAGTATCCATTGACCAATGTGGAGGGAGGCCTGGTGAATTCTGGATGTGAATTGGTTTTCATATTCCTATACATACATTATGTATTTTTGTGTTCCAGCTCTTACATTCCAGGAGGTCCCTGACATATATTGGGAACACATCTGTTGAACACATGATTTACTCGAATTTAAGTGGGAAACCCACGGAAATCCAGGATAACTATCGCATCATTACACAACTCTGCCTTATATGGTGCTCTATTTGCTAAGATGACCCTAAACTGAAGACGCTAAGTGTTTTTTAACATGATTTTATTTTTTTCATATGTACACCGTGCTCATGTTTAACCTCCCTATGATCTATGTGATCAAATAAAGTATTGTTAAAAATTCTTTTGAATTCATATTACTCCGCGTGGATCATCTAGTAACCTTCTTTTTCAGGTAGGGGTGTTCTTGTCACACTACCATATTGTTTAGTATGTAGTCTTTGGGTTTTTGTATCCACACTTATACAAGTGAGTCGGAGATATGCTAATGACACCGGTAATTTGTGTCATTTTTGGTGGCCTGTTTTTGCTTTATTGTTGTGATTGGCTAGATGTACCTGGGATTGGCTAGATGTACCTGGGCTTAGCTAGATGTACCTGGGCTTAGCTAGATGTACCTGGGATTGGCTAGATGTACCTGGGCTTAGCTAGATGTACCTGGGCTTGGCTAGATGTACCTGGGCTTAGCTAGATGTACCTGGGCTGGCCAGATGTACCTGGGCTTGGCTAGATGTACCTGGGCTGGCCAGATGTACCTGGGCTTGGCTAGATGTACCTGGGCTTGGCTAGATGTACCTGGGCTTGGCTAGATGTACCTGGGCTTGGCTAGATGTACCTGGGCTTGGCTAGATGTACCTGGGCTTAGCTAGATGTACCTGGGCTTAGCTAGATGTACCTGGGCTTGGCTAGACGTACCTGGGATTGGCTAGACATACCTGGGCTTAGCTAGATGTACCTGGGATTGGCTAGATGTACCTGGGCTGGCCAGATGTACCTGGGCTTGGCTAGATGTACCTGGGCTTAGCTAGATGTACCTGGGATTGGCTAGATGTACCTGGGCTTAGCTAGATGTACCTGGCTTGGCTAGATGTACCTGGGCTTAGCTAGATGTACCTGGGCTGGCCAGATGTACCTGGGCTTGGCTAGATGTACCTGGGCTGGCCAGATGTACCTGGGCTTGGCTAGATGTACCTGGGCTTGGCTAGATGTACCTGGGCTTGGCTAGATGTACCTGGGCTTGGCTAGATGTACCTGGGCTTAGCTAGATGTACCTGGGCTTAGCTAGATGTACCTGGGCTTGGCTAGATGTACCTGGGATTGCTAGACATACCTGGGCTTAGCTAGATGTACCTGGGATTGGCTAGATGTACCTGGGCTGGCCAGATGTACCTGGGCTTGGCTAGATGTACCTGGGCTTGGCTAGATGTACCTGGATTGGCTAGACATACCTGGGCTGGCCACTTCTCCACTGTTCGTAGATCGGCTCTTGCAGGTGTGACATTATATGGCAGGTAACCCCGTCTCTCCTCCCGGGGGCGCTCACGTATACCCATAGTCCCTCTTTATGATGTCTCAGGTGAACTCATTACTAATTATTTGTTTTTGGCTTTGGTTTTTTTTTTTTTAAGCTATGAATTGACAAGGTGGTCATGGACCCTCATGTTTCCTGCTTGGTCCATGATTGGTCTTCTGTGTATGTCACATGAACTACGTAGCCAACCTTACCTATAATTCTCGTGTTTTCAAAGATTCTATAAGCATCGTTCCACTTTTCAATTTCCTTGACAATAAAAGTTGTTTGGATTGAAAAACATTTGCTGGGCTCTACAAGGATCATGGAGCTGCCAAGGTTCATGGAGCCAAAGAGGATCATGGTGGTTCCAGTAATACTCCAGTTGGTCCCATCATCCTATCTATATCCAATCATTGACCAATATTCCTTAGACAGAGCTGAGGATTACCCCTTCCTAGGACTGTATTACCCCCCCCCCCCCCCCCCCCCCCAATCACCGCTGTGCCCATCAACTCTAGCCACACCCACCTTCACACTGCACATTAAAAAAAACAAAAATGAGTGGGGGATGGGCTAAAATTGGTTTATCATTTACACCTTTATTAATAGTCCCATTGGCTGTGACAGATCTCAATCCTCGGAGAAAAAGGTCACCAGCACGCCCAGGTTCTCCAATACGGGGCCAAAGCTTCAATAGGCAATCGCATAGTTACAGCACGAGCAACGTGAGAGCTGAGAATGTGGAATAGACTCCCCCAGAGGTTGGTTGTGGCCAGCTCAGGGATTGCTGGAGGAAAGTCCTGGATTCTTTCTTGGATACACAGAATATAACTGGAAAGCTATCCAGGGAATATCCGATTGCCTCTCGGGGGTCAGGAAGGAATTTTTTCCCTGCTAGGAGCACATTGGATCGTGCTTTGCTAGGATTTTTTGCCTTCCTCTGGATCTACTGTGGGTGTCGGATTAGAACTTTTTTAGTGGTTGAACTGGATGCCAGACTAACTATGGAAAGTTTCGGAGTCTCACAGGACCCCCTCTTTCAGGCATGTGACGATATCAGTCCCCGCCCCCCTGTACACCAACCAATAAATACACGATGAGCACCGGCTGTACTAGACGCACCAATCACAGGTAGGAGCAATCTCAGAAACTAGGACAAAAATTTGGGGAAAATAATTTTTTTCCTTTATGAAAGGTGTGAGTTCCAGGCCACTCGCCCCAAACTCAGCTGCACTACCAAGTGTGATATAGATCCAAAACCAGCATGCAGCCAGTGAAGTCTGTAAAAGCTGAACTCCTACATTATTCATAGTCCATGAGGAACTAGGTGGTGAAGATTGGGATAGACATGATAGGTCTGAATCTGAAAACTTCACAAAACAAACCAGCAGTGGCAGTTCCTGCCCCCCACTGTATGCGGTTGGTTGAGTATTCCACCAATCAGGTTCTCCGCCATGGTGTCACCAGATTTCTCACATCGGATTCCCCCCAGATATCTTTACACAACCATCTCCAACATATAGAATAGCATGGAGGGGCTCAGTGAAGGTGGTGGTGTAGGTGTGGAGGGGTCGGCTCGGGTCACACGGATCATGAAACAAGATCTGCCCGGCCTCGTAATCCAGATCGATCCGTATGCTGGCAATGGGGACGCTGCGATGTAATTGGCTCTTTTTTCTATCGTGTATCAATAAATACTGATTATCCCACCCCCACCTCTCCAAACCCCAGGACTTGTTACCTCCAATCAGTGACTGACCTTCTCTCCGGTCTATACTGGGGTAACACACCCCGACTATCCAGTCACCCGACCCCCCGACGTCCACTTCCCAGTGATGTCTCCCTGAGGAGAAGCTCCGAGTGCTCATCACCTGAGGATAATTCTGGAATCTCTCTGGGGTTTCGGGGAGGTTTTGGCTCTGATCTGACCAGGAGGCAGTCTTCCCGTCTTCTGATATATGGAGCCTGTTACCAGCTGTCCTTACATCCAGTAATATGTCTGCAAACACTGACCCTCCCGATGATTGCTGTACAGACCCAATATTTGGGCCTTCAGCCTGGTGGGGTGGGTCTTGTACCATGGGGAGGGTTGGGGTTGTGGCCTGGATGGCTCAGCATTGACGCGAACTTTTCCCTTTGTTTTAGAATGTGGAGAGACATGTGTGCCTGTAGATTTCTGTACATTGACCCCAGACATGATATCAGATAGACCCGTGTGTAATGTGTGTGAGATCCCCACCACATCCACATCCCCTCCATCATGGAGGAGGTTCTCATGTCTCTCTCTGTCCTCATCATCTCCATCCTCAGTATCCCACAAGTCACCTGTGTCTGATTCCTGTAGGACCATCACTGGGTCCGTCGTGTTGCACAGCTTCTTAATGTGACGCACCTTCCTGGACAGCTTGCTCTTCTTTTTTTCCAGCTTCTGGATCACGTCAAGAAACGAGAGGGAGACCTGCTCTGCCTGCCCATGGATCTTATCCAGGACTCTCTGCTGCAGGTCTTTTCAGCTTTTTCCTGAGGTCTCTGAACAGGGCAATGACCCTCTTTCTTTCCCCAGCTGCTTTCCCTTGTACTTTCTTCCTTTGTTCCTGCAGGTTCTGGACTGTTCTTTTGAGCATTTCTGACCTTGTCATCAGTTTTGGCAGACCTTTTTTTCTCAGTTTCTTCTTCATCATCTCAGAAGCCTCATCCAGAGCCTCCACCTGGTGTCCCCGATGTTCTCCAACCAAAATACAGGAGCCACAGATACAGGTGGAGTCCACAGCGCAGTAATACTTCAGTAGTTCCCTATGGACGGAACATTTTCGGCTCTGCAGGGAAGTGGTGGGGTCACACATAGGACGTGTTCTGCTGACTTGCTGTGGACTCTCAGGTGGTTGTCACACAGAGAAGCTTCACACATCAGACAGGATTTCACAGCCGGTACAGGAGTGTGAATACAGTAGGTACAGGAGATCCCGATGTCCTGATCTGGATGGGTAGACTGGAAGTTCTCCACTATGTTACATAGTTTCTCCTGATCTGGCTGAGCTTCCTGTATGTTATCCACTAGATGACCCAGTGTTATGTTCTCCTGCACTGCAGGCCGCTCCTGGAACTCTTCTCTGCATTCAGGACAGGAATAACCTCCAGTCTCCGCCGGAGTATCCAACACACGGCCAATACAGTCCCGGCAGAAGTTGTGTCCACATTTCAGGGTTACCGGATCCGTAGAAATGTTCAGACAGACGGAACATTCCAGCTCCTTCCTCAGGTCAGTAGACGCCATCGCTGAAAGCAGAAGAGAGATATTTGAAAGTTAAACTCTGACAACCGGGAACCAGGATGGCCAGTTCTGTACATGAGGCGGAGACTTGTATTCATGAGAATCCTCATACGGAGGTACTGAAGTAACCCTTCGCTCACCGCTAGACACGCCATTACCTGATTCTAACAAACGTTTCCCAGGAAGCCTCTAGGGTGGTCACATGACAATACAATACGGTAAAAGCTTCTCAGAGGCTCCCAATCCTCAGTACTGACAAATGGTGAACTGAGAGGCCTGAGAAGCAATATTCCCAGGGGGGGGGTCCTTCTGGAGGAGTTACCAGATAACTTGTGTTTCCCCAAGTCACCCTCCAGGACAGTCACGTGGCAGATAAAGATGTATACCTAGAGAGGGGACACTCTTGGAAGGATGGAAGGTCAACTTTAATCTTTAGCAGAGGTGCTTGGACGTGACCAGGTGGCTTCTTTGCTGGATAGTGGCCATTTGTCCTCTCAGCCGAGGAGATAGAAACCGACCACGTGGAATAAGCAGGTGTAGGGCAGGTGTAATCTGCTTGCTCCATTGTAGGTCTCGCTCAACTGGTGCGGTGTCACAGCTGGAGAGGAAGTCAGGAGAAACCTGGTTTATGGGCAGCGTTCCAGTTGGCTAAGCTGCAACCAGGTGCGAGGGTACCTGGCTTCGCACTGGAGCTCCACTTTAGATGGGAAATGTGAGCTCCACTCTAGATGGGAAAGGCGCCCTACCCGGCCAACTGCGTCAAAGCCAACCCTTCCCCGGCCAACTGCGTCAAAGCTATCCCTTCCACGGCCGACTGCGCCAAGGCCAGCCCTTCCCCGGCTGACTGCGCCACGGCCAGCCCTTCCCCGGCCAACCTCGCCAAAGCCAGCCCTCCCCCGGCCAAGTGCGACAGCCCTTCCCGGCCGACTGCGTCAAAGCCAACCCTCCCCCAGCCGACCGTGCCAAAGCCAGCCCTCCCCGGCCAAGTACGCCAGCGCCAGCCCTTCCCGGCTGACTGCGTCAAAGCCAACCCTCCCCCAGCCAAGTGCGCCAGCCCTTCCTGGCCGACTGCGTCAAAGCCAACCCTCCCCCGGCCAAGTGCGCCAGCCCTTCCCGGCCGACTGCGTCAAAGCCAACCCTCCCCCAGCCGACCGTGCCAAAGCCAACCCTCCCCGCCAAGTACGCCAGCGCCAGCCCTTCCCAGCTGACTGCGTCAAAGCCAACCCTCCCCCGGCCAAGTGTGCCAGCCCTTCCCGGCCGACTGCGTCAAAGCCAACCCTCCCCCGGCCGACCGTGCCAAAGCCAGCCCTCCCCGGCCAAGTACGCCAGCGCCAGCCCTTCCCGCTGACTGCGTCAAAGCCAGCCCTCCCCCGGCCAACCAAGCCAAAGCCAGCCCTTCCCCGGCCAAGTACGCCAGCGCCAGCCCTTCCCGGCTGACTGCGTCAAAGCCAACCCTCCCCAGGCCAAGTGCGCCAGCCCTTCCCTGGCCGACTGCGTCAAAGCCAACCCTCCCCCCCCGGCCAAGTGCCAAAGCCAGCCCTTCCCGGCCGACTGCGTCAAAGCCAACCCTCCCCCGGACCAAGTGCGCCAGCCCTTCCCCGGGCCGACCGTGCCAAGCCAGCCAGCCAAGTAGCCCCCAGCCCTTCCGGCCGACTGCGCCAACCCGCCAGCCCTCCCGGCCGACTGCGTCAAAGCCTACCCTCCCTGGCCAACCAAGCCAAAGCCAGCTCTCCTGACTCGAGTGTTTCCCTTACCAACGTGATTAAAAAAATCAACTACATAATAAAGACAAAATTAAAGCTCCCCATCCCTCCCCCCCCGTGCTCATGCGCAAATGCGAACACGCATGTAGGTTGTGCACACATATGTAAATGGCGATCGCACCACACGTGAGGTATCGCCGTCAGAGATCAATCATTCTAACAGCAGCCTTCCCGTGTAACTCTGAACGGGTAACTCAGGTGTATATAGCGCCCCCTACAGAGAATTCTAAATGCCGTAGTTTGTCACCATCCCACGGGCGTAGGCAGCTTTAAACACGTTTGGCGCCTATTTTTCTCTCGCCGTAAAAATCATCTTTTATATTTTATCAAAAATATTGGGTATTCTGCGGTGTTTTGGTGCACTAAAATTCATGAAAGTGCATTTGAAAAACCGCCACGCAAATACCGTACGACAAACACACGTGGAACACCCACCCTTTTATTCTCCAGGGCCTCTGCTAAGCCACCAATTCTGTCCTCTCTCTCTCCTACGGGGAAAAATTATTTTTTTGCTACAATATTATTTAGAACCCCCAAACACTAGAACATTCTTTTTTTTTTGACCCCCTCCTGAGGATTTACCCCCCCCGTTAATGACCACGCCCTTTTTTGCTATTTGGCGCTGCACTATTTCAACTGACAATTGCTGCGCCCAAACAAAATGTATGTCCTTTCTTTCACACAAATAGAGCTTTCTTTCCATGGCATTTGATCACCTGTGGTTGCATAAGTGTTCACACCCTTGCACTCATTCTTTGGTGAAGCCCCTTTTGATGTGATTCTGGCACTCAGTCCTTTTGGGGAGGAGCCTATCAGCACAGCACATCCTGACTCGGCAATATTTGCACGCTCTTCCAAATCTGTCAGATTGTGTGTCATCTCCTGCGCACAGCCCTCTTCAGATCCCCCCCCCACAGATCTTCCATCGGGTTCAGGTCTGGGCTCTGGCTGGACCATTCCAGAACTTTCCTCTTTTCTGGTGAAGCCATTCCTTTGTGGATTTGGATGGATGCTTTGGGTGGTGGTCATGCTGGAAGGTGAAGCTCCTCTATGTTCAGCTTTCTAGCAGAAGCCGGAAGGTTTTGTGCCGATATTGACTGGGATTTGGGACCGTTCAGAATTCCCTCCACCTTGACTAAGGCCCCAGTTCCAGCTGAAGGAAAACAGACCCAATGCATGATGCTGCCACCACCATGCTTCACAGTGGGTATGGGTGGGTATGGTGTATGGTGGGTGTATGGCAGTGTTGTTTTTGCGCCAAACATATCTTTTGAAATTATGGCCACAAAGTCCATCCTTGGTGTCATCAGACCAGAACATTTCCCTCATGCTTCTGGGAGACTTCAGATGGGTTTCTGCAGAATGTAGCCGGGCTTGGATGGTTTCCTTCATAAGAAAAGTCTTCCGTCTTCCACTCTCCCCCATCGCCCAACATATGAAGAACACGGAGATTGGAGTCACATGGACCACACAGCCAGAACTTGCCAGATATTCCTGCAGCTCCTTTCATGTTGCTGTAGGCCTCTTGGCCGCCTTCCAGACCAGTTTTTTCTCGTCTTTTCATCCATTTTGGAGGGACGTCCAGTTCTTGGTGATGTCACTGTTGGTGATGTCCCTGTCGGTGATGTCACTGTTGGTGAGGTCCCTGTCCACTGTCGGTGAGGTCCCTGTCGGTGAGGTCCCTGTCGGTGAGGTCCCTGTTGGTGATGTCCTTGTTGGTGAGGTCCCTGTTGGTGATGTCACTGTCGGTGAGGTCCCTGTCGGTGAGGTCCCTGTCGGTGATGTCACTGTTGGTGAGGTCCCTGTCGGTGATGTCACTGTCGGTGAGGTCCCTGTCGGTGATGTCACTGTTGGTGAGGTCCCTGTTGGTGAGGTCCCTGTTGGTGATGTCCTGTTCGGTGAGGTCCCTGTTGGTGAGGTCCCTGTTGGTGATGTCCCTGTTGGTGAGGTCCCTGTTGGTGAGGTCCCTGTCGGTGATGTCACTGTCGGTGAGGTCCCTGTTGGTGAGGTCCCTGTCGGTGAGGTCCCTGTCGGTGATGTCACTGTCGGTGAGGTCCCTGTCGGTGATGTCACTGTCGGTGAGGTCCCTGTCGGTGATGTCACTGTTGGTGAGGTCCCTGTTGGTGAGGTCCCTGTCGGTGATGTCACTGTTGGTGAGGTCCTGTCGGTGATGTCACTGTTGGTGAGGTCCCTGTTGGTGAGGTCCCTGTTGGTGAGGTCCCTGTCGGTGATGTCACTGTCGGTGAGGTCCCTGTCGGTGAGGTCCCTGTCGGTGAGGTCCACTGTCCCTGTCGGTGAGGTCCCTGTTGTGGTGAGGTCCCTGTTGTGCCATATTTCCTCACGTTGATGATGACGGTCCTCACTGTGTTCCATGGGACATCTAATGCCTTGGCCATTCTTCTCCCCGTCTCCTGACTGATACTTTGTAACAATGAAATCCCTCTGATGCTTTGGAAGCTCTCTGCAGACCATGGCTTTTGCTGTAGGATGCGACTAAGAAAATGTCAGGAAAACCACCAATATGGGAGAAAAATATATTCGAAATATATTTTTAAAATATCCTTCCCAAATATATGGTAATATAATATTTTTAAAATATATTTCAAGTATTTAATATAAAACTATTTTGACCATATTCAATATAGTTAAAAATAAATACAATTTATATATATATATAATATTTTTCATATATTTTGGAATAAAAAACGTATTTCAACATTATATATATATAAAATATATATAATATAGATCACGTTGAAATGTGTTTTTTATTACAAAAATATATGAAAAATAATGTTAAATACATTTCAAATATACTGCATGTCCTTAAAAATACAAATCGACATTTTTGGAACGTATTTACTAGTAGATGTAGAAATGTGTTAAAATGACTCTTTTTTATATGTTAAAAAAAAAATCTGAATATATTTAAAAAAATATATTTTTCATATATTTTATAATATATAAAAAAAAACGCATTTCCACATGCAGTATATATATATATATATTGTAGAATTTCAAATATATTTTTCTTCCATGTGGGCGACGAGAACAGCTGAACTGTATTTGGGGTCACATGATGGCGGGCGAGTACTGACTCCTATGTCACATGATTGTGGATGTGATTGTTTCATTCTGAACACAGCTACATCCCCAGTCATAGGAGGGTGTGAACACTTATGCAACCACACTATTTTAGTTTTTAGGTTTACAATTTGCTGTTCAGCCGAGTTGTACATTTATGGGTCACATTAAAGGTGAAAAGAGTTCTGAAATGATTTATCTTTGTCTCAGATTTTTACATCGCAGAAACCTGCCAGTTTACTGGGGGGGGGGGGGGGGTGAAGACTTTTTATATCCACAGTAGATACTGCGATTTACGCCATTTTTTTTGCTATATGGCGCTGCGCTAGTTTCACTGACAATTGCGCGGTCGTGCAGCGCTGTACATAACATAACATTTACATCCTTTTTTTCGCACAAATAGAACTTTCTTTCGGGGGTATTTGATCGCGGTGCGCTTTTTAGTTTTTGATCCTGCCAACACTGCGGCTTTGTGTGCCAGGTACAAGTGATGGCGACCTACTGACACTGCACGTGCTGGGGGAGGGGGGGTAAGCGTAGGGGCTAAACACAGGTGCCGGGGTTGATCCCGCGAATGCTGCGTTTCTGGGGACGCTATAGTAATGTGAACGCTGGAATAGTCGGATCTGATGACAGATATTGATCCGTTCAGACTCTATACTAGCAATGGAGGATTATTGTATGAGCGTCTTCCTGGCAAACAAGGGGTTAAATGTGAGGAGTGGTGTACTGACGGGCAATCTGACGCTAATACAGAGATCAGCAAAAAATCTGTACATTGTACTAGTGACACCGAGGACGTGAGGGGGGCAGTGAGGGGGGATACAAGGGGGGGGGGGGGGGGTCAAGGGGGTTAAATGTGACGGCGGGTGTCCTGTGTCTGTGGGCTGCTTTGTACTCACATCTGTGTTGACTCTTCTTCTCTCCCCGGGACGGAACGTGCGCAGGGAGATTTCATCATTTCCTGTCCTGTGTAACTGCCAACCCAGGACCGATCGTCTGACTTGGGCCGGACCGGGGACCGACTTCCTCCGACTTGGGCCGGACCGGGACCGATCCTCCGACTTGGGCCGGACCGGGACCGATCCTCCGACTTGGGCCGGACCGGGACCGATCCTCCGACTTGGGCCGGACCGGGACCGATCCTCCGACTTGGGCCGGACCGGGACCGATCCTCCGACTTGGGCCGGACCGGGACCGATCCTCCGACTTGGGCCGGACCGGGACCGATCCTCCGACTTGGGCCGATCCTCCGACATCGGGACTGTCCTAAACTGTCGGATGATCGATCCCTCGGGGATCAGATCGGGGCACTTGTGGGTCGATGTGGCGCTCCCCCCACCAATACCGCAGCAGCGTGAATCACTTCTATATACACAATTTTGCACACCAGGGGGGCGCCATGCAGCAGTAAATGTACTGTGGGCGGTCCTTAGGCCCTAGAGAATAAAATGGCGGCTGTTGCAACTTTTGTTTTTTGCGCGGCAGTTTTTTCAAATAATTATTTTTTTTGTTAAAAAAAAAAAAACGACACGAATGAATTTTAATGCACAAAAACATCAAAATACCCAAATGTCCGGGAAGATATAAGAAGATGACGTCACGCCGAGTACACAGACACCAAACATGTCACGCTGCCAATAAATTGCGCACACCCGTGGAATAGCGGCAAACTGCGGCACCTCAAAGTCTCCACCGGCCTCGCTTTAAGGGCCTTTATGGGCTACCAGGTTCGAGTCACGCGGGACGTGTGTGTGTGTGTGTGGGGGGGGGGGGGGGGGGGGGAAATCACATCCCATGGGAGGTGTGGGGGGGATCACACGAGAGGTGTGGGGGAAAAAAAAAAAAAAAAAATCACACAGGGGGTGTGTGGGGGGTAAATCACACGAGAGGTGTGGGGGGGTCACACGGGAGGGTGTGGGGGTGAAAAAAAAATCACGCGGGAGGTGCGGGGGGGGGGGGGGGAAATCACGCGGGAGGTGTGGGGGGATTACCACTCATGTTCGCGATGATACCGTTTACGCGTGATGGCGATCTCTGCTGACATACGTGTGCACAACCTACGTATGCGTTCGCCTCTGCGATGGGACGGGGGACTGGGGGCTTTACTTGTTTTTGTTTTTACGCTGCCCTTTTAAATTTTTTTGATCATTTTATTGTGAAGACAGAAGCAGCCGGATGAATTCTGCAGAGTTTACAGATCTACTGTCAGCCCAGAGATTCAGCCAAACGCAGCAAAGCTGATTGGACGGCTTCACAGTACAGATGGATAATGATCCAAACACACTGCAAGAGCAACCCAGGAGGAAGGAGAAGAAGTGGAATATTCTGCAATGGCCGAGTCACCTGATCTCCACCCAACTGAGCAAAACTAGAGGCAGAAAAACCCACAAAGAACAACTGAAGACACCGGCAGGTAGAGCCTGACAGAGAATCAGACAGGAGGAAACCCAGACTTTGGTCATGTCCATGGGTGCCAGACTTCAGGCAAAGCATCCATCCATGTCTCCATCCATCCCTCCATCCATCCACGTCTCCATCCATCCACGTCTCCATCCATCCACGTCTCCATCCATCCACGTCTCCATCCATCCACGTCTCCATCCATGTCTCCATCCATCCGCAGGCAAAGCGTCTCCATCCAACCATGTCTTCCATCCATCCATGTCTCCATCCCCGTCTTCATCCCTCCATCCCCGTCTCCATCCATCCATGTCTCCATCCCCGTCTTCATCCCTCCATCCCCGTCTCCATCCCCCATCCATGTCTCCATCCCGTCCACATCTCCCTCCATCCGTCCACATCTCCCTCCATCCCGTGTCTCCATCCATCCCTCCATCCCTGTCTCCCTCCATCCATCCATGTCTCCATCCATCCTCCATCCCTGTCTCCCTCCATCCATCCATGTCTCCATCCATCCATGTCTCCATCCATCCACGTCTCCATCCCTCCATCCATGTCTCCATCCATCCATCTATCCACGTCTCCATCCATCCATCCATCCACGTCTCCATCCATCCATCCATGTCTCCATCCATCCATCCATGTCTCCATCCATCCATCATTCTCTCACCATGTCTCCATCCATCCATCCATGTCTCCATCACCGTCTCCATCCCTCCATCCCCGTCTCCCATCCCCCCATCCATGTCTCCCTCCATCCCTCCATCCATCCATCCCTGTCTCCATCCATCCATCCACGTCTCCATCCCTCTCTCCATCCATGTCTCCATTCATCCATGTGCTTAGCTGGAAAGCCCCTCCTCTTCCCATGTAGACTCCTGGGATGGATGACATCATTTTGGCCTAGACCAGACACCAGGAAGTGACTGAAAAAATGTAAAGACCAGGAAATGCCCCCCTCCCCCATTGATGAGGGCAGGATGGGGATCCCGGAGTTCATGATGAGGGAGGAACGAAGTTCACAGGCGCTGGGACCACCACCAGGGCCACAGATGGCGGACTGAGGGACCCCCTGCGTGTTCTGTCCTCCCCGACAGCAGCTAAACCTCCCTCCCCCCAAAACGTTACTGGGGATAACCCATCCCCCGACCCATCCGAGGGGCCATACTGAGTGCAGCACATCCCAGAACTTACAACCTCCTATATCCGAGGTCCCAGCAGGACCAACACATGGGGAACAATACCAGGACCCCCAAAGAAGGGGGCACCAACCCCAAAATTACTGTCCGGAACATGGAGCATCGGGGCAAAGAAACCAGAACAATGGACTGTACCCAAATTATCTGCTGGTTCAACTGGGTGGACCATCCAACCAGAAGGACCGGAAACCCGACCATCCAACCAGAAGGACCGGACCCGACCATCCAACCAGAAGGACCGACCCGACCATACCAACCAGAAGACCCGACCCGACCATACCAACCAGAAGGACCCGGCCATCCAATCAGAAGGACCGTGGACCCGGCCATCCAACCAGAAGGACCGGACCCGACCCATCCAACCAGAAGGACCGGACCCGACCATCCAACCAGAAGGACCCGACCCCGCGTCCATCCAACCAGAAGGACCCGGCCATCCAATCAGAAGGACCGGACCCGGCCATCCACCCCCAGAAGGACCGGACCCGACCCGGCCATCCAACCAGAAGGACCGGGACCCGACCCGGCCATCCAACCAGAAGGACCGGACCCTACCCGCCATCCAACCAGAAGGACCGGACCCGACCATCCAACCAGAAGGACCGGACCCACCCGACCATCCAACCAGAAGGACCGGACCCGACCATCCAACCAGAAGGACCCGACCCGACCATCCAACCAGAAGGACCCGGCCATCCAATCAGAAGGACCGGACCCGGACCATCCATCCAAACCAAAGGACCGGACCCGACCCGGCCATCCAACCAGAAGGACCGGACCCGACCCGGCCATCCAACCAGAAGGACCGGACCCGACCCGGCCATCCAACCAGAAGGACCGGACCCTACCCGGCCATCCAACCAGAAGGACCGACCCTACCCGGCCATCCAACCAGAAGGACCGGACCCGACCCCGTCCATCCAATCAGAAGGACCGGACCCTACCCCCGGCCATCCAACCAGAAGGACGGACCCTACCCGGCCATCCAACCAGAAGGACCGGACCCGACCCGACCATCCAGCCAGAAGGACCGGACCCGACCATCCAGCCAGATGGACCGGACCCGACCATCCAGCCAGATGGACCGGACCCGACCATCCAGCCAGATGGACCGGACCCGACCATCCAGCCAGAAGGACCGGACCCGACCCGGCCATCCAACAGAAGGACCGGACCCTACCCGGCCATCCAACCAAAGGACCGGACCCGACCATCCAACCAGAAGGACCAGACCCGACCCGACCATCCAACCAGAAGGACCGGACCCGACCCGACCATCCAGCCAGAAGGACCGGACCCGACCCGACCATTCCAGCCAGAAGGACCGGACCCGACCCGACCATCCCATCCAGAAGGACCGGACCCGACCATCCAACCAAAGGACCGGACCCCACCATCCAGCCAGACCCCGACCCCACCATCCAGCCAGAAGGACCCCGACCCCACCATCCAGCCAGACGAACCGGGACCCGACCCCGACCATCCAGCCAGATGGACACCCGACCCGACCATCCAGCCATATGGACCCGACCCGACCATCCAGCCAGATATGGACCCGACCCGACCATCCACCAGAATGGACCCGACCCGACCATCCAGCCAGAAGGACCCGACCATCCCAGCCAGAAGGACCCGACCATCCAGCAAGAAGGACCGGACCCACCATCCAGCCAATAGGACCCGACCCGACCATCCAGCCAGAAGGACCCGACCCGACCATCCAGCCAGAAGGACCCGACCCGACCATCCAGCCAGAAGGACCCGACCCGACCATCCAGCCAGAAGGACCCGACCCGACCATCCAGCCAGAAGGACCCGACCATCCACCAGAAGGACCGACCCGACCATCCAGCCAGAAGGACCCGACCATCCAGCCAGAAGGACCCGACCATCCACAAGAAGGACCCGACCCGACCATCCACCAGAAGGACCCGACCAGACCATCCAACCAGAAGGACCCGGCCATCCAACCAGAAGGACCCGGACCCGACCATCCAACCAGAAGGACCGGACCCGGCCATCCAACCAGAAGGACCCGGCCATCCAACCAGAAGGACCCGGCCATCCAACCAGAAGGACGACCCGACCCGGACCAACCAGAAGGACCCGAACATCCAACCAGAAGGACCGGACCCGACCATCCAACCAGAAGGACCCGACCCGACCATCCAACCAGAAGGACCCGACCATCCAACCAGAAGGACCCGACCATCCCAACCAGAAGGACCCGACCATCCAACCAGAAGGACCGAACCCGGCCATCCAACCAGAAGGACCCGACCATCCAACCAGAAGGACCGAACCGGCCACCAACCAGAAGGACCGAACCCGGCCATCCAACCAGAAGGACCGAACCCCCCGGCCATCCAACCAGAAGGACCGAACCCGGCCATCCAACCAGAAGGACCGAACCCGGCCATCCAACCAGAAGGACCCAACCAGACCATCCAACCAGAAGGACCCAACCAGACCATCCAACCAGAAGGACCCAACTAGACCATCCAACCAGAAGGACCCGGCCATCCAACCAGAAGGATCCAACCAGAAAGACCCAACCCGGTCATCCAACCAGAAGGACCAGACCCGACCATCCAACCAGAAGGACCCCCGACCATCCAGCCAGAAGGACCCGACCCGACCATCCAACCAGAAGGACCCGACACCGACCATCCAGCAAGAAGGACCCGACCCGACCATCCAACCAGAAGGACCGACCCGACCATCCAACCAGAAGGACCGACCCGACCATCCAACCAGAAGGACCGGACCCGGCCATCCAACCAGAAGGACCCCGCCATCCAACCAGAAGGACCCGACCCGACCATCCAACCAGAAGGACCCGAACATCCAACCAGAAGGACCCGACCCGACCATCCAACCAGAAGGACCCGACCCGACCATCCAACCAGAAGGACCCGACCCGACCATCCAACCAGAAGGACCCGACCATCCAACCAGAAGGACCGACCATCCAACCAGAAGGACCCGACCATCCAACCAGAAGGACCCGACCATCCAACCAGAAGGACCGAACCCGACCATCCAACCAGAAGGACCGAACCCGGCCATCCAACCAGAAGGACCGAACCCGGCCATCCAACCAGAAAGGACCGAACCCGGCCATCCAACCAGAAGGACCGAACCCGGCCATCCAACCAGAAGGACCGAACCCGGCCATCCAACCAGAAGGACCGAACCCGGCCATCCAACCAGAAGGAACGAACCCGGCCATCCAACCAGAAGGACCCAACCAGACCATCCAACCAGAAGGACCCAACTAGACCATCCAACCAGAAGGACCCGGCCATCCAACCAGAAAGACCCAACCGGTCATCCAACCAGAAGGAACAGACCCGACCATCCAACCAACCAGAAGGACCCGACCATCCAACCAGAAGGACCCAGACCATCCATCCAACCAGAAGGACCCGGCCATCCAACCAGAAGGATCATGTGACTGTGCGGGAAAAGTTCAAACCTCAGAAGCTGGAATTGTCCTCCATAATACCCACCTATCAGAAGAAGAGGCCAGCCTCCTATCAATGTTCCTCCTCACACGTGCTCCTCAAAATGGAGTCTGACCTCCCACAATGAACCTGTGACTCCAGAGTGAGGCATGATGGAGGACAGGAGCCTGACATGGGACAAACACCGGAGAGGAGGAATCTGCAGAGCGGACACTAGAGGGAGCTCAACACACCAAAAATGACCACAGAGCCTCAGTCATTCCCCATACTGGGAGGCCGGAGATATTACTGAGAGCTCGAATATTATATACTGGAGGCCGAGAGATATTATATACTGGAGGCCGGACCCTCCTGCGATGATCGGGTGGGTCGCTGCAAATCGTTGGACACTAAATACGTTCGTCCACAAAATCGCTGCTTCTGATTGAGTCTCATCACAACCTCAGCGTTTTCTGTCCCTCGCAGTGCTGGAGACGCACTTTGTCGTCCATCACAGACCCGAATATAGAGGCCACTGAGCTCGGCTACACTCACAGCGACTGCAACACGCATGACAGCGACTGCAACACGCATGACAGTGACTTCAACACGCATGACAGCGACTGCAACACGCATGACAGCGACTTCAACACGCATGACAGCGACTTTCACCTCCACAGGCTTGTTCCCGTGTTTCTTATGGTTCCTTGAAGCTCAGCAGACCCCCGAATGTGAATCCTCTACTTGTTCTAAAGAGGCCCATTAGATCCCCCGCTCAGTATTAACCCCCCCCCCCCCCCCGGGCTCTGCTGATCCCGCCGCGCTCAGTATTACCCCCCCGGCTCTGCTGATCCCCCGCTCAGTATTACCCCCCCCCCGCTCTGCTGATCCCCCGCTCAGTATTACCCCCCTAGGCTCTGCTGATCCCCGCTCAGTATTACCCCCCCCCCGGGCTCTGCTGATCCCCCCCTCAGTATTACCCCCCCCGACTCTGCTGATCCCCCGCTCAGTATTACCCTCCCAGGCTCTGCTGATCCCCCGCTCAGTATTACCCCCCCTGGGCTCTGCTGATCCCCCCACTCAGTATAACCCCCCCCCCGGGCTCTGCTGATCCCCGCTCAGTATTTCCCCCCCCGGGCTCTGCTGATCCCCCGCTCAGTATTACCCCCCCCCCCGGGCTCTGCTGATCCCCCGCTCAGTATTACCCCCCGGGCTCTGCTGATCCCCTGCTCAGTATTACCCACCCCGGGCTCTGCTGATCCCCCGCTCAGTATTACCCCCCCGGGCTCTGCTGATCCCCCCCTCAGTATTTTCCCCCCCCCCGACTCTGCTGATCCCCCGCTCAGTATTACCCTCCCAGGCTCTGCTGATCCCCCGCTCAGTATTACCCCCCCCGGGCTCTGCTGATCCCCCACTCAGTATAACCCCCCGGGCTCTGCTGATTCCCCGCTCAGTATTTCCCCCCCCGGGCTCTGCTGATCCCCCGCTCAGTATTACCCCCCCCCCGGGCTCTGCTGATCCCCCGCTCAGTATTACCCCCCCCGGGCTCTGCTGATCCCCTGCTCAGTATTAACCACCCCCGGCTCTGCTGATCCCCCGCTCAGTATTACCCCCCCCCGGGCTCTGCTGATCCCCCCGCTCAGTATTACCACCCCGGGCTCTGCTGATCCCCCGCTCAGTATTACCCCCCTAGGCTCTGCTGATCCCCCGCTCAGTATTACCCCCCCGGGCTCTGCTGATCCCCCCGCTCAGTATTACCCCCCAGCTCTCCTGATCCCCCGCTCAGTATTACCCCCCGCTCTGCTGATGCCTCGATCAGTATTACCCCCCGCTCTGCTGATCCCCCGCTCAGTATTACCCCCAGCTCTGCTGATTCCCCGATTAGTATTACCCCCACTCTGCTGATCCCCGGCTCAGTATTACCCCCCCCCCCCCCGGGCTCTGCTGATCCCCCGCTCAGTATTACCCCCCGGGCTCTGCTGATCCCCTGCTCAGTATAACCCCCCCGGCTCTGCTGATCCCCCACTCAGTATTACCCCCCCAGCTCTGCTGATCCCCCACTCAGGATTACCCCCCCCGACTCCTCTGATCCCCCGCTCAGTATTACCCCCACCGGTCTCTGCTGATCCCCCGCTCAGTATTACCTCCCCGGACATTGTTGATACCCCCGCTCAGTATTACCCCCCCGGGCTCTGCTGATCCCCTGCTCAGTATTACCCCCTCCAGCTCTGCTGATCCCCCGCTCAGTATTACCCCCCCCCCCTGGGCTCTGCTGATCCCCTGCTCAGTATTACCCCCCCGAGCTCTGCTGATACCCCGCTCAGTATTACCCCCCGGGCTCTGCTGATCCCCCGCTCAGTATTACCCTCGGCTCTGCTAATCCCCCGCTCAGTATTACCCCCCCCCCAGGCTCTGCTGATCCCCAGCTTAGTATTACCCCCAGCTCTGCTTATTCCCCGCTCAGTATTACCCCCCCGCTCTCCTAATCCCCCGCTCAGTATTACCCCCCGCTCTGCTGATTCCCCGATCAGTATTAACCCCCGCTCTACTGATCCCCCGCTCAGTATTACCCCCAGCTCTGCTGATTCCCCGATTAGTATTACCCCCACTCTGCTGTTCCCACGCTCAGTATTACCCCCCCGGGCTCTGCTGATCCCCCGCTCAGTATTACCCCCCAGGGCTCTGCTGATCCCCCCGCTCAGTATTACCCCCACTCTGCTGATCCCCTGCTCAGTATTATTCCCCTGGCTCTGCTGATCCCCCGCTCAGCATTACCCCCCGGCTCTGCTGATCCCCCGCTCTGTATTACCCCCCCGGTTCTGCTGATCCCCCACTCAGTATTACCCCCTCGACTCCTCTGATCCCCCGCTCAGTATTACCCCCGGCTCTGCTTATCCCCCGCTCAGTATTACCCCCCCGGCTCTGCTGATCCCCCACTCAGTATTACCTCCCCCGGGCTCTGCTGATCCCCCACTCAGTATTACCCCCCTGGGCTCTGCTTATCCCCCGCTCAGTATTCCCTCCCCCCCCGGGGTCTGCTGATCCCCCGCTCAGTATTACCCCCCTGGGCTCTGCTGATCCCTCGCTCAGTATTACTCCCCCAGGCTCTGCTGATCCCCCGCTCAGTATTACCTCCCCCCGGGCTCTGCTGATCCCCCGCTCAGTATTACCCCCCCGGGCTCTGCCGATCCTCCACTCAGTATTACCCACCGCTCTGCTGATCCCCCACTCAGTATAACCTCTGGCTCTGCAGACCACTCGCTCAGTATCACCCCCCGCTCTGCTGATCCCCCGCTCTGTATTTCCCCCGACTCTGCTGCTCCCCATTCAGTATTACCCCCGGCTCTGCTGATCCCCGCTCAGTATTAACCCTGGCTCTGCTGATCCCCCGCTCAGTATTACCCCCGCTCTGCTTATCCCCTGCTCAGTATTTCCCCTGACTCTGCTGCTCCCCCACTCTGTATTACCCCCGGCTCTGCTGATCCTCCGCTCAGTATTACCCTCGGCTCTGCTGATCCCAAGCTCAGTATTAACCTCAGCTCTGCTGACCCCTCACTCAGTATTACCCCCCGCTCTGCTGATCCCCCGCTCAGTATTACCCCCAGCTCTGCAGACCCCTCGCTCAGTATTACCCCCCGCTCTGCTCATTCCTCCACTCAGTATTTCCCCTGACTCTGCTGCTCCCCCATTCAGTATTACCCCCGGCTCTGCTGATCCCCCGCTCAGTATTACCCTTGGCCCTGCTGATCCGCCGCTCAGTATTACCCCCCGGTTCTGCTGATCCCAAGCTCAGTATTAACCCCGACTCTGCTAACCCCTCGCTCAGTATTACCCCCCCGCTCTGCTGATCCCCCGCTCAGTATTACCCCCCGCTCTGCTGATCCCCCACTCAGTATTACCCCCGGCTCTGTCGATCCCCCGCTCAGTATTACCCTCACCTCTGCTGATCCCTCGCTCAGTATTACCCACAGCTCTGCTGATCCCCCGCTCAGTATTACCCCATGCTCTGCTGATCCCTCGCTCTGTATTACCCCCCGGCTCTGCTGCTATTCCCCCGTTCAGTAGTCCCCCCTGCTCTGCTGACCACCGCTCAGTATTACTTCTGGCTCTGCTGATCCCCTGCTCAGTATTACCCCCTGCTCTGCTGATTCCCCGCTCAGTATTACCCCTGGCTCTGCTGATCCCTCGCTCAGTATTACTCTCCCCGCTCAGTATTACCCCTGCTCTGCTGCTCCCCCGCTCAGTATTACCCCCGGCTCTGCTGATCCCCCCGCTCAGTATTACTCCCGGCTCTGCTGATCCCCCGCTCAGTATTACCCCCCGGCTCTGCTGATCCCCCGCTCAGTATTAACCCCGGCTCTGCTGATCCCAAGCTCAGTATTAACCCCGACTCTGCTGACCCCTCGCTCAGTATTACCCCCACTCTGCTTATTCCCTGCTCAGTATTACCCCCCCGCTCTGCTGATCTCCCGCTCAGTATTACTTCCGGCTCTGCTGATCCCCCGCTCAGGATTACCCCCGGCTCTGCTGATCCCTCACTCAGTATTACCCCCGGCTCTGCTCATCCCCCTTTCAGTATTACCCCCCCGCTCTGCTGATCCCCCACTCAGTAGTAGTGACCCCCAGCTCTGCTGATCCCCCGCTCAGTAGTAACCCCCAGCTCTGGTGATCCCCCACTCAGTAGTAATCCCCAGCTTTGCTAATTCCCCACTCAGTAATAATCCCCAGCTCTGCAGATCCCTAGCTCAGTATTAACCCCCAGCTCTGCTGATGTACCACTGAGTAGTACCCTCAGCTCCACAGATCCTCAGCTCAGTAGTAACCCCAGCTTTGCTGATCCCCCACTCAGTAGTAACCTCAGCTTTGTAGATCCCCAGATCAGTATTACCCCTACCTCTGCAGATCCCCAGCTCAGTAGTACCCTCAGCTTTGCTGATGTCCCACTGAGTAGTACCACCAGCTCTGCACTCTGCAGATCCCCCGCTCAGTAGTACCACCGGCTGTGCAGATCCCCAGCTCAATAGTTACCCCCAGCTTTGTTTATTCCCCACTCAGTAGTAATCCCCAGTTCTGCTGATCCCCCACTCAGTAGTAACCCCAGCTCTGCTGATCCCCCACTCAGTAGTACCCTCAGCTCTGCAATCCTCAGCTCAGTAGTACCCCCAGCTTTTCTAATCCCCCTCTCAGTAGTAACCCCCAGCTATGTTGATCCCCCCCGCTCAGTAGTAACCCCAGCTCTGCTGATCAACCACTCAGTAGTACCCCCAAGTTTGCTAATCCCCCACTCAGTAGTAACCTCAGCTCTGTAGATCCCCAGATCAGTATTACCCCCACCTCTGCAGATCCCCAGCTCAGTAGTACCCCCAGCTTTGCTGATGCCCCACTGAGTAGTACCCCCAGCTCTGCTGATCCCCCGCGCTCAGTAGTACCACCAGCTGTGCAGATCCCCAGTTCAATAGTAACCCCCAGTTTTGCTAGTGCCCCACCAAGAAAGCGACACTGGGGGTCATTTATGAAGCAAAGCAAACACAGCGTGTGAACAGCACTTTATTTAGTGACGAGGGGCTGCGATTGGCATTCAGAGCTTTAAAAAAGCGCATCCAATGCCAAATGTAAACAAAGCCTCACTGCGCTCAGTACAACCCCATGGAATGGAATTAGCTTCGTTTTTCCAGCTCCGCCCCAACACGTTGCGTCTCTAGTCACGTGACTTCTTCAGGGATCCCATCAGTCGTTGCAAGGAGGGGGGGTAACAAGGCACATCTTGTACCGATCACTTTATCTCCAAGGACGATGTTTTGGTGGATGATGGACAGTTCCAGACCCCGTTTTATTTATTTATATATGGATACAGCAGATGATGGTTGTTACCTCTTTAATTATCATCGGTGATCATTGCTGTCTGATGGTTTAGATACTTTTTACACTTTGGGGTCTATTCATTGGACGAATGTCGCCAGCATTCCCCCGCCCCACCACCAACACCGACTGTATTTGACCTAATAAGTTGATTTCCTTGGATCTCCACCTCCATCTAGTGGCCATAATGTGCTATTTCCCTTAATTGAGGTATTTCGGGGAAGCAAAACAAATTTGTGAGCAAACAGGTCACTTTCCAGATGGTTTGACCCCACCATCCAGCCCCGAACCCCCTTGTTTTTATCCCTATAGCAACGTCAATCCGCTGACACTGACCTCCAGGAATTGGGACCCCCGAAACAACGACTCCGGTATCAGCCGAGGAGTCCGCACAGCAAGCCGCAATCACACAAAGGAAAAGATCTCCAAAGTGCACGAACCCTTAAAAATGTATGAAATCACAGACAACGCAATTACATGGCAGTGACGTCATCGCGCATGGCCGCAGTCTGGAGGGTCGTGTGCCATTTGAGCGCACACACAGCGCAATTACATGGGAATGGATATACATAGAGCTCAAATGGCACACACCGCTTCGGAGTTTTGCTGTGCGTGATGACGTCACCCTGGATGGTTGAACTGGATGGACATTTGTCTTTTTTCAGCCAGACTAACTATGTAACTGTGCGCGATGGCGTCACCCTGGGTGTTACTTCCTGGACAGCTTGGTGCTCAGGATCCTGTTATGTGCCATGGTGGGTAATCTTATACAAAGCCTCATAATGACATCTCTGCCATTTCCACTTTGACCTGAAGACGCAAGTGTGCAAAACATCAGGTCGGCGTCTAGGCAGTGATGTCATTGTGCATGGCCGCAGTCTGGAGGGGTGTGTGCCACTTCAGCACACACACAGCACAATTACATGGGAATGGATATACATAGAGCTTAAAAAGCACACTTGGAGTTTTGCTGTGCGCGATGACGTCATCCTGGGTGGTTGAACTGGATGGACATTTGTCTTTTTTCAGCCAGACTAATTATGTAACTTCCTGGACAGCTTGCTGCTCAGGATCCTGTTATTTGCCATGGCGGGTAATCTTCTACAAAGCCCTCATAAGATGTCTCTGCCATTTCCACTTTCCCCTGGAGATGCAAGTGTGCAAAACATCAGGCCGGTGTCCAGGCAGTGACATCATTACGCATGGCCGCAGACTGGAGGGGTGTGCGCCATTTGAGCACACAGAGAGAGTAATTACATGGGAATGGATATACATAGAGCTCAAATGGCACACTCTGCTTCTGACTTTTGCTGTGCACGATGACGTCACCCTGGGTGTTACTTCCTGGACAGCTTGCTGCTCAGGATCTTTTTATGTGTCATGGTGGGTAATCTTCTACAAAGCCCTCATAAGATGTCTCTGCCATTTCCGCTTTCCTCTGAAGACGCAAGTGTGCAAACACGAGGTTGGCATCCAGACAGTGACGTCATCGCGCATGGCCGCAGTCTGGAGAGGTGTGTGCCATTTGAGCACACACACAGCGCAATTACATGGGAATGGATATACATAGAGCTCAAATGACACACTCGGAGTTTTGCTGTGCGCGATGACGTCACGTTGGGTTGTTGAACTGGATGGACCTTTTTCAACCAGACTAACTATGTAACTTCCTGGACAGCTTGGTGCTCAGGATCCTTTTATGTGTCATGGCGGGTAATTTTCTACAAAGCCTCATAATGATGTCTCTGCCATTTCCGCTTTCCCCTGAAGACGCAAGTGTGCAAACACCAGGTCGGTGTCCAGGCAGTGACGTCATCGTGCATGGCCGCAGTCTGGAGGGGTGTGTGCCATTTGAGCTCCATGTATATCCATCCCCCTGCAGGAACACAATAGCACAGCGGGGGAGATCGCAGCAGCAACATCACTTGCGTTGGTATGGCGATCTGTCAGTTTTTTGTTCCCCTCAGCCCGTTTGGGTGTGAATACCCACCTTTGCACCACTGAATGTTCACAAGCCGAACGTTTGAGGACTTACTGAGGTGCCTTCCATTATTACTCACCACACCAACATCATATATGGTGGTGGGTGGTGGACATGAGCTATGGGGGATGGAGGACCCCGGTTATGGAGGATGGACGACCTCATTTATGGGGATGGAGGACCCCGTTTATGGAGGACCTCAGTTATGGGGATGGAGGAGCTCAATTATAGGAGATGGAGGACCTCAGTTATGGGGGATGGATGGGGCTCCAGTTATGGGGGACCTCAGTTATGGGGGGATGGAGGACCTCAGTTATGGGGGATGGAGGACCTCAGTTTATGGGGGATGGAGGACCTCAGTTTATGGGGGATGGAGGGCTCCAGTTATGGGGGGGGAACCTCAGTTATGGGGGATGGAGGACCTCAGTTATGGGGGATGGAGGACCTCAGTTATGGGGAATGGAGGACCCCAGTTATGAGGGATAGAGAGGACCTCAGTTATGGGAGATGGAGGACCTCAGTTAGGGGAGATGGAGGACCTCAGTTATGGGAGATGGAGGACCCCAGTTATGGGGGAGATGGAGGACCCAGTTAGGGGAGATGGAGGACCCCAGTTATGAGGGATAGAGAACCTCAGTTATGAGGGATAGAGAACCTCAGTTATGGGAGATGGAGGACCTCAGTTTAGGGGAGATGGAGGACCCCAGTTATGGGGGATGGAGGACCTCAGTATGGAAGATGGAGGACCTCAGTTATGGGGGATGGAGGACCTCAGTTATGGGAGATGGAGGACCTCAGTTATGGGGGGGACCTCAGTTATGGGGGATGGAGGACCTCAGTTATGGGGAGATGGAGGACTCCAGTTAGGAGATGGAGGACCTCAGTTATGGGGGATGGAGGACCTCAGTTAGGGGAGATGGAGGACCTCAGTTTAGGGGAGATGGAGGACCTCAGTTAGGGGAGATGGAGGACCCCAGTTATGGGGGATGGAGGACCTCAGTTATGGGAGATGGAGGACCTCAGTTATGGGGGATGGAGGACCTCAGTTATAGGAGATGGAGGACCTCAGTTATGGGTATGGAGGACCCAAGTTTGGGTGGTAATGGAGGACCCCAGTTATGTGGTGATGGAGGACCCAAGTTTGGGTGGTGATGGAGGACCCCAGTTATGAGGTGATGGAGGACCCAAGTCGGGTGGTGATGGAGGACCCCAGTTATGTGGTGATGGAGGACCCCAGTTATGTGGGTGGCGATGGAGGACCCCAGTTATTGTGGTGATGGAGGACCCCAGTTATAGGAGATGGAGGACCTCAGCTATGGTGGTTGGAGGACCCAAGTTGGGTGGTGATGGAGGACCCCAGTTATGTGGTGATGGAGGACCCCAGTTGGGTGGTGATGGAGGACCCCAGTTGGGTGGTGATGGAGGACCCCAGTTATGAGGAAGGACTATAAACATTGAACTTGTTCCCGCTGGAGGAGAGAAGCGTAGGAGGAGACACGGTCACAGTCTACAAATACTTGAATGGTGACTCCGGCATCGGAAGGCTACTATTCAGTCTCCAGGACAGGGTCACCCAGCGCCCGCGGCAAGGATCCAGAATTGCCCCCCCCCCCCTCCCCCACCAGAGTATGGGTGTACCACCCTGAATGCTTCTCTGCACCTGGGGCAGCTGCCCCTCCTGCCCACCCCTTGTCCCTGCTGATCATTAGGACCTTGCACTGGGTTGGTGACAGAGTGGGGTGTCATGTGATCTCTGACATGTGACTGGTGCTGCATCGGGTGTCCTTCACATGGTTGGTCAGCGTGTGCGCCTGTCCCGTGTCCGAGAACTTCCTCGGGTTACTTTGTTGCAGACGTGACAACACGCGTGTGCATCCTCCAGCGGGCAGGTCAGTGATTGGAGATTGGGACATGTTACAATGTGATTGTAGAAGGTGAATGGAGCTCACATGAACCCTCCGACACCATCAGTGACACCATCTGTGACCTGAAATCCCCGACATGAGGGGGAGGAGGAGGAGGCGGAGCTTGGCAATAAAGATTTATTATCACATTATAATACTCTGTTAGTGATGATTATCATAAAGCTTTAACTCTCTCACTGCCGGCAGCCAATGGAACGTGGCCCCTCCCCTGAGGATGCCAGTCTGCACAGGACTGCGGGGGTTGGGTTGTTCTGTACGCTGCATCAGGCCCTGCCAATGGGGTGTACTACCCTACAGGGGGGAGGGGCAGACCTGCGGGGGGATAGGGGCATACCCTATAGTCACCCTGCGGGGGGAAGGGGCAGACCTCATACCCTATAGTCACCCTGCGGGGGGGAGGGGCAGACCTCATACCCTATAGTCACCCTATGGGGGGGAGGGGCAGCAGACCTCATACCCTATAGTCACCCTATGGGGGGGAGGGGCAGACCTCATACCCTATAGTCACCCTACGGGGGAGGGGCAGACCTCATACCCTATAGTCACCCTGCGGGGGGAGGGGCAGACCGGGGGGAGGGGCAGACCTCATACCCTATAGTCACCCTGCGGGGGGAGGGGCAGACCTCATACCCTATAGTCACCCTACGGGGGGAGGGGCAGACCTCATACCCTATAGTCACCCTGCAGGGGGAGGGGCAGACCTCATACCCTATAGTCACCCTGCGGGGGGAGGGGCAGACCCCATACCCTATAGTCACCCAGCGGGGGGGGGGGGCAGACCCCATACCCTATAGTCACCCTGCGGGGGGGAGTGGCAGACCTCATACCCTATAGTCGGGGGGGAGTGGCGGACCTCATACCCTATAGTCACCCTGCGGGGGGGAGGGGCGGACCTCATACCCTTATAGTCACCCCCCTGCAGGGGGAGGGGCAGACCTCATAACCTATAGTCACCCTGCAGGGGGGGGGAGGGACAGACCTCATACCCTATAGTCACCCTACAGGGGGAGGGGCAGACCTCATAACCTATAGTCACCCTGCGGGGGGAGGGGCAGACCTCATACCCAGGGGGGGAGGGGCAGACCTCATAACCTATAGTCACCCTGCGGGGGGAGGGGCAGACCTCAACCTCATACCCTATAGCACCACCCTGCAGGGGGAGGGGCAGACCCCACAAACTATGGTCACCCTGGAGAGTGAGGGGCAGACCCAACATATTATAGTCACCCTGCAAGGGGAGGGACAGAACCCCATACTATGGTTGCCTTACAGGGGGAGGGTCATATTCCCTGTCTCAGAGTCACCCCACCACTCACCCTAGCAGCAGGGGGGAGGGGCATACTTCCCAGTCTCATAGCTCCCATTTAGTCACCCTGCAGTAGGAGGGGCATATATTCCCTGTCTCCTAGCTCCCAGCACAGTTCCCACCACTCACCCTGCAGTAGGAGGGGCATATCCCAGTCTCATAGCTCCCATCAGTCACCCTGCAGTAGGAGGGGCATATTCCCTGTCTCATAGCTCCCATTAGTCACCCTGCAGTAGGAGGGGCATATTCCCTGTCTCCTAGCTCCCAGCAGTCACCCTGCAGTAGGAGGGGCATGTATTCCCGTCTCCTAGCTCCCACCACTCACCCTGCAGTAGGAGGGGCATATTCCCTGTCTCATAGCTCCCATTAGTCACCCTGCAGTAGGAGGGGCATATTCCCTGTCTCATAGCTCCCATCAGTCACCCTGCAGTAGGAGGGGCATTCCCGTCTCATAGCTCCCATTAGTCACCCTGCAGTAGGAGGGGCATGTCCTGTCTCACAGCTCCCACCACAGTCACCCTGCAGTAGGAGGGGCATATTCCCATCTCATAGCTCCCACCTAGTCACCCTGCAGTAGGAGGGGCATATCCCATCTCATAGCTCCCATTCAGTCACCCTGCAGTAGGAGGGGCATATTCCCTGTCTCATAGCTCCCACCAGTCATCCTGCAGTAGGAGGGGCATATTCCCAGTCTCATAGCTCCCATTAGTCACCCTGCAGTAGGAGGGGCATATTCCCTGTCTCCTAGCTCCCAGCAGTCATCCTGCAGTAGGAGGGGCATATTCCCAGTCTCATAGCTCCCATTAGTCACCCTGCAGTAGGAGGGGCATATTCCCTGTCTCCTAGCTCCCAGCAGTCACCCTGCAGTAGGAGGTACTGGAAGGTCATATAAGGTCATGTGCAGTCATGACACCTTTCAGAGGGAGGGGCTTCAAGTCTGGGTGTCATTGGTGCCCAGCAGTGGATGGCACAATAATATTTTAGGGTTTTCATCGCCCTTCAGTGGGATAAGGAGGGACTCGGTATCAATGGAGATACGATCTCCGCTTCCACTCTCCCATGTGAAGGAAGACTCGTCCACATCTGGCCGTTCAGTCTGTAGGTTACCCTGAGGTGGGTGGAGTGCTGGGTGTGTCCGTGTTACCTGGAGGATGAGGTGAATTCGGTATGTGAAGAAGTAGGGTGCCCATGTTTGGATATGGGGCGTCCACAGTACATACCAACCAGAGCCAAGGCCGGTCACATGGGTGCCCGTTGGACACTTGGTTCTGGCCTCTCACCCCGTCCAGGACTCTGGTCATGTGAGCAGAGGGGTCACACCTGACTCTGCAGCCAGTTTTCGGGGGTCCAGTTTGGTTCTGAGGCTCTTAATGTTCTTGCGGTTTTTACACCCCTTCTCAGAGTCAGGGGTGCTGCGCCCGCTGCTGCTCGAGTTCCTGGCCTCCGGATGAGGACTGTCATCTCCTCCGGAAGACTCTTGGCCGGTAGACTGTTGGTCGGCCATCCTCAGCCCCCGGTTCTTCAGGGACGTCAGCTTAGCATCCAGGGAGAGGGTGCGGGGACGAAGTCTGGAGGTCTGACCTGGAGGACTGTCACAATCGGAGGACGAGGAACAGGAAGGTCGTCCAATCTTGGGGCTGTTGAAAAAAGACGTCCAGGGAGGTGGATCCAGACCCCTCTGTATCTCAAACTCCTTCATCCGCTGGGAGAGGAGGTCGGGAATCGGGCCCAGACCCTCAATAGCTGCAAGATAAGAAGAGGACAATGTGAGGAGCAAAACCTAGAAGTCACATCGAGGACCTTCACTAGGACAGGGCCAGAGGATGAGCCCACCAGGGCTAGGACAGGGCCAGAGGATGAGCCCACCAGGGCTAGGACAGGGCAGAGGATGACCCCACCAGGGCTAGAACAGGGCAGAGGATGAGCCTACCAGGGCTAGGACAGGGCCAGAGGATGACCCCACCAGGGCTAGGTCAGGGCCAGAGGATGACCCCACCAGGGCTAGAACAGGGCCAGAGGATGACCCCACCAGGGCTAGGACAGGGCCAGAGGATGACCCCCCACCAGGGCTAGGACAGGGCCAGAGGATGACCCCACCAGGGCTAGGACAGGGCCAGAGGATGACCCCACCAGGACTAGGACAGGGCCAGAGGATGAGCCCACCAGGGCTAGGACAGGGCCAGAGGATGAGCCCACCAGGGCTAGGACAGGGCCAGAGGATGACTCCACCAGGGCTAGAACAGGGCCAGAGGATGAGCCCACCAGGGCTAGAACAGGGCCAGAGGATGACCCAACCAGGGCTAGAACAGGGCCAGAGGATGACCCAACCAGGGCTAGGACAGGGCCAGAGGATGACCCCACCAGGGCTAGGACAGGGCCAGAGGATGACCCCACCAGGGCTAGGACAGGGCCAGAGGATGAACCCATGAGGGCTAGGACAGGGCCAGAGGATGACCCCACCAGGGCTAGGACAGGGCCAGAGGATGAGCCCACGAGGGCTAGGACAGGGCCAGAGGATGACTCCACCAGGGCTAGAACAGGGCCAGAGGATGAGCCCACCAGGGCTAGAACAGGGCCAGAGGATGACCCAACCAGGGCTAGAACAGGGCCAGAGGATGACCCAACCAGGGCTAGGACAGGGCCAGAGGATGACCCCACCAGGGCTAGGACAGGGCCAGAGGATGACCCCACCAGGGCTAGGACAGGGCCAGAGGATGAGCCCACCAGGGCTAGGACAGGGCCAGAGGATGAGCCCACCAGGGCTAGGACAGGGCCAGAGGATGAGCCCACCAGGGCTAGGACAGGGCCAGAGGATGACCCCACCAGGGCTAGGACAGGGCCAGAGGATGACCCCACCAGGGCTAGGACAGGGCCAGAGGATGAGCCGACCAGGGCTAGGACAGGGCCAGAGGATGAGCCGACCAGGGCTAGGACAGGGCCAGAGGATGAGCCCACCAGGGCTAGGACAGGGCCAGAGGATGACCCCCCAGGGCTAGGACAGGGCCAGAGGATGAGCCCACCAGGGCTAGGACAGGGCCAGAGGATGAGCCCACCAGTGACTCCCACCAGAACCCACACAAACCTTGGGCGTCCCGGGAAGTAAAAATATATTCTGATCATTGGATTGTCCTTCAGAATGTTCTAGAGGAGTCCCAATTCACCCAGCAGCTACATGGAGTCAGCAGAACTTCGGAAGGTGGTAGACCAGGTAGCAGCATTATTCTGCCAGCAATGATGGTGGCTTTAGAAGGATCCATGGAGCTCCAGGAGGTCCATTTCCTCACTAAGACACAACCAACCAATGCCGAGCTTCGGCTTCTACAGGGTGCAAGATACTCGGCTGTAGAGATGTACACGACGGGAAAATGTGGTTCCTTTCCGATTCGTTCATTAGGTCTCTCATTTCATTCCGTCGTATTCATTATGTTACAATAGCTTGTTTCAGAATTCGTTTTGTATACTCAATATTTTCAAATTCATTAAAATTTTGACAATCGTAATTTGAATATCGGAAGACAGCTATATTCATTCTATCCTATTCTAGTCTATCCTATTCTTTTTCTATTCTGTTTTATTCTATTTTATTCTATCCTTTTCTATTCTTTTTTTTATTTTATTCCTTTATTTTCTAATCTATTTTTGTCTATTCTTTTTTCAATTTTATTCCATACAATTCCTTTATCTTCTATTCTGTTTTATTCTATTCTTTTTCTATTTTATGCTATTCATTTATTTTCTATTCTATTTTATTCTATCCTTTTATTCCTTTCTATTCTAGTCTATTATTTTCTATTTTATTCTATAAAATTCCTTTATCTTCTATTCTTTTTATTCTATTCTTTTTCTATTTTATTTCTATTCTATTAATTTATTTTCTATTAATGTTTTATCATATTCCTCTATTTTCTTTTTGACAATTTTATTTTCTATTCTGTTCCATTCCTTTATTTTCTATTCTATTTTATTTATATTCCTTTATTTTCTATTGTATTCTTTTATTTTCTATCCTTTTCTATTCTTCTTTCTATTTTATTATATTCACTTATTTTCTATTCTGTTTTATTCAATTCTTTTATTTCCTAATCTATTCATTTTTTATTCTTTTCTATTTCTTTATTTTCTATACTATTTTATTCAATTCTATTCTTTTATATTCTATTTTATTCAATTCTTTTATATTCTGTTCATTTTTTTTTTCTAGTTTATTCTATTCTATAAAGCAGCCTAAGTAGGAATCATCATCGTATTTCACTTTCATGTCTTACTGTATTTATTTCAATATGTTTCATTTTTTTATTTTCGAATTCAGATAATTCTCTTTTGCTAGAATTATTTTTGGATTTGTTGAGATTTGTTACTATTGTGATGTGGAAATGCAGAAAGAGGTCTGGACTCTGAAGACTCTGAAGGACTCTGAAAAGAGACTTCATCTGCCCGTCATGAGTAGGACCTGATCTGGAATGTGTGGTTCAGTTTTGGACTCCGGATATCGGGGAACTGGAGACGGTGCAGAGAAGGGCGCCTGGATGGTCCTCCTTTCATGGCCTCATGTGGACAATCCTGATCCAAAAGACATGGCCAGGGGCAAGACCCCCCCAACCCAGAGCAGCCAATCAGAGAGAAGGTCACATCTCCAGGAGATGACTGCTGACACCTGAAAGCTCACCTAGCAGCCTCATATAGTTGGGAGGACTTCCCCTGACTTCCTGTCCCAGTGACACCCTTTGACAAGGTGTCATCAGAAGAGGAAGTCAGGGGACGCAGACAGGAAGGAGAATCTCATCTTTCTCCGTTTGGCTGGAGCTCCACCTGAATGTAAAACCCCCAACATAGAAGGTGCTGGAGCCGACCCCGAGATTCCACCCCTAGGGCCCGAGGCCATGTGATGTGTGGGACTCTCTGTGTATACTACATTCCGGGTGCGGGTGACCTTGTGATACAAACCTGTCGCTGTAATAGGTGCAGAGCAGGGAGCGGATCTCCGCAGAGACTGCATTGTCCTGCAGCAGGAGGCCCTCCGCACTGGGCATGGCCGGAACAGATAAGGCTGAGTGGGGGAGGGGAGCAGAGACATGCAGACAAAGGAAAGAGAAGAGAAATGGTTAGAGTGCATAGAAGAGACAGAGACTGTTAGAGATCATGGAGGAGACCAGAGAGTGTTAGAGATCATGGAGGAGACCACCGCAGAGTGTTAGAGATCATGGAGGAGACTGCAGGGTGTTAGAGATCATGGAGGAGACCACAGAGTGTTAGAGATCATGGAGGAGACTGCAGTGTGTTAGAGATCATGGAGGAGACCAAAGAGTGTTAGAGATCATGGAGGAGACCACAGAGTGTTAGAGATCATGGAGGAGACCAAAGAGTGTTAGAGATCATGGAGGAGACCACCGCAGAGTGTTAGAGATCATGGAGGAGACCCAGAGTGTTAGAGATCATGGAGGAGACTGTTAGAGATCATGGAGGAGACCACAGAGTGTTAGAGATCATGGAGGAGACCACCGCAGAGTGTTAGAGATCATGGAGGAGACCACCGCAGAGTGTTAGAGATCATGGAGGAGACCAAGCAGAGTGTTAGAGATCATGGAGGAGACCCAGAGAGTGTTAGAGATCATGGAGGAGACCACAGCAGAGTGTTAGAGATCATGGAGGAGACCAAAGAGTGTTAGAGATCATGGAGGAGACCACAGTGTGTTAGAGATCATGGAGGAGACCACCGCAGAGTGTTAGAGATCATGGAGGAGACCAAAGAGTGTTAGAGATCATGGAGGAGACCACCGCAGAGTGTTAGAGATCATGGAGGAGACCACCGCAGAGTGTTAGAGATCATGGAGGAGACCAGAGAGTGTTAGAGATCATGGAGGAGACCACAGAGTGTGTTAGAGATCATGGAGGAGACAGAGACTGTTAGAGATCATGGAGGAGACCGCAGAGTGTTAGAGATCATGGAGGAGACCACAGCAGAGTGTTAGAGATCATGGAGGAGACCGCAGTGTGTTAGAGATCATGGAGGAGACACAGAGAGTGTTAGAGATCATGGAGGAGACCACAGAGTGTTAGAGATCATGGAGGAGACCAGCAGAGTGTTAGAGATCATGGAGGAGACCACTGCAGAGTGTTAGAGATCATGGAGGAGACAGAGTGTTAGAGATCATGGAGGAGACCACAGAGTGTTAGAGATCATGGGAGGAGACAGCAGGGTGTTAGAGATCATGGAGGAGGCCCGCAGAGTGTTAGAGATCATGGAGGAGACCGCAGAGTGTTAGAGATCATGGAGGAGACCGCAGAGTGTTAGAGATCATGGAGGAGACCACAGCAGAGTGTTAGAGATCATGGAGGAGACCAGAGCAGAGTGTTAGAGATCATGGAGGAGACCCGCAGAGTGTTAGGAGATCATGGAGGAGACCGCAGAGTGTTAGAGATCATGGAGGAGACCACCGCAGAGTGTTAGAGATCATGGAGGAGACCACCGCAGAGTGTTAGAGATCATGGAGGAGACCACTGCAGAGAGTGTTAGAGATCATGGAGGAGACCAAAGAGTGTTAGAGATCATGGAGGAGACCACAGAGTGTTAGAGATCATGGAGGAGACCACAGAGTGTTAGAGATCATGGAGGAGACCAAAGAGTGTTAGAGATCATGGAGGAGACCACCGCAGTGTGTTAGAGATCATGGAGGAGACCGCAGAGTGTTAGAGATCATGGAGGAGACTGCAGAGTGTTAGAGATCATGGAGGAGACAGAGTGTTAGAGATCATGGAGGAGACCACAGAGTGTTAGAGATCATGGAGGAGACCGCAGAGTGTTAGAGATCATGGAGGAGACCCGCAGAGTGTTAGAGATCATGGAGGAGACCGCAGAGTGTTAGAGATCATGGAGGAGGAGACCGCAGAGTGTTAGAGATCATGGAGGAGACCGCAGAGTGTTAGAGATCATGGAGGAGACTGCAGGGTGTTAGAGATCATGGAGGAGGAGACCGCAGAGTGTTAGAGATCATGGAGGAGACTGCAGGGTGTTAGAGATCATGGAGGAGACCGCAGAGTGTTAGAGATCATGGAGGAGACCACAGCAGAGTGTTAGAGATCATGGAGGAGACCGCAGAGTGTTAGAGATCATGGAGGAGACTGCAGGGTGTTAGAGATCATGGAGGAGACCGCAGAGTGTTAGAGATCATGGAGGAGACCGCAGAGTGTTAGAGATCATGGAGGAGACCACAGCAGAGTGTTAGAGATCATGGAGGAGACCACAGAGTGTTAGAGATCATGGAGGAGACCAAAGAGAGTGTTAGAGATCATGGAGGAGACCAGCAGAGTGTTAGAGATCATGGAGGAGACCACTGCAGAGTGTTAGAGATCATGGAGGAGACCAAAGAGTGTTAGAGATCATGGAGGAGACCACAGAGTGTTAGAGATCATGGAGGAGACCGCAGAGTGTTAGAGATCATGGAGGAGACCGTAGAGTGTTAGAGATCATGGAGGAGACCGCAGAGTGTTAGAGATCATGGAGGAGACCACAGAGTGTTAGAGATCATGGAGGAGACCGCAGAGTGTTAGAGATCATGGAGGAGACCCAGCAGTGTTAGAGATCATGGAGGAGACCAGCAGACTGTTAGAGATCATGGAGGAGACCACAGAGTGTTAGAGATCATGGAGGAGACCGCAGAGTGTTAGAGATCATGGAGGAGACCGTAGAGTGTTAGAGATCATGGAGGAGACCAAAGAGTGTTAGAGATCATGGAGGAGACCGTAGAGTGTTAGAGATCATGGAGGAGACTGCAGAGTGTTAGAGATCATGGAGGAGACCACAGCAGAGTGTTAGGGATCATGGAGGAGACCGCAGAGTGTTAGAGATCATGGAGGAGACAGAGACTGTTAGAGATCATGGAGGAGACCGCAGAGTGTTAGAGATCATGGAGGAGACAGAGACTGTTAGAGATCATGGAGGAGACCGCAGAGTGTTAGAGATCATGGAGGAGACCGCAGAGTGTTAGAGATCATGGAGGAGACCGCAGAGTGTTAGAGATCATGGAGGAGACCGCAGAGTGTTAGAGATCATGGAGGAGACAGAGACTGTTAGAGATCATGGAGGAGGCCACAGAGTGTTAGAGATCATGGAGGAGACAGAGACTGTTAGAGATCATGGAGGAGGCCGCAGAGTGTTAGAGATCATGGAGGAGACAGAGACTGTTAGAGATCATGGAGGAGCCGCAGAGTGTTAGGGATCATGGAGGAGACAGAGACTGTTAGAGATCATGGAGGAGACCGCAGAGTGTTAGAGATCATGGAGGAGACCACAGACTGTTAGAGATCATGGAGGAGACCGCAGAGTGTTAGAGATCATGGAGGAGACAGAGACTGTTAGAGATCATGGAGGAGACCACAGAGTGTTAGAGATCATGGAGGAGACCGCGGAGTGTTAGAGATCATGGAGGAGACTGCAGAGTGTTAGAGATCATGGAGGAGACTGCAGACCAGGGGCGGACTGAAACTCATGGGGCCCCCGGGCAATAGGGGATCATGGGGCCCCTGTGTCCTTGCCCAAACTCAAAAAGCCTATGAAAAAGGTACCAGGGGCATCTCATGGGGCCCCCTACTGACCCCGGGCCCTCGGGCAGTGCCCGAGTTTCCAAATGGTCAGTCCGCCCCTGCCGCAGACTGTTAGAGATCATGGAGGAGACTTGAGAGGGTTAGAGACTGTTACAGTGAATGGAAGAGACACAGAGTGTTAGGGACTATTAGAGTGCATGGAGGAGACCACAGGGTGTTAGGGGTGCATGGAGGAGACCACAGGGTGTTAGGGGTGCATGGAGGAGACCACAGGGTGTTGGGGGTGTATGGAGGAGACCACAGGGTGTTGGGGGTGCATGGAGGAGACCACAGGGTGTTGGGGGTGTATGGAGGAGACCACAGGGTTTTGGGGTGTATGGAGAAGTCCACAGGGTGTTGGGGTGTATGGAGGAGACCACAGGGTGTTGGGGGTGCATGGAGGAGACCACAGGGTGTTGGGGGTGCATGGAAGAGACCACAGGGTGTTGGGGGTGTATGGAGGAGACCACAGGGTTTTGGGGTGTATGGAGAAGACCACAGGGTGTTGGGGTGTATGGAGAAGACCACAGGGTGTTGGGGTGTATGGAGAAGGCCACAGGGTGTTGGGGGTGCATGGAGGAGACCACAGGGTTTTGGGGTGTATGGAAGAGACCACAGGGTGTTGGGGGTGTATGGAGGAGACCACAGGGTGTTGGGGGTGCATGGAGAAGACCACAGGGTGTTGGGGGTGTATGGAGGAGACCACAGGGTGTTGGGGTCTATGGAGGAGACCACAGGGTGTTGGAGTGTATGGAAGAGACCACAGGGTGTTGGGGGTGCATGAAGGAGACCACAGGGTGTTGGGGGTGTATGGAGGAGACCACAGGGTGTTGGGGGTGTATGGAGGAGACCACAGGGTGTTGGGGGGTGTATGGAGGAGACCACAGGGTGTTGGGGGTGCATGAAGGAGACCACAGGGTGTTGGGGGTGCATGGAGGAGACCACAGGGTGTTGGGGGTGTATGGAGGAGACCACAGGGTGTTGGGGGTGTATGGAGGAGACCACAGGGTGTTGGGGGTGCATGAAGGAGACCACAGGGTGTTGGGGGTGCATGGAGGAGACCACAGGGTGTTGGGGGTGCATGGAGGAGATCACAGGGTGTTGGGGGAACAAGGAAAACGTGATTGGAAGGAAAACCAGGGAAAATATTATACAGAGATGCCATATTGAGGAGAAATGTAGTGAGTGCAGCCTATGACCCGGGATCAGGATGGGGTGCAGCCAGGAGGGGGCGCTGTGGATTCTTACCTAAAAACCACGGAGGGGGCGGAGGACGGGGAGGAGGGGGAGGAGGCAGAGGCAGAGGAGGAGGAGGAAGACGCCTTTTTTATTTCATCCCCTTCACTGATACAACTCCAGTCTACAGATTTCATCAATGAGATTACAGCACCGTATGGTGGCCCATAGCAAGACCACCCATAACAGGACCTCCCATAACAAGACCTCCCATAACAAGACCTCCCATAACAAGACCTCCCATAACAAGACCATGACCTCCCATAGCAAGACCTCCCATAGCAAGACCTCCCATAACAAGACCTCCCATAACAAGACCATGACCTCCCATAGCAAGACCTCCCATAGCAAGACCCCCCATAACAGGACCTCCCATAACAGGACCTCCCATAACAAGACCATGACCTCCCATAGCAAGACCTCCCATAGCAAGACCTCCCATAACAGGACCTCCCATAACAGGACCTCCCATAACAAGACCTCCCATAACAAGACCATGACCTCCCATAACAAGACCTCCCATAGCAAGACCCCCATAGCAAGACCTCCTATAGCAAGACCTCCCATAACAGGACCTCCCATAACAGGACCTCCCATAACAAGACCATGACCTCCCATAGCAAGACCTCCCATAGCAAGACCTCCCATAACAGGACCTCCCATAACAAGACCATGACCTCCCATAGCAAGACCTCCCATAACAAGACCATGACCTCCCATAGCAAGACATCCCATAACAGGACCTCCCATAACAAGACCATGACCTCCCATAGCAATACCTCCCATAGCAAGACTTCCCATAACAAGACCATGACCTCCCATAACAGGACCTCCCATTACAATACCATTACCTTCCATAGCAAGACCTCCCATAGCAAGACCTCCCATAACAAGACCATGACCTTTCATAACAGGACCTCCCATAACATGACCTTTCATAACAGGAACTCCCATAACAGGAACTTCCATAACAAGACCATGACCTCCCATAGAAAGACCTCCCATAGCAAGACCTCCCATAACAAGACCATGACCTCCCATAGCAAGACCTCCCATAACAGAACCTCCCATAACAAGACCATGACCTCCCATAGCAAGAACTCCCATAGCAAGACCTCCCATAACAAGACCATGACCTCCCATAGCAAGACCTCCCATAACAAGACCTCCCATAACAAGACCTCCCATAGCAAGACCATGACCTCCCATAGCAAGACCTCCCATAACAAGACCATGACCTCCCATAGCAAGACCTCCCATAACAAGAAGGACCTCCCATAACATGACCTCCCATAACATGACCTCCCATAAGACCTCCCATAACAGGACCTCCCATAACAAGACCTTCTATTTTAAGACTTCTCAAAGTAAGAGGTCCCATAATAGGACATCTAATAAGACGTTCCATCAGGTCTATGAGAATAGTGGACTACCTAAACCATGGAATGGAATATGTGGGCTCTATAGGAAGGTCTATGAGATTGGCAGACAGACCATCATGTGTGGGCTCCATAGGAAGGTCTATGAGATTGGCAGACAGACCATCATGTGTGGGCTCTATAGGAAGGTCTATGAGATTGGCAGACAGACCATCATGTGTGGGCTCCATAGGAAGGTCTATGAGATTGGCAGACAGACCATCATGTGTGGGCTCCATAGGAAGGTCTATGAGATTGGCAGACAGACCATCATGTGTGGGCTCCATAGGAAGGTCTATGAGATTGGCAGACAGACCATCATGTGTGGGCTCCGTAGGAAGGTCTATGAGATTGGTAGACCATCAGAGGAGATGCTCAGTTGTCAGGTGTAGCATACGGAAGGTGTTGATGTCTGTGTGGGGTGGTGATTCCCATAATGCCTCCATCAATCTCTAGAGGCAATGAATATTACCCAGAAGGCTTTCCTGCTCACCCATTTCATGGTAGAGGGAGCCCTGCTTGGCCAAAGCGAGGGTGGTTCTCTTGGGTGGTGGTGTCTCGATCTTCATGAGGTCATCACAGCACTGCTTCCACTGACCTGGGAGGAGCCACACAGAGAGGCTGGTTTAGTTGTGTATAGCTGATGGTACATGTATGTAATACACAGCATTGTGAGGACCGGTGTAGAGTGTTGTCATGCTGCACTCCATGCAGAACAGGTCCATCTGGGGTATGTCACATACAGCACAGTGTATAGAGAGCAGTGGGCACCCTACGTACTCATGTCATAGAAGTGCTGCCAGAAGGCCTCCATCCATCGGCGTAGCTCCTCCCGGCTCTCCGCCCTGGCGTTGTGCGTCACTCTCCTCGCAGCCGTACCGGTTGGTGATGGACAGGCTGTGCACCTGGTTCTGTCCTTCCCGGTCCGAGCACCGGATTCTGGTCTCCTGAGGAAGACAAAGACAACTTCACATCCAGATCTCCCCTCTACACCCCCACCCCTCCATGATTGACAGGCCATACGTGACCTCTGACCTTATTGACAAAGACGGTGAGTTCTGGTTCCGGTGCCGAGCCTTTCTCGCAGGGCTGCGTGTAACACAGCAAGCGGCATCCTCGCAGCACGCAGTACATCCGCTGCCAGCCCGTCTGTCCCCGCGCCTGTCCACACCAATACCACACATAGGAGTCACAGAGTCAGGAGGAATGAACCAATCAGAGCAGGAGGACCACTATTCTATGTCCCTCCCACCAACCCCACCCTGGAATTGTGTCTGCTACCAATCTGTAACTGGAAGTCGGAGAGTATCATCACCCCAGAGGAGAGTACCATCACCCCAGAGGAGAGTACCTTCACCCCAGAGGAGAGTACCTTCACCCCAGAGGAGAGTACCATCACCCCAGAGGAGAGTACCTTCACCCCAGAGGAGAGTACCTTCACCCCAGAGGAGAGTACCTTCACCCCAGAGGAGAGTACCATCACCCCAGAGGAGAGTACCATCACCCCAGAGGAGAGTACCTTCACCCCAGAGGAGAGTATCATCACCCCAGAGGAGAGTATCATTACCCCAGAGGAGAGTATCATCACCCCAGAGGAGAGTACCATCACCCCAGAGGAGAGTACCATCACCCCAGAGGAGAGTATCATCACCCCAGAGGAGAGTACCTTCACCCCAGAGGAGAGTACCATCACACCCAGAGGAGAGTACCATCACCCCAGAGGAGAGTACCTTCACCCCAGAGGAGAGTACCTTCACCCCAGAGGAGAGTACCTTCACCCCAGAGGAGAGTACCATCACCCCAGAGGAGAGTACCATCACCCCAGAGGAGAGTACCATCACCCCAGAGGAGAGTACCTTCACCCCAGAGGAGAGTACCTTCACCCCAGAGGAGAGTACCTTCACCCCAGAGGAGAGTACCTTCACCCCAGAGGAGAGTATCATCACCACAGAGGAGAGTACCATCACCCCAGAGGAGAGTACCTTCACCCCAGAGGACAGTATCATCACCCCAGAGGACAGTATCATCACCCCAGAGGACAGTATCATCACCCCAGAGGAGAGTACCATCACCCCAGAGGACAGTATCATCACCCCAGAGGACAGTATCATCACCCCAGAGGAGAGTACCATCACCCCAGAGGAGAGTACCATCACCCCAGAGGACAGTATCATCACCCCAGAGGAGAGTACCATCACCCCAGAGGACAGTATCATCACCCCAGAGGACAGTATCATCACCCCAGAGGAGAGTACCATCACCCCAGAGGAGAGTACCATCACCCCAGAGGACAGTATCATCACCCCAGAGGACAGTATCATCACCCCAGAGGAGAGTACCATCACCCCAGAGGAGAGTACCATCACCCCAGAGGACAGTATCATCACCCCAGAGGAGAGTACCATCACCCCAGAGGAGAGTACCATCACCCCAGAGGACAGTATCATCACCCCAGAGGACAGTATCATCACCCCAGAGGAGAGTACCATCACCCCAGAGGACAGTATCATCACCCCAGAGGACAGTATCATCACCCCAGAGGAGAGTACCATCACCCCAGAGGAGAGTATCATCACCCCAGAGGACAGTATCATCACCCCAGAGGAGAGTACCATCACCCCAGTGGAGAGTACCTTCACCCCAGAGGAGAGTACCATCACCCCAGAGGACAGTATCATCACCCCAGAGGAGAGTATCATCACCCCAGAGGACAGTATCATCACCCCAGAGGAGAGTACCATCACCCCAGAGGAGAGTACCATCACCCCATAGGACAGTATCATCACCCCAGAGGACAGTATCATCACCCCAGAGGAGAGTATCATCACCCCAGAGGACAGTATCATCACCCCAGAGGAGAGTACCTTCACCCCAGAGGAGAGTACCATCACCCCAGAGGACAGTATCATCACCCCAGAGGAGAGTATCATCACCCCAGAGGACAGTATCATCACCCCAGAGGAGAGTACCATCACCCCAGAGGAGAGTACCATCACCCCATAGGACAGTATCATCACCCCAGAGGAGAATAATACATCAAAACTCTATAATTTCCCACATGAAAAGTCAAACTTTCACCCTTGAAAGTGCAAAATACAAAATTAATAAGACCTTTTCAATATTCTACAACATACACACACCCCCTCTCCCGCAGTCTCATACTGCTAATATAATGTCCATCATAAAGTCCCAAATACAAAATTAAAAGTCCAAAAATTAAAATATAAAAATAAAAATTAAAAATAAAAATTATACAAATAATAGTCCTCGCTCTCCAATCTTCCAACTGTGAAAATGTCCAAATCTTCCCTTCAATCCAAAAGCACCTCAAAAAAATAAACTAGATATAGTGCATTATCTTTTATAAAAAATGATTATAAGTGATATCATGCAACCACACTGGTGACATAAATAACTAATAAATAGACATCACACATGTGAAGTGAAAATCAACACACCACTTCACTAGTGGTCCTTTTGAAAAAGTCCGAAGTGACGAAACGCGTCAGGGTCGTGACGTCAGACGCTAGGCCAGAAGGAGCAGAGCGGCCATTCTGAGAAGGTCTCAGCATAGAACGGATATTAGCGAGGATGGACGGTATTTTTTACAATGTAAGCTGTTAAATACATTTTGTATACTACTATATATCACTCCACTGAGTCTGCTCCTATTTGTCCTGTGAGGAACGGGGATCCCGATGCCCATCACTGTATGAGGAAGGGATTCCATTGTCTACTCATATAAAGGAAAGCATACTCCCAGTGAAGGCAACTGTATTTGGTATAAAGGAAAGCAAAAAGAGGGTAATTGCATATTATCCTACATGCAGAGGGGCACTTATTTTGGCACAGTTTTGTCACTGATCACATATATTGTGTATGTGTAGAATTGCACGCATTGCAGTGCTTGTTTCACAGGACCACTAGTGAAGTGGTGTGTTGATTTTCACTTCACATGTGTGATGTCTATTTATTAGTTATTTATGTCACCAGTGTGGTTGCATGATATCACTTATAATCATTTTTTATAAAAGATAATGCACTATATCTAGTTTATTTTTTTGAGGTGCTTTTGGATTGAAGGGAAGATTTGGACATTTTCACAGTTGGAAGATTGGAGAGCGAGGACTATTATTTGTATAATTTTTATATTTTAATTTTTGGACTTTTAATTTTGTATTTGGGACTTTATGATGGACCCCAGAGGAGAGTATCATCACCCCAGAGGAGAGTACCTTCACCCCAGAGGACAATATCATCACCTCTAGGGAAGAGTATTATCACCTCCAGAGAAGAGTATCTTTACCCTTGGAGGAGGGTGTCTTCATCCCTAGAGGAGAGTTTCTTCATCTCCAAAGAAAAGTATCATCACCTCCAGAGGAGAGTATCTTCACAACCAGGACAGTATCATCACCTCGAGTGGAGAGTACCTTCACCCTCAGAGTAGAGTACCCTAATCCTCAGAGTAGAGTACCTTCACCCTCAGAGTAGAGTACCTTCATCCTCAGAGTAGAGTACCCTCATCCTCAGAGTAGAGTACCCTCATCCTCAGAGTAGAGTACCCTCATCCTCAGAGTAGAGTACCCTAATCCTCAGAGTAGAGTACCTTCACCCTCAGAGTAGAGTACCTTCATCCTCAGAGTAGAGTACCTTCATCCTCAGAGTAGAGTACCCTCATCCTCAGAGTAGAGTACCCTCATCCTCAGAGTAGAGTACCCTCATCCTCAGAGTAGAGTACCCTCATCCTCAGAGTAGAGTACCCTCATCCTCAGAGTTGAGTACCTTCATCATCAGAGTAGAGTACCCTCATCCTCAGAGTAGAGTACCCTCATCCTCAGAATAGAGTACCCTCATCCTCAGAGTAGAGTGCCTTCACCCTCAGAGTAGAGTACCCTCATCCTCAGAGTAGAGTACCTTCACCCTCAGAGTAGAGTACCTTCACCCTCAGAGTAGAGTACCTTCACCCTCAGAGTAGAGTACCTTCACCCTCAGAGTAGAGTACCTTCACTTGTGGATCTCTTACCTGGATCTGCAGGTAGCCGGATATCATGTCTTGATTCATGCAGTCAGGCTGTGCAGTCAGGCGGCAGCACACACTCCCGTACAGCGGCAGCCAACAGGAGATCTCATCTACAACATGGACACAGAGGAATCTAGAATGTACCGTGTGCATTGTATGTGTAGTACACACTAAAATAGTGAAGCACTAAAATAAATCCCTATATACACATAATAAATACCATCTAAACCTATAATAATGATAAAATATCATCATCCATGGTACTTTATGACTTATTGGTTAAGGCAGAGTGATAGCAGCTGTCAGGATAGGGACGTATTCATATTAAGTGCAGGAGGATATTCCCATTTTTTAATTGTATGTGTAGTACCATCATCCCCCACAGGGTGGAGCCCTTTCATTGTTTTCCAAATACCCATCATTCCCCATGGGGGAGGGGGGCGCTCTCATCATTCCACACGGGGGGGGGGGGGGGGGGGCGCTCTCATCATTCCCCACGGGGGGGGCGCTCTCATCATTCCCCACGGGGGGGGGGGTGCTCTAATCATTCCCCACAGGGGGGGGCGCTCTCATCATTCCCCAACTAACCATCATTCTCATCATTTCCCATACGAGGGCGCCTCATCATTCCCCAAATACCCATCACTCTCATCATTCCCCACAAGGGGGCGCTCTCATCATTCCCCAAATACCCATCACTCTCATCATTCCCCACAAGGGGGCGCTCTCATCATTCCCCAAATACCCATCACTCTCATCATTCCCCACAGGGGGGCGCTCTCATCATTCCCCAAATACCCATCACTCTCATCATTCCCCACAGGGGGGCGCTCTCATCATTCCCCAAATACCCATCACTCTCATCATTCCCCACAACTCTCATCATTCCCCAAATACCCATCACTCTCATCATTCCCCACAGGGGGGGGCGCTCTCATCATTCCCCAAATACCCATCACTCTCATCATTCCCCACAGGGGGGCGCTCTCATCATTCCCCAAATACCCATCACTCTCATCATTCCCCACAGGGGGGCGCTCTCATCATTCCCCAAATACCCATCACTCTCATCATTCCCCACAGGGGGGCGCCCTCATCATTCCCCAAATACCCATCACTCTCGTCATTTCCCATAGGAGGGCGCTCTCATTATTCCTCACAAGGGGGCGCTCTCATTATTCCTCATTACCCATCATTCTCCTCATTCCTCATACGAGGACGCTCTCATCATTTCCCAAATACCCATCACTCTCATCATTCCCCACAAGGGGGGCGCTCTCATTATTCCTCATATACCATCATTCTCCTCTCCCCATACGAGCGCGCTCTCATTATTCCCCGTACGAGGGCGCACTCTTCATTCCTCATACGAGGGCGCACTCTTCATTCCTCATATACCCATCATATACGATGAAGATACACATCCAGTATGGGATGGTTGTGCTGAAATCTGCTGGTTTGTGGTGCGTCTGTTTTACACGTTTGTTGCTTTTATCGAGGGTTACATCCATTTTTACCTCCACCCTCAATCATACGTTCCGCTTGGCAGGTTCGGTGATTTACCTGAACTGTTCATGGTGAGGTCGTGAGTGCGGAAGCCGTCCTGGACGTCGGACAGAGTCAGCTTGGTGTGGGCCAGCAGCAGGAACTTCGGACCCCTGAAACCATAGAGAGGGACATACAGAACATTCCGGATATATAGGTGAGACCACATGACCCGCCTCCTATCACTCATCATGAAAAACACGTCCCACCAATGAATCCTTCAGGACAACCCCACCTACACATTTCCCTCTGCACCCAGCTGCTGGAATTCATGAGGCTTCCCAATGAGATGTCCTTCTGTAGATTGGTGTGACCCAAATCGAGCGTAGTGCCACCATCACCCCAATACACCCACAATGAGCCCATTATGGGTCACATGGAGAAGGCAACGGTTCAAGGTTGCTATGGTAATAGAGAGGGCCTATTAAAGACTCCGAAATATTGCCTTCTGCAGGTGACGTGTGCAGGGAGGTGGTGGGCCAGAATGTGTCTTTGGTATCGGAGATCATTGGGTTTCTCCTAGGCCAAGGATATTATTTCCTTCTGCCTCCTATTGGGTCTTCCAGTAGAAGGAGAAGATTCCATGTATTGCGTCAGTTACATTGTCAGGGAAAAAGAGGACATAAGTCCATCTAGTTCACCCAAGAGGAAAAAAACAAACAAATGGAAACGCTCCAGATAGAAGGGTCCTTGGATCACAGGCTTTGCCTGGAGACAAGTCTAGAGACCCTTCCCTCCCAGGCCTTGCATTGTCATCATTTTGTCCCAGGATTGGGTCAGAGCTGAGGATGTGTGATAGTCCCACCTCCTCCATAGGAATAAACATGCCCCCAGTGCAGATCGGACCCTGTGTACTAACGAGACAATACATGAGCATCTTGTATTATGAGGTCACTCCCTGTCCATGTAGGGCTCATTATGGTCTGATGGTGGCCTCAGGTCTGGCCAGTGCTGGTCACTCACGGGACACTGGGGACAGGCAGAAGAATGGGGCTTCCTCCTCCATTGCTAGACGCTCCGTCCATGGCGGCTCGAACCCTCCGACCCGATGAGCGACCCAGGGAGCTGCTCAGCTTGGTGGACAGTCTTCTGGGGTCCCAGACAGAGAGAAATCCTCATCCACAGCACAGCTGTATAGCTGGAGACTGAGCTCAAAACTGGGCTCCACGTCCGAGCTGCAGAGAAAAGGCAAAATACAATGATAAATAGGGGGGGGGGGGGGGGGGCAGGCGAATGTCTGAATGGGACTCTATGAATGTGAGGCAAGACTGGTGATTGGTGAGTAATACAGGCAGGATTGGTGATAGGTTGGGCAGTAATACGGGAGGGATTGGTGATAGGTTGGGCAGTAATTAGAGGAGGGGATTAGTGATAGGATGGGCAGTAATACAGGAGGGGGGTTGGTGATAGGTTGGGCAGTAATACAGGAAGGATTGGTGATAGGTTGGGCAGTAATACAGGAGGGACTGGTGATAGGTTGGGCAGCGCAGTAATACAGGAGGGACTGGTGATAGGTTGGGCAGTAATACGGGAGGGATTGGTGATAGGTTGGGCAGTAATACGGGATGGATTGGTGATAGGTTGGGCAGTGATACAGGAGGGATTGGTGATAGGTTGGGCAGTAATAATGGATGGATTGGTGATAGGTTGGGCAGTAATACAGGAAGGATTGGTGATAGGTTGGGCAGTAATACAGGAAGGATTGGTGATAGGTTGGGCAGTAATACGGGATGGATTGGTGATAGGTTGGGCAGTAATACAGGAAGGATTGGTGATAGGTTGGGCAGTAATAATGGATGGATTGGTGATAGGTTGGGCAGTAATACAGGAGGGATTGGTGATAGGTTGGGCAGTAAATGCGGGATGGATTGGTGATAGGTTGGGCAGTAATACAGGATGGATTGGTGATAGGTTGGGCAGTAATACGGGATGGATTGCTGATAGGTTGGGCAGTAATACAGGAGGGATTGGTGATAGTTGGGCAGTGATACAGGAGGGATGGTGACAGGTTGGGATGTAATAATGGATGGATTGGTGATAGGTTGGGCAGTAATACAGGAGGGATTGGTGATAGGTTGGGCAGTAATACAGGAAGGATTGGTGATAGGTTGGGCAGTAATAATGGATGGATTAGTGATAGGTTGGGCAGTAATATGGGATGGATTGTGATAGGTTGGGCAGTAATACGGGATGGATTGGTGAAAGGTTGGGCAGTAATACAGGATGGATTGGTGATAGGTTGGGCAGTAATACGGGATGGATTGGTAAAAGGTTGGGCAGTAATACGGTTGGATTGGTGAAGGTTGGGCAGTAATACAGGAAGGATTGGTGATAGGTTGGGCAGTAATACAGGATGGATTGGTGATAGGTTGGGCAGTAATACAGGATGGATTGGTGATAGGTTGGGCAGTAATAAAGGAGGATTGGTGATAGGTTGGGCAGTAATACAGGATGGATTGGTGATAGGTTGGGCAGTAATACAGAAGGATTGGTGATAGGTTGGGCAGTAATACGGGATGGATTGGTGAGGTTGGGCAGTAATACAGGAGGGATTGGTGATAGGTTGGGCAGTAATACGGGAGGGATTGGTGATAGGTTGGGCAGTAATACGGGATGGATTGGTGATAGGTTGGGCAGTAATGCGGGATGGATTGGTGATAGGTTGGGCAGTAATAAACGGGAGGGATTGGTGATAGGTTGGGCAGTAATACAGGAGGGATTGGTGATAGGTTGGGCAGTAATACGGGAAGGATTGGTGATAGGTTGGGCAGTAATACGGGATGGATTGGTGATAGGTTGGGCAGTAATACGGGAAGGATTGGTGATAGGTTGGGCAGTAATACAGGATGGATTGGTGATAGGTTGGGCAGTAATACGGATGGATTGGTGATAGGTTGGGCAGTAATACGGGATGGATTGGTGATAGGTTGGGCAGTAATACAGGATGGATTGGTGATAGGTTGGGCAGTAATACGGGATGGATTGGTGATAGGTTGGGCAGTAATACGGGAAGGATTGGTGATAGGTTGGGCAGTAATACAGGATGGATTGGTGATAGGTTGGGCAGTAATACAGGATGGATTGGTGATAGGTTGGGCAGTAATACGGGATGGATTGGTGATAGGTTGGGCAGTAATACAAGGATGGATTGGTGATAGGTTGGGCAGTAATACAGGATGGATTGGTGATAGGTTGGGCAGTAATACGGGAAGGATTGGTGATAGGTTGGGCAGTAATACGGGATGGATTGGTGATAGGTTGGGCAGTAATACGGGATGGATTGGTGATAGGTTGGGCAGTAATACAGGAAGGATTGGTGATAGGTTGGGCAGTAATACAGGATGGATTGGTGATAGGTTGGGCAGTAATACAGGATGGATTGGTGATAGGTTGGGCAGTATGGTGATACAGTAATACGGGATGGATTGGTGATAGGTTGGGCAGTAATACAGGAAGGATTGGTGATAGGTTGGGCAGTAATACAGGATGGATTGGTGATAGGTTGGGCAGTAATACGGGATGGATTGGTGATAGGTTGGGCAGTAATACAGGAGGGGATTGGTGATAGGTTGGGCAGTAATACGGGATGGATTGGTGATAGGTTGGGCAGTAATACGGGATGGATTGGTGATAGGTTGGGCAGTAATAGAGGATGGATTGGTGATAGGTTGGGCAGTAATACGGGAGGGATTGGTGATAGGTTGGGCAGTAATACAGGAGGGATTGGTGAAAGGTTGGGCAGTAATACGGGATGGATTGGTGAATAGGTTGGGCAGTAATACGGGATGGATTGGTGATAGGTTGGGCAGTAATACGGGATGGATTGGTGATAGGTTGGGCAGTAATACAGGAAGGATGGGAGGTTGGGCAGTTACAGGAAGGATTGGTGATAGGTTGGGCAGTAATACGGGATGGATTGGTGATAGGTTGGGCAGTAATACGGGAGGGATGGTGATAGGTTGGGCAGTAATACAGGAGGGATTGGTGATAGGTTGGGCAGTAATACGGGATGGATTGGTGATTAGGTTGGGCAGTAATACGGGATGGATTGGTGATAGGTTGGGCAGTAATACGGGATGGATTGGTGATAGGTTGGGCAGTAATACGGGATGGATTGGTGATAGGTTGGGCAGTAATACGGGATGGATTGGTGATAGGTTGGGCAGTAATACGGGATGGATTGGTGATAGGTTGGGCAGTAATACGGGATGGATTGGTGATAGGTTGGGCAGTAATACGGGATGGATTGGTGATAGGTTGGGCAGTAATACGGGATGGATTGGTGATAGGTTGGGCAGTAATACAGGATGGATTGGTGATAGGTTGGGCAGTAATACGGGATGGATTGGTGATAGGTTGGGCAGTAATACAGGATGGATTGGTGAAAGGTTGATCGGCATTTCAGTAGGGATTGGCTTTCATTCCTATTACGATACGATGTACTAGATACTCACAAGACAATGGGGTTCTCGAAGCAGATATCTGTGGCCGTTCGATCCACGAAGACCATTTCTGTGTCACAGACCTCCCCTCGGATCTGCAGAGCACAGAACACGGCACAGCGATGGAGCTCTGCAACACACGGAGAGGTGGGAGGTGAGATTGGTGACATGTCTGATTACACCATTTATTGGACACGGATCATAGAGTGACCAGTTTCCGAATCTGCTGCATTAAGATGTTCTAACGTGTGACCAAGAGGGACAATGCTGAGCACACGCCACACACGTGACAACTTTTATCTGGCAATAACAAGAATTCATGAGAGACATTCCATTCCATGTGACAGAGGACACCACCATGCACTCATCGAATTATCTGATGTAAAGTTCTGACACTTCGAGGAGGGCAGGGAATATTGGGTGGAGTGCTGTGATTGGGTGTTGGGGGCGTGGCCTATACAGAATGCATTGAACACTGCTATGGGCTCACCTCCTTTATTCTTGAAGTATTCGCTGTCCTTCCACATGAGGGGAATCCGGAGATCTGCAGAGAGACAAATACACTCAGATATGTATATAGAATTGTACACATAATTCAGCTTCAAGAATCGGTTTCACTAAGGTGGTATTTCAGTTATGGGCGGGGCCTGGTGGGAGAAGTTGCCCCCCCCACCCCCCAGGCTTCTTAAATCTCTTGGATACCCCAGCAGCAAGATCTCCCTGCTATAATTCCTGACTGTGTTCCTGTCCCCCTGGGATTTTTGGGTGTTCCTGCGGGTGGTTTTCCCTGGGAAATGTCCACAAAACAATGGCCCTGGACCTGGACTTCAGTAAAACATCCAGAACAGGTCCGGGAAGAAGGTTGGGAAGACAAGATGGAAAGGCCAAGGGCCAAGCCACCCCAGGAAAAAAAGTTGAAAACAGCAATATGATGGGGCCCTGAACTATCCAAAATGGGTCTGGGAGAAGTATCCCCAGAGAAAAGTGAAGAAGACAAGATGGTGGGTACTTCAATAACATACCCAAAACAGGTCTGGGGAGATAATTTCCCTCCACAAGAAGTGTCCTCCCCCCTCTTGCCAATCCGTATCCACTGGCCTGGGGAACTCAGTGTCCACCAGGTCCTCTCTGACAAGGTAGGCCTCCACTCAGTGTCCTCCACCCCCCTCTGAAGCCAAGGTCCCTCCCTTAGGGAGGTTCCAGAAGTGTCCTCCCCCCTCTCTGAGTAATCCCCTCAGGGAAGAACTGGCCTCCACTCGTGTCCACCACCCCCCTCTGCCAATGGGGCCCTCCACTTTGGTAACCACTCAGTGGAGCCACCCCCCTCTGCCAAAAATGGGTGGGGTCCACTGACCTCCATTCAGTGTCCTACACAGGTCTGAGGCCAATCCCTCCAAAGGGCCTCCACTCAGTGTCCACCTTTTACTTTGATAACTCCCTCCACTGGCCTCTCACTCAGCTGTCCTCCCCCTCAGTCTATCCAATCCGGTCAGACTCCACCTCCAATCAGTGTATCCCTCACCCCTCTCTGCCAATCCCTCCACTGGCCTCCACTCAGTGTCCTCCACCCCTCTCTGCCAATCCCTCCACTGGCCTCCATTCAGTGTCCTCCACCCCTCTCTGCCAATCCCTCCACTGGCTTCCACTCAGTGTCCTCCAACCCCCTCTGCCAATCCCTCCACTGACCTCCATTCAGTGTCCTCCACCCCCCTCTGCCAATCCCTCCACTGGCTCCACCCCCCTCTGCCAATCCCTCCACTGACCTCCATTCAGTGTCCTCCACCACCCCCCTCTGCCAATCCCTCCACTGGCCTCCACTCAGTGTCCTCCACCCCTCTCTGCCAATCCCTCCACTGGCCTCCACTCAGTGTCCTCCACCCCCTCTCTGCCAATCCCTCCACTGGCTTCCGATTGCCCCAATCAGTGTCCTCCAACCCCCTAACATTGCCAAAGCCCCACCACTGACCTCCGAACTTCAGTGTCCTCCACCCCTCTACCATGCCGATACCCTCCACTGACTCTCCTCATCAGTGTCCTCCACCCCCCTCTGCCAATCCCTCCCTGGCTCCACCCCCCTCTGCCCGCCTCCACTGACTTCTCCATTCAGTTCCCCACCCCCCTCTGCCAATCCCTCCACTGGCTTCCAATTGCCCAACGGATAAACTTCAAAAATCCTTTAACTCCTGACTGAAAAGCCGTCCACCATACTCTTTAGGGAAGCCTACCCTGCCCTCAGCTAATTGCCGATCTCCTCCACTCTTCCTACCACCCCATCCCCCACAGCTATCTCCTCCTGTACCACCATCCCCTCCCTCCTAGATTGTAAGCTCCCAGGATCAGGGCCCTCGATCCCTCATGTATCACATTGTATTGGTATTGTTCTGTCACATGTTCTGTCCCCTCTGTAATGTACAGCGCTGAGCCAACTATTGGCGCTTTATAAATACTGTATAATAATAATAATGTATCCAGAACAGGTCTGGGGAGAGGTTTCCTCCAGTGAAAGGTCAAGAAGACAAAAAGACGGGGCTCTGTATTTTGGTATTGTATCAATAACAGGTTTGAGGAGAAGCCTTACCAAGGTGAAAGTGAGGCCCTATCCATATGACCATATCCAGCACAGGTCTAGGGGAAGGTCTCTCCCAGGTAAAGGCTGAGAGGACAAGATGGTGGTGCCCAAGAGTTTGTTGACATATCTAGAATGGGTTTGAAGATTCCTACAATATAGGAGAGGTGAGCCTACATAGTGTAAACCAGGACCATGGACTACATCCCGGGAACAGGAGCTTCGTGTTCAGAAGATGAGAGCGCCAACAAGTCTACAAAGAGTTCACTAATGGTGGGGCTCTTAGAAGAAGCCAACATCTTTCTGGGGTACTAATGGGGCCTCCTTCATCAAGGCTACAAATACCCCAACCTCTGGAGGAGGAATATACAGTGACAACCAGAAACACATAAAGCAGTTATTTCACCACTTCTTATAAATAGTTCCCATATATATCATTACATTACATTATTAGTAGTAGTAGTATTTACAGTATAATAATAATAAATGCACAAAAAATACACAATTATTATTAATTTTACACAATTATATTATTTATACACAATTATTATTATCTATTTATACACAATTATTATTATTTATTTATACACAATTATTATTATTATCATTGGTGTTATTTATTTGCATTTTTATTATTATTATTAGTAGTAGCAGTATTTATAATAATAATAATAATAAAAATAAATAATTAATTATTATCTATTATATACACAATTATTATTATCTATTTATACACAATTATTATTATTTATTGCATTACACAATTATTATTAGTTAATATTTATAATACATAATTATTATTATTTATAAACACATTTATTATTATTATTTTGCATTATTATTATTACTATTATTATTACTATTTTTTGCAATTATTATTATTAATAATAATATTAAAATTAAAATACATTGATGTTAATTATTTTGCATTTTTTTTTTATTAAACAATTAGTAGTAGTAGCAGTATTTATAATAATAATTCACAATTATTATTATTATATTGTATTTTAAATAATAAAATTAGTAGTAATAATAATAATAATACATACACTCTATTATTTATTTATTTATACACACATTTATTATTATTATTATTATTATTATTATTATATTGCAGTTATTATTACTATTTTGCAAATTATTATTATTATTATTATTATTATCATTGATGTTATTATTTTGCTTTTTTATTATTATTATTAGTAGTAGTAGCAGTATTTATAATAATAATAAAAATACACAATGATTATTATTTATGTATACACAATTATTATTATTATTATTATTAGTAGTAGTAGTAATAATAATAATAATAATAATAATACATACATACACTCTATTATTTATTTATTTATACACACATTTATTATTATTATTATTATTATATTATATTGCAGTTATTATTACTATTTTGCAATTATTATTATTATTATCATTGATTATATTATTTTGCATCAATTATTATTATTAGTATTTTGCAGTATTTATTAATAATATTACACAATTATTATTATAGTTAGTAGTAGTAGTAGTAGTGGTTGTAGTAATAATAATAATAATAATAATAATTGTGTATACATAAATAATAATATATAATAATAATAATACATACACTCTATTATTTATTTATACACACATTTATGATTATTTATTATTAGTATATTGGAGTTATTACTATTTTGCAATTATTATGAATATGATTTTGCTCTTCTTCTTCTTCTTAGTATTTATAATAATATTATACAGTATAATTAGGTTTTATTACGTTTACACGTTATTATTATTATTATTATTATTATTAGTAATATACGGGATATTGTTATTATTTATGAATATATTACTGTATATATGTTATTGTAAGATACGGGACATACAGACCTGAGATGGAGAGTTTCCCCTTACAGGGGAGCCGGTCATCCACCGATCCTCCGTCTGACGGCCTGGAAGACACCAGAGGACAGAGATGACATACTGGAGTCAGGAAGATGGCGTCACATTTAGCACCTTGGAAACATGGCAGCCTCTCAGGTCATCCTATATCCAGCACGGGGGGGGGGGGGGGTTGTATACGGGTAGTGCATTACACTGAGCATTGAAAACATTCCATTCAAACTCCATGCAGCTGATCAGCACGAATGTACACCCCCCTCCCCCCCCTCCCGGAGTGGTGCTGCAGCTTTAAGGAGAAGGGGCTTCCTCAGGGGTGGGCCCTGCACTTTGTAGGGGAGGCGTGGCTTCACACGTATGTGCGTACAACAATTACCTCTGTTCATAACCTTTCATATCTCCATCTTTTTCAATTCCCACCATGATGGTCCTTGTTCCAGCACTTCCTGTTACAGGGTGACAAACGCTCTGAACCCATCCCACATTTGTTCTCCTGCGTTGTCACCCTGTCACAGGGGCTTTCTGATGGAGACTAAAAAGTGGCTGTTTCTACACACATTACGCAGACATGGTCCACTGTTGTCACCGTCAGGGAAAACTCGCCCTGAGAAATGTCAGTCATCGATGGATTTGCATAGTGATAGGAAGTGGCTGCAAAGAGGCAGCAGGAGATCAGCAGTGCTGAGATGGGAATAAAGGAGGAAAAAAAGGTGAAGGAGGATTATTTAATAAACGGCAACAATAGGATAGGAGCCGAGAGCGAATCCTTCTATGGCCGGCCATAGACACACGGGTTGAGATTCGACTGATTTTTCTTCCGAAAGTCGGACCCAAGAATAAAATGGGAAAACAATTTTTTCTCTCTTAGCAGGTCAATGGCACCGGCCGATTTTCGTGGTTCCTCCCGTTTTCGGTGATCAGGCATGTTGGAAAATTCATGAAAAACGACCGATTTTGGACTCAATGATGGTACGAGGAGAGGAGGGGGAGAGAGGAGGAGAGAGGAAAGAGGAGAGGAGAGAGGAGGGGAGAGGAGAGAAGAGGGGAGGGGAGGGAGAGGAGAGGAGAGGAGAGGGGAGGGAGAGGAGAGGGGAGAGAGGAGGAGGAAGGAGAGGAGGGGAGAGAGGAGGAGAGAGGAAGAGGAGAGGAGAGAGGAGGAGGAGAGAGGGAGAGGAAGAGAAGAGGGGAGGGAAGGAGAGGAGAGGAGAGGGGAGGGAGAGGAGAGAGGGAGAGGAGGAGAGAGGAGAGGAGGGGAGAGAGGAGGAGAGAGGAGAGAGGAGGAGGAGAGAAGAGGGAGGGTGAGAGGAGAGAAGAGGGGAGGGGAGGGAGAGGAGAGGGGAGGAGAGGAGAGGGGAAGAGAGGAGGAGGAGAGGAGAGGAGGGGGAGGGAGAGGAGGAGGAGGAGAGGAAGAGGAGAGGAGAGAGGAGGGGAGAGGAGAGGAGAGAGAGGGGGGGAAAGGAGAGAAGAGGGAGGGAGAGGGGAGGGAGAGGGGAGGGGAGGGAGAGGAGAGGGGAGGGGAGGGGAGGGAGGGAGAGGGAGGGAGGGGAGGAGGAGAGGAGGAAGCCAAGAGGGAGAGGAGAGGGGTGAAGAGAGGAGAGAGGAGAGGGAAGGGGAGAGATGGAGAGAGGAAGAAGGAGAGAGGAGAGAGAAAAGAGGAGAGGAGGAGAAAGAGGAGGGAGGGAGAGGAGAGGGGAGGAGAGGAAGAGGAAGAGGAGAGGAGAGGGGAGGGAGAGTGAGAGGAGGAGGAGAGGGAGGAGATTTACCTCTTCTCCTCACAATTCCCTTGAGGGAGAGGGGGAGGAGAGGGAGAGGAGAGGAGAGGGGAGGGGAGGGGAGAGGGAGAGGAAGGGAAGAGGGAGAGGAGGGAGAGGAGTCGGGGAGAGGAGAGGAGAGGGAGAGTGTGGAGAGGGGAGGGGAGAGGAGAGGAAGGTGGAGAGGTGAGGGAGGGGAGGGGAGAGGTGAGGTGAGGAGAGGGGAGAGGAAAGGAGAGGGGTGAGGAGGGGGGAGGGGAGGGGGGAGGGGGGGAGGAGAGAAGAGGAGAGGAGAGGGAGGGGAGGAGGTGAGGGGAGAGGAGGAGGGGAGGAGGGGATAGGAAATCTTTTTTTTTGGGGAGAGGAGGGAGGAGAGTTGGGGAGGGGGAGGTTGAGGGAGTCAGGGAGGGGTTTCGATGAGGGGAGGGGAGAGAGGGAGAGAGAGGAGAGGGGTGGAGGAGGGAGGGGTGGAGGAGAGAAGGGAAGTGGAGAGGGGAAGGGGAGAGGTGAGAGGAGAGGAGAGGAGGGGAGGGGAGAGGTATTTCTTTCCCTTGTCCTACGTTCTCCAGAAATTTGGAGTGGGGAGGGGAGGGGAGAGGGAAGGGGATGTACCTCTTCCCCCCCCCCCCCCCCCTTCCCCGGAACAACCCCCCTCGAGATAGGACCCCCATTACCCCTGTACCTAGTTGTCCCCCAACCCCCACACGCCCCCCAACCGCACACACCCTATCAGTGAGTTATTTCAGATGTTGGGGGGAAGTGTTTCCCTGCGCACCCACCGCTCACTTCCTGCCTGCTAATCCTACAACATCGAGCTGAGAGCCTGAGAACGTCCAATGAGGGGAGGTATTTCCCTGCACACAAGGCACTTCCTGCCTTTGTCCCCACTGAAGAGATACATCCTGTCTATTTGTCATGGTGTCACGGAGACAGGAAGTGACTTGGGGAAATCAAAAAATGTCACAGCTACCAGCAGGATGGGACTAGAGTGGAACCCTTCCAATGGAGACCCCTGTTCTGGTGAGAACGGTATAAGAGGGGATTTCCCTCCACAGTCACTTCAGGAGAAATCTCCCCCGTGGAACACAGACGGCAAACAAACCCGAGAGGAGCTTCAGCCCTTCAGTACTCCAGGATTTAGGTAAACTGTACATCTGCTGACCCTTTAAGGCACCCTAAGGCCTCACTAAGGTGTCAGACATGATGACCATACTGTCCAAGCACTGGACGCCATGTGCCAATACAGGAGCTCTTCTCCATAGAAAGGTGAAGGATTGGGCAGATCAGGACTTGGGAAAAGAGATGCGTCTCTCAGAACACCACCAATCCAGAGCTCTGATCATTCCCAAAACATGTATGGACAGCCAACGCCCAACCAAATCATTGTGGCCTACATCCCAACACCCGGGAATACAAACACTCCAAATATCAAGGACCGGCCATGGCCACGTGTCCATATCCTGAGCTGGGAAAACGAATATTCCATACATGGAAGACCAGCCATGGCCACGTGTCCCATATACTGAGCTGGGGGAAAACGAATATTCCATACATGGAAGACGGGGGCCATGGCCACGTGTCCCATCATATCCTGAGCTGGGAAAACGAATATTCCATACATGGAAGACCAGCCATGGCCACGTGTCCCATATCCTGAGCTGGGGAAAACGAATATTCCATACATGGAAGACCAGCCATGGCCACGTGTCCCATATACTGAGCTGGGAAAACGAATATTCCATACATGGAAGGCCAGCCATGGCCACGTGTCCCATATCCTGAGCTGGCTGGGAAAACGAATATTCCATACATGGGAAGACCAGCCATGGCCACGTGTCCCATATACTGAGCTTTCAGATCCTTTGTTGCTCATAGTTTCCTGTGATCTTCCTGGGTCATTTTGTCCCTCCCAGATCCCTCTCCCCCTTGTAATTCCCTCTCTAACCTCCCAAATCCCTCTGACCTTTCCAGATCCCAATATCTTTCCAGCATACCTCTGTTGTTCTTCAATCCATCTGCACTTACTGGACTCCTTGGTCCTCCTGAGATCCCTTTATTGTTTTGTCCCTCCTTGATTACTTATTACTCCTCAGATCCTTTGTCTCTCTGACCTCTCGGTCCTCCTGAGATCCCTTTATGTTTTGTCCCTCCTTGATTACTTATTACTCCTCAGATCCTTTGTCTCTGACCCCTCCGTCCTCCTGAGATCCAACTCTGTTTTGTCCCTCCTTGATTACTTATTACTCCTCAGATCCTTTGTCTCTCTGACCTCTTGGTCCTCCTGAGATCCCCTTTATGTTTTGTCCCTCCTTGATTACTTATTACTTCCTCAGATCCTTTGTCTCTCTGACCTCTCGGTCCTCCTGAGATCCAGCTCTGTGTTTGTCCCTCCTTGATTTTCTTCTTACTCCTCCCTCAGATCCTTTGTCTCTCTGACCTCTCGGTCCTCCTGAGATCCCGCCCTGTTTTGTCCCTCCTTGATTTCTTATTACTTCTCAGATCCTTTGTCTCTCTGACCTCTCGGTCCTCCTGAGATCTCGCTCTGCTTTGTCCCTCCTTGATTACTTATTACTTCTCAGATCCTTTCTCTCTGACCTCTCGGTCCTCCTGAGATTCCTTTATGTTTTGTCCCTCCTTGATTCTTATTACTCTTCAGATCCTTTGTCTCTCTGACCTCTCGGTCCTCCTGAGATCCCCTCTGTTTTGTCCCTCCTTGATTTACTTATTACTTCTCAGATCCTTTGTCTCTCTGACCTCTCGGTCCTCCTGAGATCCCTTTATGTTTTGTCCCTCCTTGATTACTTATTACTCCTCAGATCCTTTGTCTCTCTGACCTCTCGGTCCTCCTGAGATCCCCTTTATGTTTTGTCCCTCCTTGATTACTTATTACTCTCAGATCCTTTGTCTCTCTGACCTCTCGGTCCTCCTGAGATCCCTTTATGTTTTGTCCCTCCTTGATTTCTTCTTACTTCTCAGATCCTTTGTCTCTCTGACCTCTCGGTCCTCCTGAGATTCCTTTATGTTTTGTCCCTCCTTGATTACTTATTACTCCTCAGATCCTTTGTCTCTCTCTGACCTCTCTCCGTCCTCCTGAGATTCCTTTATGTGTTTTGTCCCTCCTTGATTACTTATTACTCCTCAGATCCTTTGTCTCTCTGACCCCCTCGGTCCTCCTGAGATCCCTTTATGTTTTGTCCCTCCTTGATTACTTATTACTCCTCAGATCCTTTGTCTCTCTGACCTCTCGAGTCCTCCTGAGATTCCTTTATGTTTTGTCTCTCCTCCTTGATGAACCCTTCTTATTACTCCCCAGATCCTTTGTCTCTCTGACCTCTCGGTCCTCCTGAGATCTCGCTCTGTTTATCCCTCCTTGATTACTTATTACTGGGACAGATCCTTGTGCGCTCTCTGACTCCTCGGTCCTCCTGAGATCTCGCTCTGTTGTATCCCTCCTTGATTACTTATTACTTCTCAGATCCTCACTTTGTCTCTCTGACCCCTCCGTCCTCCTGAGATTCCTTTATGTTTTGTCCCTCCTGGATTTCTGGATGTACTCCTGCAGATCCTTGTCTCTCTGACATTACTGATTTTTTTTTTCGGTCCTCCTGAGATTCCTTTATGTTTTGTCCCTCCTTGGTTACTTATTACTCCTCAGAAACCTTTGTCTCTCTGACCTCTCGGAGAACCTGAGATTCCTTTATGTTTTGTCCCTCCTTGATCAGAACTTATTACTCCTCAGGATCCTTTGTCTCTCTGACCTCTCGTCCTCCTGAGATTCCTTTATGTTTTGTCCCTCCTTGATTACTTATTACTCCCTCAGATCCTTTGTCTCTCTGACCTCTCGGTCCTCCTGAGACCCTTTATGTTTTGTCCCTCCTTGATTTCTTCTTACTTCTCAGATCCCGTCTCTCTGACCTCTCGGTCCTCCTGAGATTCCTTTATGTTTTGTCTCCTCCTTGGTTACTCTCTGACCTCTGGGCTTTCCTTTTTTTACTCCTCAGATCCTTTGTCTTTCTCTGACCTCTCGGTCCTCCTGAGATTCCTTTATGTTTTGTCCCTCCTTGATTACTTATTACTTCTCAGATCCTTTGTCTCTCTGACCCCTCCGTCCTCCTGAGATCCCTTTATGTTTTGTCCCTCCTTGATTACTTATTACTCCTCAGATCCTTTGTCTCTCTGACCTCTCGGTCCTCCTGAGATCCCTTTATGTTTTGTTCCTCCTTGATTACTTATTACTCCTCAGATCCTTTCTTCTCTCTGACTCTCTCGGTCCTCCCTGAGATCCCTTTATGTTTTGTCCCTCCTTGATTACTTATTACACCTCAGATCCTTTGTCTCTCTGACCTCTCGGTCCTCCTGAGATCCCGCTCTGTTTTGTCCCTCCTTGATTACTTATTACACCTCAGATCCTTTGTCTCTCTGATCTCTCGGTCCTCCTGAGATTCCTTTATGTTTTGTCCCTCCTTGATTACTTATTACTCCTCAGATCCTTTGTCTCTCTGACCCCTCCGTCCTCCTGAGATTCCTTTATGTTTTGTTCCTCCTTGATTACTTATTACTCCTCAGATCCTTTCTCTCTGACCTCTCGGTCCTCCTGAGATCCCTTTATGTTTTGTTCCTCCTTGATTACTTATTACTCCTCAGATCCTTTGTCTCTCTCAGACCCCTCCGTCTCCTGAGATCCCGCTCTGTTTTGTCTCTCCTTGATTACTTATTTACTCCTCAGATCCTTTGTCTCTCTGACCCCTCTGTCCCCGCGGGATCCCCATCTCTCCGATCCCTCTGAACCCTCCAAGCCTACTTCCCCTTATGTGATGTAGATGAGGAGAGGGGTCGGAGTTATAAGTGGCATATGGCATCATAGTAGAGTCAGTGAGCCGCTGAACGCCATTGTTGGGACTTACCCTGCGTGCGCTGTGCTGCAGGACTTGCTCCTCCTTGCGGTGCTGGCTCGGACATGTAGGTCATTATACGACTGTTGCACCCACCAGGAGACTCTTGGCAGCTTCCAGCGCCTGTTCCTTCTGAGTACAGGCCCCCAGAAGCTTCATCGCCCCGTCCCGGATCCGCACCTCGTGGTCAATCCGCTTCTGGATGTCCGTGTCCTGCAAGACAGCGATGCGCACATTACTGATTTTTTTTTTCCAACACAAGTTGTTAAATGTCCTGAAAATGACTTAAACCCCCAAAACAAGTTACACTTCATGAAAGCCGAAAGCCGAGAACCTAAAGATCCTGATGCCTCTCACAGTAACCATCAGAAGCTACAGCAAGGTAGGTAGATCCATCGTCAGACACGTCATCCAGCAATGCCGATCCATGTCAGTTGTGATGCCCAACACCAACCAACCAACCCAACGAAGAAAAAAGCATGCGCCGCCACCGACACACATCTAGGGCGTTCCCTGGTCACCCGCCAAATGACTGGTCCTCTGGATTACAGTTGTCATATACAAGGGGTTGGGGTCTCCTAAGTGGTGGATTGACATTGTGGGCTATGCTTTTTTTTTTTTGGTGAATCAGTTATTACTTCTTGATTCATGTAAGGAAGGTGGATATCTGCTTGCCCCCCCCCCCCTTATTATAAAGAGACCTTCCAGATGATAAGTTCTCCCCTCCCCCATAGATTCTCATAACCAATGGGCTAGGGTTGAGGGGAAGATGCCCTTGTGCTCATCAATATAGGGGCAAGGTGCCTCACCAGAAGGGTTTCCTCTAGCAAGGCACCCTCCCCCATGTTGAAGACACGTGGTCAGGTATGTTGCAGGAGGGCAGGGGGTATATGCTTGGTCTGGATTTTGGGGGGGGAGAACCCAAACCACTTTTCTTTTGCATGGGCTCCCCCATAAAATCCATACCAGACCCTTATTCAGTCTCTCTCAACCTTTTCAACGCAGAGGAACCTTTGAAATAACTTTCCAGTCTCAGGGAACCCCTGCTGAAAATGTTCCTATGTCTACAATTCATGATACATCGGTGGTCGGTGGGAAGATTGCTCCTCACACTTGAGGCCACTGGGAAGAATTCCCCCCTTACAGACAGAAAAATAGGTCCAATACTGTCAGTGGGACCTTATCTGAGAGGCAGAAATTGCTCAAGGAACCCCTAGGAACCTTTGGAGGAACCCTAAAGTCCCAGGGAACCCTGGTGGAGAAACCCTTCCATTATCAATGATAAGGACCTAGCAAGTCATTTTAGGAGAAACCACACACTTCTGTTTTTTTTTGTTTTGTTTTTAAGAGTGCCATTGGCTGTTATGGTCCATCATAACAACCAATGAATGTGCGGTCGCTAATGTAGTAACCAGTAATGTCACTGGTTGCTAGGACGCAGGCAGCACAGCGGGAAGTTGTCATTTAGTAGCAATACCACCACTAAATGAATGCCTTCTGCTGCAGTAGCACACAGGTTTACACAGGAAAAACAGGCCGACTGTCCGGAGATGATGGGCCCAGGACAACCTGGACCCATGTATAAATCCTGCAGACGGTCCATAGATGACAGCCTTGGACAGCCTGAACCCATCTATATAAACCCTGCAAACTGCCCATAGATGACGGTCCTGGACAACCTGAACCCATTTATAAACCCTGCAAACTGCCCATAAATGGTGGCCCTGGACAGCCTGAACCCATCCTGCAGACTGCCCATAGATGACGGCCCTGGACAGCCTGAACCCATCCTGCAGACTGCCCATAGATGATGGCCCAGGACAATCACCTCCACAAACAAGTCAACGATGGTGGCCCCTACCTATCCATTCTAGCAGGTTCCCTTTTAGAGTGGAATCCCCCATCCAGTGAGAGATGGAGATACTCACAGTTCTGTGCTCATCCATACTGGAGATGTTCTGCATGTATCATGTGTGGGGCTCTGACACCACCACGGCCTATGGCAGCCCCTTGTACATGAATGTGTTCAGGTGTGTCAGTGCAACAACTGAGTGAGGAGACATTCCCTCATGCTGGGTCATGTATGAGCGTACTGACCAACCGCCACGTTCTGTCCGTGTCCGGAGTGTCAGTGTGTCTATGTTGTATCGGTATGTATGCGGTGTCAGTGTGCTTCTAGAAGGTGTCAGTGTCTCTGCGGTGTCAGTGTGTTTCTAGAAGGTGTCAGTGTCTCTGCGGTGTCAGTGTGTTTCTAGAAGGTGTCAGTGTGTCTGCAGTGTGTCAGTTTGTTTCTAGAAGGTGTCAGTGTGTCTGCAGTGTGTGTGTCAGTGTGTTTCTAGAAGGTGTCAGTGTGTCTGCAGTGTGTCAGTGTGTTTCTAGAAGGTGTCAGTGTGTCTGCAGTGTGTCAGTGTGCTTCTAGAAGATGTCAGTGTCTCTGCAGTGTGTTTCTAGAAGGTGTCAGTGTCTCTGAGGTGTCAGTGTGTCTCTGCGATGTCAGTGTGTCTGCAGTGTGTTTCTAGGAGGTGTCAGTGTGTTTCTAGGTGTCAGTGTCTCTGCGGTGTCAGTGTCTCTGCGGTGTCAGTGTCCCTGCGGTGTCAGTGTCTCTGCGGTGTCAGTGTCTCTGCGGTGTCAGTGTCCCTGCGGTGTCAGTGTCTCTGCGGTGTCAGTGTGTCTGCGGTGTCAGTGTCCCTGCGGTGTCAGTGTCCCTGCGGTGTCAGTGTCTCTGCGGTGTCAGTGTCCCTGCGGTGTCAGTGTCTCTGCGGTGTCAGTGTCCCTGCGGTGTCAGTGTCCCTGCGGTGTCAGTGTCTCTGCGGTGTCAGTGTGTCTGCGGTGTCAGTGTGTCTCTGCGGTGTCAGTGTCCCTGCGGTGTCAGTGTCTCTGCGGTGTCAGTGTCTCTGCGGTGTCAGTGTGTCTGCGGTGTCAGTGTCTCTGCGGTGTCAGTGTGCTCCTAGGAGGTGTCAGTCAGTGACTGTCTGTAGTGTCAGTGCGTCTCGGGGAATCCTCCCAGGATCGGTGAATGAGGCCTCCATGGTCTGCAGTGACAGTGCGGAGGGTGGGGGGATGTGCTGGTGTCAGTGGGCAGTATAGAGGAAGATGGGGGGAGGGGGGAGGGGGGAGGGGGGGGGGCGTACAGAGAGGAGAAGACACAACTGCAGCTGCTAAAAATACACCCAGACCAGGGGGGGGAGGGGGAGGGGGGGCAGGGCTGACATCCCCCCACCTCTGTGTGCATTGTACATATGTATGTGACCCCCAATGTGTCCTGGCCTGTCACCCAGCACCCCAATATTCTCATACCCAGCACCCCAATATTCTCATACTCGCCCAGCACCCCATATTCTCATACCCAGCACCCCAATATTCTCACACTCACCCAGCACCCCAATATTCTCATACTCGCCCAGCACCCCATATTCTCACATCACCCAGCACCCCAATATTCTCAGTCACCCAGCACCCCAATATTCTTATACCCAGCACCCCAATATTCTCATACTCACCCAGCACCCCAATATTCTCATACTCACCCAGCACCCCAATATTCTCAGTCACCCAGCACCCAAATATTCTCACACTCAACCAGCACCCCCAATATTCTCATACTCGCCCAGCACCCCATATTCTCATACCCAGCACCCCAATATTCTCAGTCACCCAGCACCCCAATATTCTCAGTCACCCAGCACCCCAATATTCTTATACCCAGCACCCCAATATTCTCATACTCACCCAGCACCCCAATATTCTCATACTCACCCAGCACCCCAATATTCTTATACCCAGCACCCCAATATTCTCAGTCACCCAGCACCCCAATATTCTCATACTCACCCAGCACCCCAATATTCTCAGTCACCCAGCACCCCAGTATGCTCACACTCACCCAGCACCCCAGTATGTTCACACTCACCCAGCACCCCAATATTCGCACACTTACCCAGCACCCCATATTCTCATACCCAGCACCCCAATATTCTCATACTCACCCAGCACCCCAATATTCTCATACTCACCCAGCACCCCAATATTCTCATACCCAGCACCCCAATATTCTCACACTGACCCAGCACCCCAATATTCTCATACTCACCCAGCACCCCAATATTCTCACACTCACCCAGCACCCCAATATTCTCAGTCACCCAGCACCCCATTATATTGCCAGTCACCCAGCACCCCAATTTTCTCACAGTCACCAGTACCCCAATACTGTCAGTCACCCAGGACCCCAATATTCTCACTCATCCAGTACACCAATATTATCACAGTCACCCAGTACCCCAACACTGTCACAGTCCCCAAGCACCCCAATAATGTCAAAGTCACCCAGCACCCCAATATTCTCACACTCATCCAATACCTACTCTAATACTGTCACAGTCACCCAGCACCCCAAACACTGTCATCTCAGCACCCCAATACTGTCATCCAGTACCCCAATATTGTCACAGCCACTTAGCACCCCAATATTGTCAGTGACTCAGCACCCCAATAGTGTCACAGACACTCAGCACCCCAATACTGCCAGTGCCATTCAGCATCCCAGTATTATCACAGTCACCCTGCACCTCAATATTTTCAGTCACCCAGCACCCCAGTATCAGTCACCCAGCACCCCAATATTGTCAGTCACCCAGCACCCCAACATTGCACAGTCACCCATAGCACCCAAATATTCTCAGTCACCAAGCACCCCAATATTGCCACAGTCACCCAGCACCCCAATATTGTCAGAATCACCCAGCACCCCAATGTTTCAGTCACCATGCCCCGCACTCTCTACATGTATCCCACCACCCTACACCACTCACATGTAGAAGACCATGCAAAGCTCCCCCCACCCGTGGGCGAGGTGTCGGGCATTCCATCCCCTTGCTGCCACCTATATGTGGACTCACCCCATGCAGGCCAGAGATTTCCTCCCACTGGGGCCACAGAGTCCCAGCAGGCACAGGAGACTTCTCCTCACATGCCAGAGGTGAAGAATTGAGGTGCCTGGATGTGGGATTGGACCCTGGCCTAGCTATAAATTCCTGAGTAGAGGTCAGGGGGGAAGGAGATCCTTTCTGACACCTTACTGCCTGGACCTGGTTGGACCTGAAGCTAGGCCTGTATTTCCCCTCTGTCCACCTTGCCCCCAAAACTTTCTAATCCTTGGCCCTTGCTTGTTGCCGTATGGTGGACATGAAGCCAGGACCCTCACTCCTCGAGGATTTAGTGATCCACAGAGTACTGCTGGCCCCTCTGACCATCTGTGTGACCCCTCACTCTGCTGACCATCCTGTGTGGACCCCTCATTCTGCTGACCATCCTGTGTGGACCCCTCACTCTGCTGACCATCCTGTGTGGACCCCTCACTCTGCTGACCATCCTGTGTGGACCCCTCACTCTGATGACCCTGTGTGGACCCCTCACTCTGCTGACCATCCTGTGTGGACCCCTCATTCTGATGACCATCCTGTGTGGACCCCTCACTCTGATGACCATCCTGTGTGGACCCCTCACTCTGATGACCATCCTGTGTGGACCCCTCACTCTGCTGACCATCCTGTGTGGACCCCTCACTCTGATGACCATCCTGTGTGGACCCCTCACTCTGCTGACCATCCTGTGTGGACCCCTCACTCTGATGACCATCCTGTGTGGACCCCTCACTCTGCTGACCATCCTGTGTGGACCCCCCCTGCACCATCTGCTGTGGACCCCTCATCCTGACCATCCTGTGTGGACCCCTCACTCTGATGACCATCCTGTGTGGACCCCTCACTCTGCTGACCATCCTGTGTGGACCCCTCACTCTGCTGACCATCCTGTGTGGACCCCTCATTCTGCTGACCATCCTGTGTGGACCCCTCACTCTGATGACCATCCTGTGTGGACCCCTCACTCTGCTGACCATCCTGTGTGGACCCCTCACTCTGCTGACCATCCTGTGTGGACCCCTCACTCTGCTGACCATCCTGTGTGGACCCCTCACTCTGCTGACCATCCTGTGTGGACCCCTCACTCTGCTGACCATCCTGTGTGGACCCCTCACTCTGCTGACCATCCTGTGTGGACCCTTCTGCCCAGCCCGACACAGCCAGTGGGTGACAATATTTCTGCCACTTCCTCCTCGCCTCTGTTCCATGGATTGGGCCAAACACCAGGGCCAATCCCCCCTCATATTTCTGCCCCCTACAGGTCTTAAGGACTACTACAGAAAGATTCTGCCTTTGCTGTGGACTACCCGACTAAAGGGAAGATCAATGAGTCCAGTCCCCAAGAGCTGGCACACCATGTGGACCTGAACCAAGCTCCTGAAGGCCTACCACCCTCTGCTACTGATTGAGGTACCGTTGATTCTGATTTGGGTGCAGGTCCCGGGGGTCTTCAGTTCACAGCCTATAACAGGCTCTACTTTGGTAACCCAGGAGAAGCATTTACAAAAATGTATGGATAAAGGGTAATGGGAATTTTGGGGTTCAGGGGCATTATTCATGATTGTGAGCCCACAAATTGTGCACCCAGGAGCAATTAGACCCCGTCCTGGTGTAGTGATACCGTTAGCCAGGGGCACCAAGCGCCTCTGGTTACCATCAACCTCGACTATGGGCTTGGGCCTAAATGCTGCACCGTGCGAGTGATGGAAGGACTGCCAGAGGACATGTGGATCCAAGCTCACCAGGAATCCACTAGAAGAATATTGGGCACCCTACCAGCGGGTGAAACCTCGTACCACCTTCTATTTCTTCCACTAGAGAGGTAACCTGGGAAAAGGACTGGTTTAAGAAGGAATCGGCCACTGACCCCACGCTGTCTGGGTAGGGACAGGCAACCAGAAAGCTAACGAAAGAATAGTGCCGGAAAATGGATTGCTGTACAGCTGAGACCATTTCGGAGGGGTGACTCCGGACAGCTAAACAGCTGAGTGTCCCACAGTGGTTTTTGGCCTAACTCTTGCACCTCGCCCACAACATTCCGGAGATTAGAACAGGCCCTTCTACTGACCTAGAATGTCTCAGTCTGCTGCCCACTTCTGTTGAAACTGACACCTGTTACTGACAGAAAGCTGGGGACCATCCCAAATCCTCACTGCAGCCATTGCCTGCTATTGGGAATCTATTCACAGAACCCAAAGTTGCCAAAGCCACGGTCACAGTCTTCACAAGAGAAGGCTTCCAGCTGAACCTTTGTCAGATCCGGGGAATACTCCCTACCATCTTCAACTGTACTTTGAAGGCTATGTTTTATGTGGACACGGAGCCAAACTGGAGACTAAACCTGCCACATCTCCTCCTTACCATTACGTACCGCAGGAATCCACGGGTTTCTGGCCTTTTGTACTGTATGGGAGGAAGGTCCAGGGATCATTGACCCTTCTGAAGGAGTCCTGAGAGGTGCAGCAGCCGGACGCTGGGATCCCCTTGGTTTGTACTGTATGGGAGGAAGGTCCAGGGATCATTGACCCTTCTTCCTGAGAGGTGCAGCAGCCGGACGCTGGGATCCCCTTGGTGCCCTTTGTACTGTATGGGAGGAAGGTCCAGGGATCATTGACCCTTCTGAAGGAGTCCTGAGAGGTGCAGCAGCCGGACGCTGGGATCCCCATGGTGCCCTTTGTACTGTATGGGAGGAAGGTCCAGGGATCATTGACCCTTCTGAAGGAGTCCTGAGAGGTGCAGCAGCCGGACGCTGGGATCCCCTTGGTGCCCTTTGTATGTATGTGAATAGATAAGCAAACTAAAACCTCAGAACTGCCCAAATGTGCCAAAAGACTTGGTATGGCCAGGCGGGCCGAACCAGAGACTTCACAGAATCCCAACAAGGGCTTCTGATTTACCAACCCCCAAACAAGCTGCAGTCTATCTGGGAAGGGCCCTTTCGGATTCCTTGAGTTACTAAAAGCAACTACATCCTTACATTAAACAAGGAATACTATGGTCCTAATCTGCCCACCTTTGCCACCTGCCCCCTTACTCCCCGAGGAAGAAGAGGATGCTTTACTGGACCTTCTGGAAGCAACTCACCACCAAACCAATGTGAGCCAAGCCCTGCTGAAACCACAAAAAAAGGGGAAATGGGAAGGCTGCCATCTAACAGCAGGGCCCTGTTTTTGCCACCCTGCCAGTAGAACATTGACCACCCACCAGGGGAAGACCTTGGGGACCTCAGCTATCCCACAGGCACCCTATCAGGATCCTGAACTAGTCCAAAATACCAATAAAATATGAGGTACAGGAATATCAGGAGCGTGTAGTGCTCCTGCTCCATCACATCTGCTGGTCTCATTCCAGCATCCTGGTTTTGGCTGTGACACGTTCCTCCTGTCTGTCCACCTGAAAGGTGATTGATGTGGTCAGTCTCTGGGTGGAGACCAAACCTGCAGTCTCATGCTTGTGATATTGTCTTCCATGATCCAAGCTCCCCGTTTGTCTTCTCTGCTAGATAGGATTGGCTCATTGACGACCTTGGATTGGATATGGACTTAGCTCTGAACTCTGCCTGCCTTTTGACTACAGATCTGACCCTGAATATTCTGATCCTTGCCTTCCCCCGGACTCTCATTGAACCACTCTGCCAACCGCAAGTACCTTTTTGCTGTGTCAAGTTCATTCCTGCCCCGGTGTGATGGCCAGGCACTATAGCATTGTTCTATGAGACCTGGGGGCAACCGAGTACTGGCCTCATGAGGCCTGCTTGCCTCATGAGAAGCCAGCTATAAGGGGGCTGCTATAGGTGAAGCTAAAACGATCATCATAGATTTCGTGTGTGGAATGTTCAGCTGTGATCACATTGTCAGCAATGCTTATCCCTGTCACCCCTGCGTAGGGGCCAGCGTGACAAGGAAATGCTAAAATCCGATCATCATAGATTTCGTGTGCCCTCAATGTTGGTGCCTCAGTGATCACATTGTCACCCATTGCCTATGCCCTCACCCACGATGCCCTCACCCACGATGCCCTCACCCACGATGATTTCCACAGTGCCCTCACCCAATGCCCTCACCCACGATGCCCTCACCCACAATGCCCTCAGATTTCCCCACGATGCCCTCACCCCAATGCCCTCACCCATGGTGCCCTCACCCACGATGCCCTCACCCACGATGCCCTCACCCAAGATTTCCTCACCCACAATGCCCTCACCCAAGATTTCCTCACCCACAATGCCCTCACCCACAATGCCCTCACCATGGTGCCCTCACCCATGATGCCCTCACCCACATGTGTCCTCACCCATGATGCCCTCACCCACGCACCCACTGTGCCCTCACCCACGGTGCCCTCACCCACGATGCCCTCACCCCATGCCCTCACCCACAATGCCCTCACCCATGGTGTCCTCACCCATGATGCCCTCACCCATGCACCCACAATGTTCTCACCCACGATGCCCACACCCACGATGCCCACACCCACAATGCCCTCACCCATGGTGCCCTCCCTTGGAAAACTCCAAAAGAAGATTTCTTGTGCACACCTCTACACATGGACTGGGGGTCCTTCTCAGCCAGGTTGGGATGAGGACATAGAAGAACACCCTATTGCCTTCCGTAGGAGAAGCACCTCTAGGTATCACTGGTCTCTTGGGGGGTAATGGCCTCTGGGTATCGCCGGTCTTTGGGGGTAATGGCCTCTGGGGGTAATGGCCTCCGGGTTTCGCCGGTCTCTGGGGGTAATGGCCTCCGGGTATCGCCGGTCTCTGGGGGTAATGGCCTCCGGGTATCGCCGGTCTCTGGGGGTAATGGCCTCCGGGTATCGCCGGTCTCTGGGGGTAATGGCCTCCGGGTATCGCCGGTCTCTGGGGGTAATGGCCGCCGGGTATCGCCGGTCTCTGGGGGTAATGGCCGCCGGGTCTCTGGGGGTAATGGGCCGGGGTCGCCGGTCTCTGGGGGTAATGGCCGCCGGGGGTCGCCGGTCTCTGGGGGTAATGGCCGCCGGGTATCGCCGGTCTCTGGGGGTAATGGCCGCCGGGTATCGCCGGTCTCTGGGGGTAATGGCCGCCGGGTATCGCCGGTCTCTGGGGGTAATGGCCGCCGGGTATCACCGGTCTCTGGGGGTAATGGCCGCCGGGTATCGCCGGTCTCTGGGGGTAATGGCCGCCGGGTATCGCCGGTCTCTGGGGGTAATGGCCGCCGGTCTCTGGGGGTAATGGCCGCCGCCGGTCTCTGGGGGTAATGGCCGCCGGTCTCTGGGGGTAATGGCCGCCGGTCACTGTCTCTGGGGGTAATGGCCGCCGGGGGTCGCTTCCGGTCTCTGGGGGGTAATGGCCGCCGGGTATCGCCGGTCCTGGGGGTAATGGCCGGAACCCGGTATCGCCGGTTCTGGGGGTAATGGCCGCACGGGTATCCACATGGTCTCTGGGGGCTCCTCTATCTGGGGGTAAATGGGTCTCTGGGGGTAATGGCCGCCAACCGGTCTCTGGGGGTAATGGCCGCCGGTCTCTGGCCGGTCTCTGGGGGTAATGGCCCCACGGTCTTGGGGGTAATGGCCGGCCGGTCTTCTGGGGGTAATGGCCGCCGGTCTCTGGGGGTAATGGCCGCCGGTCTCTGGGGGTATGGCCCGGTCTCTGGGGGTAATGGGCGGTCTCTACATGGCCGGGGTAATGGCCGCCGGGTATCGCCGGTCTCTGGGGGTAATGGCCGCCGGGTATCGCCGGTCTCTGGGGGTAATGGCCGCCGGTCTCTGGGGGTAATGGCCGCCGGTCTCTGGGGGTAATGGTCGCCGGTCTCTGGGGGTAATGGTCGCCGGTCTCTGGGGGTAATGGTCGTCGGTCTCTGGGGTAATGGTCGTCGGTCTCTGGGGGTAATGGTCGCCGGTATCGCCGGTCTCTGGGGGTAATGGCCGCCGGGTATCGCCGGTCTCTGGGGGTAATGGCCGCCGGTCTCTGGGGGTAATGGCCGCCGGTCTCTGGGGGTAATGGTCGCCGGTCTCTGGGGGTAATGGCCTCTGGGTATCACTGGTCTCTTGGGGGTAATGGGCGCCGGTTTCTGGGGGTAATGGTCGCCGGTCTCTGGGGGTAATGGTCGCCGGTCTCTGGGGGTAATGGTCGCCGGGTATCGCCGGTCTCTGGGGGTAATGGCCGCCGGCTCTGGGGTAAATGGTCGCCGGTCTCTGGGGGTAATGGCCTCTGGGTATCACTGGTCTCTGGGGGTAATGGCCGCCGTCTCTGGGGGTAATGGTCACCGGTCTCTGGGGGTAATGGTCGCCGGGTATCGCCGGTCTCTGGGGGTAATGGTCGCCGGTCTCTGGGGGTAATGGTCGCCGGTCTCTGGGGTAATGGTCGTCGGTCTCTGGGGGTAATGGTCGTCGGTCTCTGGGGGTAATGGTCGCCGGGTATCGCCGGTCTCTGGGGGTAATGGTCGCCGGTCTCTGGGGGTAATGGCCTCTGGGTATCACTGGTCTCTGGGGGTAATGGCCGCCGGTATCTGGGGTAAATGGTCGCCGGTCTCTGGGGGTAATGGTCGCCGGTCTCTGGGGGTAATGGTCGCCGGTCTCTGGGGGTAATGGTCGCCGGTCTCTGGGGGTAATGGTCGCCGGTCTCTGGGGGTAATGGTCGCCCGGTCTCTGGGGGTAATGGCCGCCGGTCTCTGGGGGTAATGGTCCCGGTCTCTGGGGGTAATGGTCGCCTGGCCCTACAACGGATTCAGCCTTATCATCCAGTAATAATGGGCTGTTCAGAGGAGCCCCCATGATGGATGCACAATCCAAAAGTGTCTAAAGGGGAACCCATTAAGATTTCCCTGTTGGCATCTGAGAGGGAAGAAGTTGGGGGTCCCACAGGTTGGGGTTCCACAAGCTCTCTATCCCCCAAGAGTAGCTCACTAACCCGCGCCCCCTTACATATGAGACCCTCCAGTAGGTGGCACCATTCCTTCACACTGCTCCTCCCACCACACCACACCACCGTGGATGAGGTGCCGGTCAGCCCAACCCCCTTCTACAACCTGTATGTAGATTCCCCACCTGCCAGCCGTGGATCTCCTCCCACAGGTGCCACATAGTCCCGGCTGGAGACACAAGGTTCCCCTCTAGTCCTGCTCCTGATGCAGCCGGGCAGAAGTGGGTGGAGCCTTTCACTTTGCCAGCCTGAAATGAAGCATCTGGCTGTATGGCCGCAGGACTATGCCCCATCGTGGCCCTAAATACCCGGGCAGGGGCCACTACAGGGGCGGACTGACAACTCATGGGGCCCCCGGGCAGGGGCCACTACAGGGGCGGACTGACAACTCATGGGGCCCCCGGGCAGGGGCCACTACAGGGGCGGACTGACAACTCATGGGGCCCCCGGGCAGGGGCCACTAGCATTTCTTCATCTTTGTCCAACTCTGTGTTCCTGTACCTCCATAACACAGCACTCTACTGGTCCCCCATAACACAGCACTCTCTACTGGTCCCCCATAACACAGCACTCTCTACTGGTCCCCCATAACACAGCACTCTACTGGTCCCCCATAACACAGCACTCTACTGGTCCCCCATAACACAGCACTCTCCACTGGTCCCCCATAACACAGCACTCTCTACTGGTCCCCCATAACACAGCACTCTCCACTGGTCCCCCATAACACAGCACTCTCCACTGGTCCCCCATAACACAGCACTCTCTACTGGTCCCCCATAACACAGCGCTCTACTGGTCCCCCATAACACAGCACTCTACTGGTCCCCCATAAACACAGCACTCTACTGGTCCCCCATAACACAGCACTCTACTGGTCCCCCATAACACAGCACTCTCTACTGGTCCCCCATAACACAGCACTCTCTACTGGTCCCCCATAACACAGCACTCTCTACTGGTCCCCCATAACACAGCGCTCTACTGGTCCCCCATAACACAGCACTCTACTGGTCCCCCATAACACAGCACTCTACTGGTCCCCCATAACACAGCACTCTACTGGTCCCCCATAACACAGCACTCTCTACTGGTCCCCCATAACACGGCACTCTCTACTGGTCCCCCATAACACAGCACTCTACTGGTCCCCCATAACACAGCACTCTACTGGTCCCCCATAACACAGCACTCTACTGGTCCCCCATAACACAGCACTCTACTGGTCCCCCATAACACAGCACTCTACTGGTCCCCCATAACACAGCACTTTCTACTGGTCCCCCATAACACAGCACTCTACTGGTCCCCCATAACACAGCACTCTACTGGTCCCCCATAACACAGCACTCTACTGGTCCCCCATAACACAGCACTCTCTACTGGTCCCCCATAACACAGCACTCTCTACTGGTCCCCCATAACACAGCACTCTCTACTGGTCCCCCATAACACAGCACTCTCTACTGGTCCCCCATAACACAGCACTCTCACTGGTCCCCCATAACACAGCACTCTCCATGGTCCCCCATAACACAGCACTCTAGTGGTCCCCCATAACACAGCAGTCTCTACTGGTCCCCCATAACACAGCACTCTCTACTGGTCCCCCATAACACAGCACTCTCTACTGGTCCCCCATAACACAGCACTCTACTGGTCCCCCATAACACAGCACTCTCTCTACTGGTCCCCCATAACACAGCACTCTACTGGTCCCCCATAACACAGCACTCTCTACTGGTCCCCCATAACACAGCACTCTACTGGTCCCCCATAACACAGCAGTCTCTATCGGTCCCCCGTAACACGGCAGTCTCTATCAGTCCCTTATAACAGGGATCTCCAGCAATGGTGTGATTTAGGGTCTCTGCACCATGACTGTCTCTGGCAGCACACAGCCCTCCCTCATATATATATATATATATAGCAGATCCCATACTGCAGCCTGCGACAATGAAGAGGTTCAGTGTGTGATGTCATCGGCGTGGGGGGGCTGTGTGACCCACGCTGTCCTCTGGAAAATGTCAGGGGGGGGGGGGGGGGAGTACAGAGCGAGCATTGTGTGATGTCCCCCCCTCCGCTATGTCCGCTATGTCCCCGGACCCCCCACCAATCTACAGGACCGGGGGGGCCGTGCTACGTACTGTGTGTATACACCGCTATATACTGTGTATACACCGCCGTATACCATGACACCCTATATACTGTGTATACACCGCCGTATACCATGACACCCTATATACTGTGTGTATACACCGCCGTATACCATGACACCCTATATACTGTGTATACACCGCCGTATACCATGACACCCTATATACTGTGTGTATACACCGCCGTATACCATGACACCCTATATACTGTGTGTACACCGCCGTATACCATGACACCCTATATACTGTGTGTATACTGTGTGTACCGCCGTATACCATGACACCCTATATACTGTGTATACACCGCCGTATACCATGACACCCTATATACTGTGTGTATACACCGCTATATACCCCGACACCCTATATACTGTGTATACACCGCCGTATACCATGACACCCTATATACTGTGTATACACCGCCGTATACCATGACACCCTATATACTGTGTGTATACACCGCCGTATACCATGACACCCTATATACTGTGTGTATACACCGCTATATACCCCGACACCCTATATACTGTGTATACACCGCCGTATACCATGACACCCTATATACTGTGTATACACCGCCGTATACCATGACACCCTATATACTGTGTATACACCGCCGTATACCATGACACCCTATATACTGTGTGTATACACCGCCGTATACCATGACACCCTATATACTGTGTGTATACACCGCCGTATACCATGACACCCTATATACTGTGTGTATACACCGCCGTATACCATGACACCCTATATACTGTGTATACACCGCCGTATACCATGACACCCTATATACTGTGTGTATACACCGCCGTATACCATGACACCCTATATACTGTGTATACACCGCCGTATACCATGACACCCTATATACTGTGTGTATACACCGCCGTATACCATGACACCCTATATACTGTGTATACACCGCCGTATACCATGACACCCTATATACTGTGTGTACACCGCCGTATACCATGACACCCTATATACTGTGTGTACACCGCCGTATACCATGACACCCTATATACTGTGTATACACCGCCGTATACCATGACACCCTATATACTGTGTATACACCGCCGTATACCATGACACCCTATATACTGTGTATACACCGCCGTATACCATGACACCCTATATACTGTGTATACACCGCCGTATACCATGACACCCTATATACTGTGTATACACCGCCGTATACCATGACACCCTATATACTGTGTATACACCGCCGTATACCATGACACCCTATGTACTGTGTATACACCGCCGTATACCATGACACCCTATATACTGTGTGTATACACCGCCGTATACCATGACACCCTATATACTGTGTGTACACCGCCGTATACCATGACACCCTATATACTGTGTGTATACACCGCCATATACCATGACACCCTATATACTGTGTATATACACCGCCGTATACCGTATAAGGGGCGGGGCAATATAGTGTATATCACGGCATTCCCAAAACACATTTCTGTGATCGGATACATTTGGCGCATTCACGCCATTTCTTCTGCGTCTCTGTAATTATTAGGGATTTTTGTACTTGAGGTAAAATCCGAGTCTTGAAGTTCATTGAGGGACGCAGGATTCAGGTAATCCGAGTTCTTGAAGTTCATTGAGGGACGCAGGATTCAGGTAATCCGAGTCTTGAAGTTCATTGAGGGACGCAGGATTCAGGTAATCCGAGTCTTGAAGTTCATTGAGGGACGCAGGATTCAGGTAATCCGAGTTCTTGAAGTTCATTTAGGGACGCAGGATTCAGGTAATCCGAGTTCTTGAAGTTCATTGAGGGACGCAGGATTCAGGTAATCCGAGTCTTGAAGTTCATTGAGGGACGCAGGATTCAGATAATCCGAGTCTTGAAGTTCATTGAGGGATGCAGGATTCAGGTAATCCGAGTTCTTGAAGTTCATTGAGGGACGCAGGATTCAGGTAATCCGAGTTCTTGAAGTTCATTGAGGGACGCAGGATTCAGGTAATCCGAGTCTTGAAGTTCATTGAGGGACGCAGGATTCAGATAATCCGAGTCTTGAAGTTCATTGAGGGACGCAGGATTCAGGTAATCCGAGTTCTTGAAGTTCATTGAGGGACGCAGGATTCAGGTAATCCGAGTTCTTGAAGTTCATTGAGGGACGCAGGATTCAGGTAATCCGAGTTCTTGAAGTTCATTGAGGGACGCAGGATTCAGGTAATCCGAGTTCTTGAAGTTCATTGAGGGACGCAGGATTCAGGTAATCCGAGTTCTTGAAGTTCATTGAGGGACGCAGGATTCAGGTAATCCGAGTTCTTGAAGTTCATTGAGGGACGCAGGATTCAGATAATCCGAGTCTTGAAGTTCATTGAGGGACGCAGGATTCAGGTAATCCGAGTCTTGAAGTTCATTGAGGGACGCAGGATTCAGGTAATCCGAGTTCTTGAAGTTCATTGAGGGACGCAGGATTCAGATAATCCGAGTCTTGAAGTTCATTGAGGGACGCAGGATTCAGGTAATCCGAGTCTTGAAGTTCATTGAGGGACGCAGGATTCAGGTAATCCGAGTCTTGAAGTTCATTGAGGGACGCAGGATTCAGATAATCCGAGTCTTGAAGTTCATTGAGGGACGCAGGATTCAGATAATCCGAGTCTTGAAGTTCATTGAGGGACGCAGGATTCAGATAATCCGAGTCTTGAAGTTCATTGAGGGACGCAGGATTCAGGTAATCCGAGACAATCAGCTTTTACTGCCTTAAGAGGGCCAACAGAACTAAACTGAGATCTTGCAGGGTCACAGGAGGCACTACATGGGGGATTCTCATACAAAGGTCTTCACCAAGAAATGGCAGACTAGCATATTTGGAATGAGATTTCGAGGGTCAAGGTTTGCCCTTTGAGGATACGAGAGGGCCATGTTGATCCAGACCCAATTGCAAAATGGTCGGCATTCGTGTCGTAGTATGTCCTCAGGTGAAACCATCTTTCTTCACACCAGGCAGAGCAAGCCTTCCATGGACAATGGTAAACCTTGCAAGAAGTAGATTTCCAAGTTTTACACACAGTGGGAACTACTGACTCCCCGTGTCTCTGAAGACCTGGACTTCACCACCCATGCTGTTAACGCCAGCGACTGTGAAGCGGGATGGTAGACCCAACCTTGACAAAAGAGATATTTTCAATCTGGAAAAGACCATGGAGTAGGGGCGGACTGACAACTCATGGGGCCCCCGGGCAATAGGGGATCATGAGGCCCCTGTGTCCTTGCCCAAACTCAAAAAAGCCTATGAAAAAGGTACCAGGGGCATCTCATGGGGCCCCCTACTGACCCTGGGCCCTCGGGCAGTACCCGAGTTTCCAAATGGTCAGTCCGCCCCTGCCAAGGAGTGTCCAAAAGATGTTCGTTCGGGTTGGAGTACCACAGCCAACTGGGCCAGTTGGACAGTATGAGCAGCACAGAAATGCCCTCCATCTCCATCTTTCAGAGAAGTCATTAGATAAGGCTGCCCTGATCCCGCTGAGCCACTAGAGCATCCACCGATTCCATCAGAGGAGACAAACCTGCTCAGTTTTAGGCTGAACCTGTAGCCACAGGGACCACATTTGGCAACCCCACCTGTGATACAGGTCCTGAAACATTTCCAGGTGTAGAAACCATTCTTCTGGTTGCCCACCAATTGTCTACACCTGGAGTGCTGATGGCAGAAAAGACTGGAACATGGAGTTCTGTCCAGGATAGAATATTTGCTATCTTACTTGAAGCAGCAAGAGGTCTGGTTCCTCCCTGTTGATCAAAGTATGCCACCGCCATGGCTATGTCCAAATGGACCCTGATCAGATGACCCTCCAGGTGAGGCTTCCACAGTCACAGGGACAGCCAAATAGCTCCACAATGTTGACTGGGAAACGTAATTACTCCATCAACCAAGTACCCTGCAGTAACAAGCTGTCTAGTACTGTCCACCATCCAGTCAGGAGGCCATCCAGTGCCAAGATCTTCCAAGACAGTGATTTTCCCAGCTCCAGGACTGGATTTCTGAGCCCCCAGACCAGAGGTAGTCTGTTCCTGAGTGTTAGTGGAGTCACATTGTCTGTCCCAGAAAGACAGATGGCCGTGTTGTAGAGGTCTGAGTGCAGCGATTGGCACTGCCTTCAAGGAGACCATCATGAAGGCCAGAACTCTAATGCAGACTTGCGGAGTCGGATGACTCCTACAATGCAGAGCCCAAATCTTGGAGCAGAGAGTCAGAAGGTTGAAAGACTAGGAAAAAAAGGTTGTTCCTCGGACTGGACCTAAACATTCCAAGTGTCCCGTGTCAGCGCCGATATCTGAAGGGTCTATTTAGGGTTGAAGTTGACTGTTTTTTTTTTTTTGTTTTTTTTTTTAAGTCCGCAAACGTGCAAACTACAACAAAAAACCCGTAAGTGATCACAAAAAAAGTGCAAGTGCGAACACCACACGAAAAAGTGCACTTAGGGGTGTGTTTGTCCTACCCCCGAAAGGGTTGGACCGTTCGCCTGATCCCCCGGGGCACGAAGCTCCTGACAGGGACAAGGTTCCCATTTGGTCCTCCTGGCCAAAAGGCCTGGTGGACCACCGTTCCTTATGCCCAGCCGAAGCCGGACATCCAGTACTAGGCAAGGGGGCTCTCCCGAAGAGAAAACCCCCTAGGGATCAGGGGAGGAAGGAACCGTATGGCCACACATCCTCCCCCTAGACTTCAGGGTAGGCCCGAGGACCCACACCCTCCATCCGTGAAAAACACACACATAAGAACAGAAAAAGTGACAAAACGTGGGAGTGATAAATAAATAAATAGAAAATAAAAAAGTGGTACCGTGCCTAATAGTGCACAGACCAGGCCCTGAGGCCTGTAGCAAAAATTGCCCCGGACTTAGCCGAAAGACCTGGTCCTTAGGGCGCTGTGCAAAAAGAAGTGAAAAACAGTGGCCATGTGTCATCTTCACACCGTGGGGTCCCACACCCAAGTGTTACTAGTGACACCCCTGAGAGCGTCTTCCCCAGGGGGCACCGAGTTTGCGGACTTTTTGCGTCCCCAGCCCCAGGCCAGACCAAGGTAGATCCGTCCAAATCAGGAGGTACTGGGTCTTTCCAGTCTTCCCAGAGGAATTACTCCCAAGGCCCCAGAACGAATCATGGCGCTCCCTGGTTTCTGTCCCTCCGGTACTAGCCTTCCGGACCCCCATCATACCAGTGAGGGTACTATACAACAACCATCCCCGCAAAGCTAGAATGGTCGGGAGCGCCCCCACTGGACACTGATAAGAACAGATACTACACTTGATCTTAGCCAAAAGGCCGAGAAGCGATTGAAGTTGACTGTTCCCTCAACAGAAGGTCATCTACATATCCCATAGTAGGACTACTCTGGGAGCGCAGAGAGGCTAGAACTGGGGATAGGACCTTGGTAGACACTCGTGGTGAGGATCATAGTCTACAATCTGGTAGTATTGTTACCACCGCAAAACAGACAATGAAAGATCAATTCTGGAGATAAATGAGGATTCTGGAGGATTCAGGAGATAAATGAGGATTCTGGAGGATTCTGGAGATAAATGAGGATTCTGGAGATAAATGAGGATTCTGGAGATAAATGGCAATTCTGGAGATAAATGGCAGATAAACTCACTAAATCCGAAGGTCTGGAGAGCACCCTGTGGATAACTCACTGAACCTGAAGGTCTAGAAAGAGCTCTACAGATAAGCCAAACCCTAAGGTCTGATGAGTGCTCTGCAGATACCTCAACAAACCTGAAGATCCGGAAATGAGGATTCAGGAGGATTCAGGAGATAAATGAGGATTCAGGAGATAAATGAGGATTCAGGAGATAAATGAGGATTCAGGAGATAAATGAGGATTCAGGAGATAAATGAGGATTCAGGAGATAAATGAGGATTCAGGATATAAATGGGGATTCAGGAGATAAATGAGGATTCTGGAGGATTCAGGAAATAAATGGGGATTCAGGAGATAAATGGGGATTCTGGAGATAAATGGGGATTCTGGAGATAAATGAGGATTCTGGAGGATTCAGGAGGATTCAGGAGATAAATGGGGATTCAGGAGATAAATGGGGATTCAGGAGATAAATGGGGATTCAGGAGGATTTAGGAGATAAATGGGGATTCTGGAGATAAATGATAAAATCCCTCTACAGCCCCCCAGCAGGGTGACCCCAGTAGGAGAGGGGACCCCTCCCGGGGTGATCCGGGTTACCTGCAGACTGAGGGCGATCTGTCTGATGTACATCATGTTCATGTCCTGCAGGATCCACAGCTTGTCCTCCATGTCAGACCACATATCGGGGGGCTCCCAGGGTCGCCCCTTGTCCTGCGCCATGGCTGCACCCCACTACCCCCCAACACTAACATCTGACACAACCTCCTAACCAACACCCCCCACTGTCACCTCCAACCCATCCCCCGCTGTCCCCGTCCCGGAGCGCCCCCCACAGCACTGACTGACCAACTGTGTGAGAGCTGCAGACACTCGGGAATAGGAAGCGCAGTGTTTACACCGAGCGCGAGGTCCTGCACACAGTCCCCGGTCACAGACCAAAGTCCCAGCTGTACTCAGCCCTGTACTCAGTCCCCGGTCACTCACAGACCACAGTCCCAGCTGTACTCAGTCCTGTACTCAGTCCCTGGTCACTTCACAGACCACAGTCCCCAGCTGTACTCAGTCCTGTACTCAGTCCCCGGTCACTCACAGACTATAGTCCCAGCTGTACTCAGTCCTGTACTCAGTCCCCGGTCACTCACAGACTATAGTCCCAGCTGTACTCAGTCCTGTACTCAGTCCCCGGTCACTCACAGACTATAGTCCCCAGCTGTACTCAGTCCTGTACTCAGTCCCCGGTCACTCACAGACCACAGTCCCAGCTGTACTCAGTCCTGTACTCAGTCCCTGGTCACTCACAGACTATAGTCCCAGCTGTACTCAGTCCCCGGTCACACACACACACACACCATAGTCCCAGCTGTACTCAGTCCCCCCTCCCGGCTTCCTCTCTCCCCTCCTGTCCACGTCTCTCCCTCCGTCTTCCTCTCTCTCCTGTTCCTTCCGCCTCTCCCGGCTCAGCCTCCCTCTGAAAGACCCCCATTCATGGCAGCAGCCGGCCCTCCTCCCTGACTCACCACACACGCCGCTTCCAGTGCACAGCCGGGGCCACACATGACACCACGGGGCCCCCAATACTTCATATACAGACAATGAGGGAGGACTCGGAGAACACCAGCTGGGGCCACATATGACACCACGGGGCCCCCAATACTCAGTTTACAGACAAGGAGAGAGTATGACCAGATGGGTCATGGTGGGGAGGACTCAAAGGAGACCAGCTGGGGCCACACATGACACCACAGGGCCCCCAATACTTCATATACAGACAATGAGGGAGGACTCAGAGAGGACCAGCCAGGGCCACACTTGACACTACGGGGCCCCCAGTACTTCATATACAGACAATGAGGGAGGACTCAGAGAGGACCAGCCAGGGCCACACTTGACACTACGGGGCCCCCAGTACTTCATATACAGACAAGGAGAGAGTATGACCAGACGGGTCATGGTGAGGAGGACTCAAAGGAGGCCAGCCGGGGCCACACAAGACACCACGGGGCCCCCAATACTTCATATACAGATGGAGAGAGTATGACCAAACAGATGGGGACACAGCATCCCCAGGCAGCCTCTAGCTGGGCTCTGGGGCCACAGGGGCCCTAAACTGGCATATAGTGAGGTGCAGCATAACCAGTAAGTGATAGGAGGATTGCCAGAAAGAAACTGAGCAGAGTCATAGAGAGTGGAGGGAGGAGGTATAGGGAGTGAGGAGGTATAGGGAGTGAGGAGGGAGGAGGTATAGGGAGTGAGGAGGGGGAGGAGGTATAGGGAGTGAGGAGGGAGGAGGTATAGGGAGTGAGGAGGTATAGGGAGTGAGGAGGGAGGAGGTATAGGGAGTGAGGAGGGAGGAGGTATAGGGAGTGAGGAGGTATAGGGAGTGAGGAGGGAGGAGGTATAGGGAGTGAGGAGGTATAGGGAGTGAGGAGGGGGAGGAGGTATAGGGAGTGAGGAGGTATAGGGAGTGAGGAGGGAGGAGGTATAGGGAGTGAGGAGGTATAGGGAGTGAGGAGGGAGGAGGTATAGGGAGTGAGGAGGTATAGGGAGTGAGGAGGGAGGGAGGAGGTATAGGGGAGGAGAGGGAGGAGGTATAGGGAGTGAGGAGGTATAGGGAGTGAGGAGGTATAGGGAGTGAGGAGGGAGGAGGTATAGGGAGGAGCAGAGGGAGGAGGTATAGGGAGTGAGGAGGGAGGAGGTATAGGGAGGGAGGAGGTATAGGGAGGGAGGAGGTATAGGGAGTGAGTATAGGGAGAGGGAGGAGGTATAGGGAGTGAGAAGGTAAAGGGAGTGAGGAGGTATAGGGAGTGAGGAGGGAGGAGGATATAGGGAACGGGGGGGGGGGGGTATGGGGAGGGAGGAGGTGTGGGGAGGGAGGAGGTGTAGGGAGTGAGGAGGGTGTAGGGAGGGAGGAGGTATAGGGAGTGAGGAGGGAGGAGGTATAGGGAGTGAGGAGGAGGAGGTATAGGGAGCAGAGGGAGGATGTATAGGGAGTGAGGAGGGAGGATATATAGGGAACAGGGGGGGGTATGGGGAGTGAGGAGGTATAGGGAGCAGAGGGAGGAGGTATAGGGAGCAGAGGGAGGAGGTATAGGGAGCAGAGGGAGGAGGTATAGGCAGTGAGGAGGGAGGAGGTATAGGGAGTGAGGAGGTATAGGGAGTGAGGAGGTATAGGGAGTGAGGAGGTATAGGGAGTGAGGAGGTATAGGGAGTGAGGAGGGAGGAGGTATAGGGAGTGAGGAGGGAGGAGGATAGGGAGTGAGGAGGGAGGAGGTATAGGGAGCAGAGGGAGGAGGTATAGGGAGTGAGGAGGGAGGAGGTATAGGGAGTGAGGAGGGAGGAGGTATAGAGAGTGAGGAGGTATAGGGAGTGAGGAGGGAGGAGGTATAGGGAGCAGAGGGAGGAGGTATAGGGAGTGAGGAGGGAGGAGGTATAGGGAGGGAGGAGGTATAGGGAGGGAGGAGGTATAGGGAGTGAGGAGGAGGTATAGGGAGGAGTGAGGAGGTATAGGGAGGGAGGAGGTATATAGAGAGCAGAGGGAGGAGGTATAAGGAGGGAAGAGGTATAGGGAGTGAGAAGTAAAGGGAGTGAGGAGGTATAGGGGAGTGAGGGAGGGAGGATATATAGGGAACGGGGGGGGGGGGGTATGGGGAGGGAGGAGGTGTAGGGAGTGGAGGAGGTGTAGGGAGGGAGGAGGTATAGGGGAGTGAGGAGGGAGGAGGTATAGGGAGTGAGGAGGGAGGAGGTATAGGGAGCAGAGGGAGGATGTATAGGGAGTGAGGAGGGAGGATATATAGGGAACGGGGGGGGGGTATGGGGAGTGAGGAGGTATAGGGAGCAGAGGGAGCAGGTATAGGGAGCAGAGGGAGGAGGTATAAGGAGCAGAGGGAGGAGGTATAAGGAGCAGAGGAGGAGGTATAGGGAGTGAGGAGGTATAGGGAGTGAGGAGGGAGGAGGTATAGGGAGTGAGGAGGGAGGAGGTATAGGAGGAGTGAGGAGGGGGAGGTATAGGGAGTGAGGCGGGAGGAGGTATAGGGAGTGAGGAGGGAGGAGGTATAGGGAGCAGAGGGAGGATGTATAGGGAGTGAGGAGGGAGGATATATAGGGAACGGGGGGGGGGGGTATGGGGAGTGAGGAGGTATAGGGAGCAGAGGGAGGAGGTATAGGGAGCAGAGGGAGGAAGAATAGGGAGTGAGGAGGGAGGGAGGTATAGGGAGTGAGGAGGAGGAGGAGGTATAGGGAGTGAGGAGGGAGGAGGTATAGGGAGGGAGGAGGTATAGGGAGGGAGGAGGTAAGGGAGGGAGGGAGGAGGTATAGGGAGTAGAGGGAGGAGTTATGGGAAGAGGAGGGAGGAGGAGTTATGGGAAGAGGAGGGAGGAGTTATGGGAAGAGGAGGGAGGAGTTATAGGGACTGGTGATTATAGAACAAACATCTCAGTCCTGTATCCTATCCCACCGACAGCGCCCCCTACTGCCAGCACAGCGCATCTATTCCAGTGACACCCACTGAGGAACCAATGTACAGCGAGCTGCAGGGGGCGGAGCTCAGCCACGTGTGATGTATATACTGAACACAATATATATATAGACAGGAAGGAGGAAAGTGAACGCTGAGTGCGGGAGACATGAAGACGCTACGTATTGGGACAAATTCATTCATTTACATAGTGGAGATAATTTATGCAGCTCAATACATCCGGTACATTCCCGTCAGTCCCTATCCCTAGGAGCTTACAATCTAAAGTCTCATCACATCCAGTACATTCCCATCAATTCACCTACCAGCAATAATGCCATAATCTGACCTTCCAAGGCCACCAGAGGGCGCCACTGACACATTCCCCATCACAGAACACTGACACTCCAGGGCCACCAGAGGGCGCCACTGACTCACATTCCCCATCACTGAACACTGACACTCCAGGGCCAGCAGAGGGCGCCACTGACACATTCCCCATCACAGAACACTGACACTCCAGGGCCACCAGACGGCGCCACTGACACACATTCCCCATCACTGAACACTGACACTCCAGGGCCACCAGAGGGCGCCACTGTCACACATTCCCCATCACTGAACACTGACACTCCAGCGCCACCAGAGGGCGCCACTGTCACACATTCCGCATCACTGAACACTGACACTCCAGGGCCACCAGAGGGCGCCACTGTCACACATTCCCCATCACTGAACACTGACACTCCAGGGCCACCAGAGGGCGCCACTGACACACACTCCCCAGCACTGAACACTGACGACACTCCAGGGCCACCAGAGGGCGCCACTGTCACACATTCCCCATCACTGAACACTGACACTCCAGGGCCACCAGAGGGCGCCACTGACACACATTCCCCATCACTGAACACTGACACTCCAGCGCCACCAGAGGGCGCCACTGACTCACATTCCCCAGCACTGAACACTGACACTCCAGGGCCACCAGAGGGCGCCACTGACTCACATTCCCCAGCACTGAACACTGACACTCCAGGGCCACCAGACGGCGCCACTGACACACATTCCCCATCACTGAACACTGACCTTCCAGGGCCACCAGAGGGCGCCACTGACACACACATTCCCCAGCACTGAACACTGACACTCCAGGGCCACCAGAGGGCGCCACTGTCACACACATTCCCCATCACTGAACACTGACACTCCAGGGCCACCAGAGGGCGCCACTGACTCACATTCCCCAGCACTGAACACTGACACTCCAGGGCCACCAGACGGCGCCACTGACACACATTCCCCATCACTGAACACTGACACTCCAGGGCCACCAGAGGGCGCCACTGTCACACATTCCCCATCACTGAACACTGACACTCCAGCGCCACCAGAGGGCGCCACTGTCACACATTCCGCATCACTGAACACTGACACTCCAGGGCCACCAGAGGGCGCCACTGTCACACATTCCCCATCACTGAACACTGACACTCCAGGGCCACCAGAGGGCGCCACTGACACACACTCCCCCCCCAGCACTGAACACTGACACTCCAGGGCCAGCAGAGGGCGCCACTGTCACACATTCCCCATCACTGAACACTGACACTCCAGGGCCACCAGAGGGCGCCACTGTCACACATTCCCCATCACTGAACACTGACTCTCCAGGGCCACCAGAGGGCGCCACTGACACATTCCCCATCACTGAACACTGACCTTCCAGGGCCACCAGAGGGCGCCACTGACACACATTCCCCAGCACTGAACACTGACACTCCAGGGCCACCAGAGGGCGCCACTGTCACACATTCCCCATCACTGAACACTGACACTCCAGGGCCACCAGAGGGCGCCACTGTCACACATTCCCCATCACTGAACACTGACACTCCAGGGCCACCAGAGGGCGCCACTGTCACACATTCCCCATCACTGAACACTGACACTCCAGGGCCACCAGAGGGCGCCACTGACACACATTCCCCATCACTGAACACTGACCTTCCAGGGCCACCAGAGGGCGCCACTGACACACATTCCCCAGCACTGAACACTGACACTCCAGGGCCACCAGAGGGCGCCACTGTCACACATTCCCCATCACTGAACACTGACACTCCAGGGCCACCAGAGGGCGCCACTGACTCACATTCCCCAGCACTGAACACTGACACTCCAGGGCCACCAGACGGCGCCACTGACACACATTCCCCATCACTGAACACTGACACTCCAGGGCCACCAGAGGGCGCCACTGTCACACATTCCCCATCACTGAACACTGACACTCCAGCGCCACCAGAGGGCGCCACTGTCACACATTCCCCATCACTGAACACTGACACTCCAGGGCCACCAGAGGGCGCCACTGACACACACTCCCCAGCACTGAACACTGACGACACTCCAGGGCCACCAGAGGGCGCCACTGTCACACATTCCCCATCACTGAACACTGACACTCCAGGGCCACCAGAGGGCGCCACTGACACACATTCCCCATCACTGACACCTGTCCTTATTCTGTATTTATGGATATTTTTATTTGTAAAAACAAACAATACAAAGTAACAAACCTGTAACCATCATACAAATACACATGACAATAACAACAATGTAACAACTGCTTACATATGCTTCAGGTCAGAAACTCAGCAGTTTAACCCCTCCCCTCTCCAGAGGATTTCCCCCCTCCCCTCCCCCTCCAGAGGATTCCCCCTCCCCCCCCCCCCCCCCCCCCCCGACCATGCCATTTTTTGTGTTTCTTTAACAATTGCGCGGTCATGCAACAACACATCTGTTTAAAAAAAGACAATTTTGAGGGGAAAAAAAACAATATTTTTGACATTTTGCTATAAATAATATCCAGTAAAAAAATAAAAATAAGAAATCACATTTCGTCATAATTTTCGTCATGTCTCCGGCTCCGCGTCTTCGCTGGGAAATCCCGGAATGATTCGGTTTACGTGAAAGTTATAGCGCTTACAAATGGCGTCAGAGATACTGGGATGTTTTCTTTCTACTGGCGGCGATCAGCGACTTATAGCGGGACTGCGGCGGCTGGCATTCTGACACTGGGGGGGGGGGGGGGGGGGACTGACTTGGTGTCACTGACATCTCCAGTGACACCAATACAGGAATCAGTGCTAGTAAGTCCTGACACTGTACTAATGGCACTGGGCAGGAAAGGGGGTTAACATCTGGGGTGATCAAAGGGTTACCTGTGTGCTGGGAGTGTTTCACTGTGAGCATGCTGCTATGCAGAGCCATACAAAGCAGTGCGCAGGGGAGAGATCTGTGTTGTTTACATACAGTTCTCCCCTCCATTGGACAACCTCGGCAATCACCAGGTGCCAGCAAGTAATCACCGAATGGTGGTGTGGGAAGGGCGCACGTGCTCCCCCTACTGGAGATGCAAACTCATGTATATATATATGTGATTTATACACCCGTGTCGCCCTGCAGCACTTCTACTATAGGGGGGATGGGAAGCGGGAAACTCTTCATCCACCTCAGCTCCGAGAGGACTACGTCTGCGACTCTCCTGGCCAGGAACAGCTCGTTGTGCATGGCTACCTTGGTCCTCCGAGAGGACTACGTCTGCGACTTTCCTGGCCAGGAACAGCTCGTTGTGCATGGCTACCTTGGTCCTCCGAGAGGACTACGTCTGCGATCTTCCTGGCCAGGAACAGCTCGTTGTGCATGGCTACCTTGGTCCATGCGGCCAGTGATAGTCCTTGATCACGGGTGATAACGATGTACATGGTTCCTCTGTCTATGTTGTGTGTTGTGGGGGGGAACACCATAAAGCCTGTCAGAGCAGCTCAGGTTCTCCAACCTTCGGATCCGAACTCTGTCAGCTACTTCCAGACCTCACGGCTTCCCCAACAATCCACCAAGACATGCGCCATAGACTCCTCCTGATTACAGCCCAAAGGACCGATCCTATCCGGGGCAGCCAGACCTTTCATGTTCCCCCTCACATACATCCTCCCGTGGAGGGACAGCCAGGCAATGTCATGGAACTTCAAGGGTAATCTGGGGCTATTCAGCAACGGACTCTGCACAGTCCCACTTCTCCTGTCCCGGATGTCGGGTGTCATTCTCGGTATCTGTCCCTATTCTGTATGTATGGACTCTGCACAGTCCCACTTCTCCTGTCCCGGATGTCGGGTGTCATTCTCGGTATCTGTCCCTATTCTGTATGTATGGACTCTGCACAGTCCCACTTCTCCTGTCCCGGATGCCGGGGTGTCATTCTCGGTATCTGTCCTTATTCTGTATGTATGGACTCTGCACAGTCCCACTTCTCCTGTCCCGGATGCCGGGTGTCATTCTCGGTATCTGTCCTCATTCTGTATGTATGGACTCTGCACAGTCCCACTTCTCCTGTCCCGGATGTCGGGTGTCATTCTCGGTATCTGTCCCTATTCTGTATGTATGGACTCTGCTGCACAGTCCCACTTCCCTGTCCCGGATGCGGGTGTCATTCTCAGTATCTGTCCCTATTCTGTATGTATGGACTCTGCTCATAATCCCACTTCTCCTGTCCCTGATGCCGGGTGTCATTCTCGGTATCTGTCTCTATTCTGTATGTATGGACTCTGCTCAGTCCCACTTCTCCTGTCCCGGATGCTGGGTGTCATTCTTGGTATCTGTTCTCATTCTGTATGTATGGACTCTGCACAGTCCCACTTCTCCTGTCCTGGATGCTGGGTGTCATTCTCGGTATCTGTTCTCATTCTGTATGTATGGACTCTGCTCAATACCACTTCTCCTCTCCCGGATGCTGGGTATCATTCTTGGTATCTGTCCTCATTCTGTATGTATGGACTCTGCTCAGTCCCACTTCTCCTGTCCCGGATGCCGGGTGTCATTCTCGGTATCTGTCCTCATTCTGTATGTATGGACTCTGCTCATCCCACTTCTCTTCTCCCGGATGCCGGGTGTAATTCTTGGTATCTGTCTCATTCTGTATGTATGGACTCTGCATCAGTACCACTTCTCCTTCCCTGTATGCCGGGTGTCATTCTCAGTATCTGTCCTCATTCTGTATGTATGGACTCTGCTCAATCCCACTTCTCCTCTCCCGGATGCCGGGTGTCATTCTTGGTATCTGTCCTCATTCTGTATGTATGGACTCTGCTCAGTCCCACTTCTCCTCTCCCGGATGCCGGGTGTCATTCTTGGTATCTGTCCTCATTCTGTATGTTTGGACTCTGCACAGTCCCACTCCTGTCCTGGATGCCGGGTGTCATTCTCGGTATCTGTCCTCATTCTGTATGTATGGACTCTGCTCAGTCCCACTTCTCCTCTCCCGGATGCCGGGTGTCATTCTCGGTATCTGACCCCATTCTGTATGTATGGACTCTGCACAGTCCCACTTCTCCTGTCCTGGATGCCGGGTGTCATTCTCGGTATCTGTCCCCGTTCTGTATGTATGGACTCTGCACAGTCCCACTTCTCCTGTCCCGGATGCCGGGTGTCATTCTCGGTATCTGCAGGTGGTGTGTACACAGGTGTGTTGGGGGAGGGGAGGTGGTGGGTCAGGTGATGTCATAGGCAGGTAGTAACAGAGTGTAAGTCATTCCGAGCAGCAAGTACAGACTGGCAGAGCCTTATCTCACCCAATGGGGGGGGGGGGGGGATAAGAAGCCTATTGTGTGAAAGTTGTGGGTGGAGGGGTCCTGGGGGGGAGGAGGTCCTGGTGGAGGAGGGGGCCCTGGGCGAGGAGGGGGTCCTAGGCTGGGGGGGGGTTCTGGGCGAGGAGGGGTCCTGGTGGAGGAGGGGGGGTCCTGGGTGGGGGGAGGGGGTCCTGGGCGAGGAGGGGTCCTGGGGGGAGGGGGTCCTGGGTGGGGGGAGGGGGGTCCTGGGGAGGAGGGGGTCCTGGTGGAGGAGGGGGTCCTGGGCGGGGGAGGGGGTCCTGGGGCGGGAGGGGGTCCTGGGGTGGAGGGGGGTCCTGGGGGAGGAGGGGGTCCTGGGGGGAGGAGGGGGTCCTGGGGTGGAGGGGGTCCTGGGGGGAGGGGGTCCTGGTGGAGGAGGGGGCCCTGGGGGGAGGGGGTCCTGGGGTGGAGGGGGTCCTGGGCGAGGAGGGGGTCCTGGGGGGAGGGGGTCCTGAGGGAGGAGGTCCTGGGGGGAGGGGGTCCTGGGCGAGGAGGGGTCCTGGGGGGAGGAGGGGTCCTGGGGGGGAGGGGGAATTAGGGGGGTGTGATGGAAGGATTGGAGGGGGTCCTGGTGGAGGAGGGGGTCCTGGGGTGGAGGAGGGGGTCCTGGGGGGAGGTGGTCCTGGTGGAGGGGGTCCTGGGGGGGAGGAGGGGGTCCTGGGGGGAGGGGGGGTCCTGGGTGGAGGAGGTCCTGGGGTGGAGGGGGTCCTGGGGGGAGGGGGGGTCCTGGGGGGAGGGGGTCCTGGGGTGAGAGGAGGGGTCCTGGGGGGAGGGGGTCCTGGGGTGGAGGAGGTCCTGGGTGGAGGGGTCCTGGGGGGAGGGGGGGGTCCTGGGCGAGGAGGGGGTCCTGGGGTGGAGGAGGTCCTGGGGGGAGGGGGTCCTGGGGTGGAGGAGGGGGGTCCTGGGGGGAGGGGGTCCTGGTGGAGGAGGGGGCCCTGGGCAAGGAGGGGGCCTGGGGGGGGTGGTCCTGGTGGAGGGGGTCCTGGTGGAGGGGGTCTGGGGGGGGAGGGGGGGGGGGTCCTGGGTGAGGAGAGAGGGGGTCCTGGTGGTGGAGGGGGTCCTAGGGGGAGGGGGAATCCTGGGTGGGGGAGGGGGTCCTGGTGGAGGAGGGGGTCCTGGGGGGGTGGAGGGGGACCTGGGGCGAGGAGGTCCTAGGGGGAGGGGGAATCCTGGTGGGGGGAGGGGGTCCTGGGGTGGAGGAGGGTCCTGGGGTGGAGGAGGTCCTGGGGGAGGGGGAATTAGGAGTTAACTATGGAAAGGATTCCTGGTGTATCACACCAAGTGGGGCCGCAAACACCATCACCCCACCTCTGGGGGCAGCTGTGCCCAATCCCACCTCCCCGGGGTGACTCCTCCCACCCTGTCATCTATGATCAGTTCCCGTCCTGTATGGAAATCCCAGTATTGATGTTGCAGACAATTCCACACTCCTATAGTGCTCTTACCATAAAGAGCCCCTCCCTATACTGATAGGAAATCTCCGTTCTCTCAGTTCATATCTGATGCTTCCTATGGGTTTTATTGGGGCAAAGCTACAAGACTCTTACTGTAAAAGAGCCCTTACTTATATCAATTGAAAATCTCTGATGATAAGTCTCTTTTCCTCCATAGACAGCTGATATCCTCTTCGTATCGTCATTGGGACCTTGGCTACACCACTGTTACCCTAAAGAACCCCTCCAAATACGGATGGGCGCTCTTTCTTCCTGACACATCTGGTGTCCTCTTTGTATTATTGCTGCTACCGCACTGTTACTGTAAAGAGCTCCTCCCCCTATTTTGATAGGAAATCTCCTTCGTATGGTCATTGGAACAGCTACAGTGCACTTACCGTAAAGAGCCCCACTGTATACTGATGGGAAATCTCATTTCCTCCATACACATCTGATGCCCCCTTTGTATGGTCATTGGGACTACAGCTATAGTGCTCTTACAGTAAACAGCCCCTCCACCAATGGTAAATCTTCTTTCTGATGACCCAATCGTATCATCATTGGGGCCACAGTACTCCTTCCCTCTATAAATATCTGATGCCCCCCTTTGTGTCATCATTGGGACCACAGATAAAGCACTTTTACCATAAAGAGCCCCTCCCTATATTGATTGAAATCTTTCCTCTATACAAATCTGAAGTCCCTTTTGTATTGTCTTTGGGAACACAGCTACAGTGCTCTTACCAAAAAGAGCACCTCCTCATACTGATGGGAAATCCCTTTTGCTCCATACACATCTGATGCCTCCTTTGTATTTTCACTGGGGCTCTTACAATAAAGAACCCCTCCCTATAGCAATGGGGAATCCCCTTTCCTCCATGAATATCCCCTTCTTAATCACATTAAGGCAACAACTACAGTGCTATTACTATAAAGAATCCCTCCATAAAGCAAAGATAAATCTTCTTACTGCCAATAACATCTGATGTCTTTTTGTATCACCATTAAGACCACAGATACAGCGCTCTTACAGTAAAGAACCTCTCTCTGATGTTCCCTTTGAATGTCTTTAGGACCACAGCTACAGTACTCTTACCATGAAGAGCCCCTCCCTATACTGATGGGAAATCTTTCCTCCATACACATCTGATGTCCCTTTTGTAATGTCATTAGGACCACACATACAGCGCTCTTACCATAATGAACCCCTCCCTATACTGATGGAAAATCTCCTTTCTTCCATGTATATGTGATATCTCCTTCATAATGACATTGCTACAGTGCTTTTACTGTAAAGAACCCTCCGTAAAGCAATAGGAACCTTCTTATCTTCAATATAATCTGATGTCCTTTCATATCATCATTAGGACCACAATTACAGAGCTCTTACTGTGAAGAATCTCTCCCTATACTGATGGGAAATCTTCATTCCTCCATACACATCTGATGTTCCCTTCATATGGTCATTGGGAGAACAACTATAGTGCACTTACTGTAAAGATCCCCTCCCTATACTGATGGGAAATCCCCGATCCTACATACACATCTGATGTCTCCTTTGTTAGTTCACTGAGACAACAGCTATAATGCTCTTACTGTAAAAAGCCCCTCCACTGATGATTAATCTTCCTTCTATACACATCTGATGTCATCGTCTTATCATTACTGGGACCACAACTACAGTGCTCTTACTACAAAGAGCCCCTCCCTTTCCTCCTTGAACACCTGATGTCCTCTTCATATTGTTTAGGATTATAGCTACACCACGTTTACTGTGAAGATCCCCTCCCTATACTGATGGGAAATCTTTCCTCCAATCACATCTGATGTCCCCTTTGTATCATCATTAGGACCACACATGCAGCACTCTTACCGTAATGAACCCCTCCCTATTCCAATGGGAAAACTCCCTTTTTCTATACATGTGATATCCCCTTTGTAATTACATTGGGACCACAGATACAGCGCTCTTACTGTAGAGAACTCCTCCTTAAATCGATGAGAAATCTCCAAGCCTCCATTAAAATGACATGTCCCCCTTGTATCATCATACAGCGCTCTTACTGTAATGAACCCCTCCCTATACTGACAGGAAATCTCCCTCTCCTCCATGTACACCTGATCTCTTCATATTGTCTTTAGGATTATAGCTGCAGCACTTTTACTGTGAAGAGCCCCTCCCTATACTGATGGGAAATCTTTCCTCCAATCACATCTGATGTCCCCTTTGTATCATCGTTAGGACCACACATACAGCGCTCTTACCGTAATGAACCCCTCCCTATCCCAATGGGAGATCTCTTTTTCCCATACATGTGATATCCCCTTTGTAATGACATTGGGGCCGCAGATACAGCGCTCTTACTGTAGAGAACCCCTCCCTATACCGATGGGAGACCTCCTTTCCTCCCGTAGGGGGAGGGGCCACATTTGTAATTTTATCCAACTACCAAAAATCGTTCCCGTATTCCCGGCTACCACGGCAACAAGTGCGTGCGGACATCCCAGGATCCTCCTTGCCTGCACAGAGCTGGGATTCAAGTGAGACTCCTCCCCCGCCAGGGGGAGCGTCATCTACTCTGGCGGGTCATGTGATCGGCATGAAGGGCACACCGGTAACTACGAGACCCATGTGGATCCCGAGCCACCAACGGAGCCGATGCTGCAACCTGCCCAGTGCAAGCCAAACTCCATATAGACGTGTGAGTGGAGTCATGGAGACATCCCGGCACCGATATGTAGAAGTGTGAGTGGAGTCATGGAGACATCCCGGCACCGATATGTAGACGTGTGAGTGGAGTCATGGAGACGTCCCGGCACCGATATGTAGACGTGTGAGTGGAGTCATGGAGACGTCCCGGCACCGATATGTAGACGTGTGAGTGGAGTCATGGAGACGTCCCGGCACCGATATGTAGACGTGTGAGTGGAGTCATGGAGACGTCCCGGCACCGATATGTAGACGTGTGAGTGGAGTCATGGAGACGTCCCGGCACCGATATATAGACGTGTGAGTGGAGTCATGGAGACGTCCCGGCACCGATATGTAGAAGTGTGAGTGGAGTCATGGAGACGTCCCGGCACCGATATGTAGACGTGTGAGTGGAGTCATGGAGACGTCCCGGCACCGATATGTAGACGTGTGAGTGGAGTCATGGAGACGTCCCGGCACCGATATGTAGAAGTGTGAGTGGAGTCATGGAGACGTCCCGGCACCGATATGTAGAAGTGTGAGTGGAGTCATGGAGACGTCCCGGCACCGATATGTAGAAGTGTGAGTGGAGTCATGGAGACGTCCCGGCACCGATATGTTGAAGTGTGAGTGGAGTCATGGAGACGTCCCGGCACCGATATGTAGACGTGTGAGTGGAGTCATGGAGGCGTCCCGGCACCGATATGTAGACGTGTGAGTGGAGTCATGGAGACGTCCCGGCCCCGATATGTTGAAGTGTGAGTGGAGTCATGGAGGCGTCCCGGCACCGATATGTTGAAGTGTGAGTGGAGTCATGGAGACGTCCCGGCACCGATATGTAGACGTGTGAGTGGAGTCATGGAGACGTCCCAGCACCGATATGTAGAAGTGTGAGTGGAGTCATGGAGACGTCCCAGCACCGATATGTAGACGTGTGAGTGGAGTCATGGAGACGTCCCGGCACCGATATGTAGAAGCGTGAGTGGAGTCATGGAGACGTCCCGGCACCGATATGTAGACGTGTGAGTGGAGTCATGGAGACGTCCCGGCACCGATATGTAGACGTGTGAGTGGAGTCATGGAGACGTCCCAGCACCGATATGTAGAAGCATGAGTGGAGTCATGGAGACGTCCCGGCACCGATATGTTGAAGTGTGAGTGGAGTCATGGAGACGTCCCGGCACCGATATGTAGAAGTGTGAGTGGAGTCATGGAGACGTCCCGGCACCGATATGTAGACGTGTGAGTGGAGTCATGGAGACGTCCCGGCACCGATATGTAGACGTGTGAGTGGAGTCATGGAGACGTCCCGGCACCGATATGTAGACGTGTGAGTGGAGTCATGGAGACGTCCCGGCACCGATATATAGACGTGTGAGTGGAGTCATGGAGACGTCCCGGCACCGATATATAGACGTGTGAGTGGAGTCATGGAGATGTCCCGGCACCGACAGAACCTCCTAGAGCTCCTCACCCCCCCCCCCACCCCCTGAGGCACGAGGCATCTAATCCAGGTTACATCACAGCTGGCCCAGCTCCAGAAACAATCCCGGGCCGGTGTTATTAGTTACACCCGGATAATGACGGCTCTAGGAGGAAACATTTCCCAATGTGGGATCGTCTCCGGAGGACAACATACCGTCATCAACCTCAGCCACCACACTCCCACACCCTCCCCCCGAGTCACATACCGTCACCAACCTCAGCCACCGCACTCAACCCCCCCCCCCCCCCGGAATCACATACCGTCACCACCAACCTCAGCCCCACCGCACTCCCACACCCCCCCCCCGGAATCACATACCGTCACCAACCTCAGCCACAGCACTCCCCCCCCCCCCCGGAATCACACGCCGTCACCAACCTCAGCTACCACACTTCCCCCCCCCCCCCCCCGGATGGAATCACACTCCGTCACCAACCTCAACCACCACGCCGAATGAGGGGTACCATTAATACCACATCATACAAAGACATTGTAGACAAGTGTGATCTTCCAACCTCCTGGTAACAGTTTGGTGAAGACCCTTTTCTGTTCCCCCATGACTGTCCCCCGTGTACAAAGCCAGATTTGGACCAGCTCCATAAAGACATGAGTTAACTAGATTAGACCAGCTCCATAAAGATACGGGTTGACCAGTTTGGACCGGCTCCATTTAGACATGGTTTGACCAGTTTGGACAGGCTCCATAAAGACATGAGTTGACCAGTTTGGACCAGCTCCATTTAGACATGGTTTGACCAGTTTGGACCGGCTCCATTAAGACATGGGTTGATTAGATTGGACCAGCTCCATAAAGACATGGGTTGACCAGTTTGGACCGGCTCCATTTAGACATGGTTTGACCAGTTTGGACCAGTTCCATAAAGACATGGGTTGACCAGTTTGGACCGGCTCCATTTAGACATGGTTTGACCAGTTTGGACCAGTTCCATAAAGACATGGGTTGACCAGTTTGGACCGGCTCCATTTAGACATGGTTTGACCAGTTTGGACAGGCTCCATAAAGACATGGGTTGACCAGTTTGGACCGGCTCCATTAAGACATGGGTTGACCAGTTTGGACCGGCTCCATTAAGACATGGGTTGATTAGATTGGACCAGCTCCATAAAGACATGGGTTGACCAGTTTGGACCAGCTCCATAAAGACATGGGTTGACCAGTTTGGACCAGCTCCATAAAGACATGGGTTGACCAGTTTGGACCAGCTCCATAAAGACATGGGTTGACCAGTTTGGACCAGCTCCATAAAGACATGGGTTGACCAGTTTGGACCAGCTCCATAAAGACATGAGTTGACCAGTTTGGACCAGCTCCATAAAGACATGGGTTGACCAGTTTGGACCAGTTCCATAAAGACATGGGTTAACTAGATTAGATCAGCTCCATAAAGATACGGGTTGACCAGTTTGGACCGGCTCCATTTAGACATGGGTTGACCAGTTCAGAGCTCAACCCTACCGAACGCTTTTGGAATTAATTGGAACACCGATGGTGAGCCAGGTCTTCTCGTCAGTATCTGGCCTCGCAAAATGCCACAAATTCCCATAGACACCCTCCAAAATCTTGTGGGAAGCCTTCCCAGAAGAGTGGAGGATATTATGGTCACAAAGCGGGCAACTCCACATCCTTATGGAGTGAGCTCCCTCTACTGCCTGACAACAAACGCAAGAGCAGCATGCCTCTTGGTGTGAGAGTGTGCTCCCTCTAGCCCCTGGGACCACCAACCTCAGTCACTACACTCACGCACTGCTCACTGGAATCACCGACCACCAGCTTCAGTCTTCACACTCATTGCCTGCTGGTATCACCAACTTCAAACCTCAGCTACTGCACTCATCTACCACCCTGTGGGATCAACAACCACGATCCTCAGCCACCGCCACCTGGGATCACCAACTGTCAACCACACCCTCCACCCGCTGGGATCACTAACCTTAGCCACCACAATCATCCACTACCCCCTGGAATCACCAACCACCAACCTCAACCACTGGGATCACATCTCCATAAAGACATGGTTCAACCAGTTTGGCATGGAGGAGCTGGTGTACTCTTCACAGAAGCCCAATCTCAACCTACTGAACAGCTTCATAAAGACATGGTTTGACCAGATTGATGGTGAGGGACTCAAGTGTTCCGCACAGAGCCCTGACCTCAATCATACTGAACAGCTCCATAAAGACATGGATGAACGGGTTTGGGGTGGAGGAACTCCAGTGTCCTGTACAGAGCCCTGACCTCAACCCTACTGATCACCTTTGGGATGAATCTCTGAACACCAGCCTGACCAACGTCTTCTCCCAGAGATCGATCTCACAGATCAGATCACAAATTGTATGGAGGAATCTCTGAACACCAGCCAGACCAATGTCTTCTCCCAGAGATCGATCTCACAGATCAGATCCCAGATTGTATGGAGGAATCTCTGAACACCAGGCTGACCAATGTCTTCTCCTGGAGACTGATCTCAAAGATCAGATCCCAGATTGCTCTGGACATTACCCTGAGTAACGTCTTCTCCTGCAGATCGATCCCACAGATCAGATCCCATGCTGTATGAAGGAATCTCTAGACATCAGCATAATGCCTTCACCCACAGATCAATTTCATAGCTCAGATCCCATGCTGTATGGAGGAATCTCTAGACACCAGCCTGACCAACGCCCCTCTCCCGGAGATCGATCTCACAGATCAGATCCCAGATTATATGGAGGAATCTCTGGATACCAGCCTGACCAACGCCCTCTCCCGGAGATCGATCTCACAGATCAGATCCCAGATTGTATGGAGGAATCTCTGGATACCAGCCTGACCAACGCCCTCTCCCGGAGATCGATCTCACAGATCAGATCCCAGATTGTATGGAGGAATCTCTGGATACCAGCCTTACCAACGTCTTCTCTCAGAGATTGATCTCACAGATCAGATCAGAGGCTGTATGGAGGAATTTTGGGACACCAGCCTGTCTTCTCCCGGAGGTCAATCTCACAGATCAGATCACAAATTGTATGGAGGAATCTCTGAACACCAGCCAGACCAATGTCTTCTCCCAGAGATCGATCTCACAGATCAGATCCCAGATTGTATGGAGGAATCTCTGAACACCAGGCTGACCAATGTCTTCTCCTGGAGACTGATCTCAAAGATCAGATCCCAGATTGCTCTGGACATTACCCTGAGTAACGTCTTCTCCTGCAGATCGATCCCACAGATCAGATCCCATGCTGTATGAAGGAATCTCTAGACATCAGCATAATGCCTTCACCCACAGATCAATTTCATAGCTCAGATCCCATGCTGTATGGAGAAATCTCTAGACACCAGCCTGACCAACGCCCTCTCCCGGAGATCGATCTCCCAGATCAGATCCCAGATTGTATGGAGGAATCTCTGGATACCAGCCTGACCAACGTCTTCTCTCAGAGATTGATCTCACAGATCAGATCAGAAGCTGTATGGAGGAATTTTGGGACACCAGCCTGTCTTCTCCCGGAGGTCAATCTCACAGATCAGTATGGAGGAATCATTGAAAACACCGGCCTGAGTAACGTCTTTTCCAGAGATTTGTTCCAGTTTCAGTTAAAAAAAAAAACGTATTAAGCATCTCTAATCCGGAACACATGACCTGAGAGAGCTCGGCTCATCCTTAGATCTCCAAGTCACAAGTCCGGAGGCCCTGGGGGGTGAGGAATGTTTACAAGCAGGCCATATACACAGAGATCTTTCACCGAGACCCCATCTGGTCGTCTCGGCATGGAATTGTCACAAAATTGCCGGAATGCTGACAATGTACATCTGAGCAGCTGTGGCCATCTGTGCACACACCCCAAATCCCCCCTTTACTTCTCCAAAATGTTCCGATAAATGAATAAGGTACGTTCTGGGCTCTCCTGTGTGAGAAGGCTGTGATGGAAGCAGACATCCCCTGACAGATTGGGCGGGAGAGTTCACTGATCTGCACCCCTGTTGCTTCGACCATCATGATGGTCCCACTCTGCATGTTGGACCTTGACATTATGAAGAACCAGTAAATGAAAGGACCCCCTGTAGCGGCAGGAGAACCCAAAGGTGGGCAGAACCAGGAACTGTGGTAGAGGACAACCGACAGAAGAGCGATAGCCCACCAGACTCCCAATGTCCTGATCCTACTCCTCAACCACAAATGTCAGGGCTATCCAGCTACAACCAAAATATCACTTCTGGGTGGACTGACCCTTTAAATCAAACTTGTCATCTACACAGTTGAGTATCTGATGAAGGAGCTTCTCAACAATCCGTTATATGGAAATCTCAACTATTCCTTGACCCCGCCCCCTCACCTCCTGATCATCCTTATTGGATCTTTAATGTGGTGAACGCCCTCGCTTGACCTGTAAAAAGGGGGTGGGGCTAAAATGGACCTTCACAGAAAAGGTGGAGATTTGCAGGTAACTAGCCGCTTATATCCCCGGATCTACTGATCAGGGCTCACAGGACAATGCACTTTTCAACACTCAATTTCCGGGATTAGGGACAGGTTCACTTTAAGAGAAAAGCATCTGCATACAGCTGTTTGGGAAAGGAGCCGTTTTTTCCCAGCATACATTGCATGGGAGCGAGGGGTCCAACAACACCACAATGGTATTGAAGCAGGCAGACAACGACTAAGTGTTCATGTACATGGGGGGTATACAACCAGCTGTTGGAGAGCTGGGATGGGGCCCATGGCTTTTATTTTTTAATAGAAGGGGGTTACATATTTGGAGACCTGGGATTGGGTCCGGGTCTGCCCAAGTAGATGGCGCTTATATAGCTGGTTCCTGGAGAGCTGGCAAAGGGCCCAGAGCTTGTTCATGGGGTTATATAGTCAGCCCTCGGACAGCTGAGATAGGATCTAGGTCTGCTCATGTAGAAGGGGGTTATATAGCTGGCCCCTGGAGAGCTGGGATGGGACCTGAAGCCTGTTCATGTAGAAGGGGGTTATATAGTCAGGCCTCAGGGAGCTGGGATTGGGTTCGGGTCTGCTCATGTAGGTGGAGGCTATATAGCTTGCCCTCGGAGAGCTGAGATAGGATCTAGGTCTGCTCATGTAGGTGGAGGCTATATAGCTTGCCCTCGGAGAGCTGAGATAGGATCTAGGTCTGCTCATGTAGGTGGAGGCTATATAGCTTGCCCTCGGAGAGCTGAGAAAGGATATAGGTCTGTTCATGTAGAAGGGGGTTATATAGCTGGCCCCTGGAAGCTGGAATGGGGCGCAGAGCTTGTTTATGTAGAAGAGGGGTTGTATAGTCAGCCCTCAGAGAGCTGGGATTGGGTTCGGGTCTGCTCATGTAGGTGGAGGTTATATAGCTTGCCCTCAGAGAGCTGAGATGGGGCCTGGAGCCTGTTCATTTAGAAGGGGGTACAAAGCCAGCCCTTGTGGAGAGTTGGAATGGGGCCTAGAATTTGATCATGTAGAAGAGGGTACAAAGCCATCTCTTGGGGAGAGATGGAATGGGGCCTAGAACTTGATCATGTAGAAGGGGGTATAAAGCCAGCCCTTGGGGAGAGATGGAATGGGGCCTAGAACCTTTAGAAGGGGGTACAAAGCCAGCCTTTGAGGAGAGTTGGAATGGGGACTAGAACCTGATCATGTAGAAGGGGGTACAAAGCTAGCCCTTGGAGAGAGTTGGAATGGGGCCTAGAACCTGACCATGTAGATGGGGGTACAAAGCTAGCCCTTGGGGAGAGTTGGAATGGGGCCTAGAACCTGACCATGTAGAAGGGGGTACAAAGCCAACCCTTGGGAGAGTTGGAATGGGGCCTAGAACCTGATCATGTAGAAGGGGGTACAAAGCCAGACCTTGGGAGAGTTGGAATGGGCCTAGAACCTGATCATGTAGAAGGGGGTTTTATAGCCTGCCCTCGGAGAACTGGTATGTGGCCTGGGGGATTGCTCATGTAAATGGCAGTTACAGGGGTGGCCCCTGAACAGAGCTTAGCCCTCAAGACATCTTAACTAGGATGGAGGTTAAATAGCTAGCCCTTCTGGTCCAGGGGATCAAGGACAGGAGATATAAGAGGTATGGGGTCCAGGAGAAAAGTGATCTAAAAAAAAAGAGGTATGAGATCCGGGGGACCAGTAACATGTTATAAAAGTCTGAGATCCAAGGGATCAGGAACAGTTCTTTATAGAAGGTCTGGAATCCAGGGGTTATAGAAGAGGTATGGAATTTAAGTAGATCAAGGACATGTTATAGAAGAAGTCTGGAATCCAGGGGATCAGTGACACATTGTACTGTAGAAGAGGTAAGGGATCCAGTGGATCAGTCACATATAATATAAGAGGGGGGATCTGGGGTACCAATCATATGTTATAGAAGAAGCCTGGGATCCAGAGGATCGGAGACACAGAAGAGGTCTGGGATCCAGAGGATCGGAGACACAGAAGAGGTCTGGGATCCCGAGGATCGGAGACACAGAAGAGGTCTGGGATCCCGAGGATCGGAGACACAGGAGGTCTGGGATCCCGAGGATCAGAAGAAGAGGTCTGGGATCCAGAGGATCGGAGACACAGAAGAGGTCTGGGATCCAGAGGATCGGAGACACAGAAGAGGTCTGGGATCCAGAGGATCGGAGACACAGAAGAGGTCTGGGATCCAGAGGATCGGAGACACAGAAGAGGTCTGGGATCCAGAGGAGACACAGAAGAGGTCTGGGATCCAGAGGATCGGAGACACAGAAGAGGTCTGGGATCCAGAGGATCGGAGACACAGAAGAGGTCTGGGATCCAGAGGATCGGAGATCACAGAAGAGGTCTGGGATCCAGAGGATCGGAGACACAGAAGAGGTCTGGGATCCAGAGGATCGGAGACACAGAAGAGGTCTGGGATCCAGAGGATCGGAGACACAGAAGAGGTCTGGGATCCCGAGGATCGGAGACACAGAAGAGGTCTGGGATCCCGAGGATCGGAGACACAGAAGAGGTCTGGGATCCCGAGGATCGGAGACACAGAAGAGGTCTGGGATCCCGAGGATCGGAGACACAGAAGAGGTCTGGGATCCCGAGGATCGGAGACACAGAAGAGGTCTGGGATCCCGAGGATCGGAGACACAGAAGAGGTCTGGGATCCCGAGGATCGGAGACACAGAAGAGGTCTGGGATCCAGAGGATCAGGGTCATGGTATAGAAGAAATCTGAGATCAAGGGGGGAAGGATCACATTTTAGAAGTGGTATGGGGTCCTTAGTGTTTATTAACACAATTCTAGAAGACGTTTGGAATCCAGGGATGGTCATGTTATAGAGGTCTAGAATCCAGAGGACCGGGTACATAAACAGAGGATAACAACAAAAAATATAAAACCCGGGATGCCCTAATCCATGAATAATAAAGTATCAAAAACAGAGTTCCAAAAAAGGAATTCCCAAGTGATCGTACATGGAGCTAACCGACTCACTGAGGAGTGCCCAAGGTGGTGTCCTCAGAACCAAACATAGCTTAAGAAAGGAGAAAGAAAGACCAAGGAAAGAGGTCCAAAGGTCAGGGGGTCCCAATGAGGACAAACTGCGGCTTAGAACATAAGTAAATCATTTATTGCAAAATATTAAATAGAAAAATAACACGAAACTGAATGAAGTTCAGACCCGACCACCACCAGAGGTACATGAAGGTCAGAGATGACGTAGGTATCCAGGGTGACAACCCCCGCTGAGAGAAGTCCCAGAACATGACAGCGGGGACCATAGGTGAGTACAGCAGGAAGCAGCAAACGTAGTCTGGATGGAAGACATAAATATGAACATGAAGAGCAAACAGCAATCTGATGATTAACAACATTATTCCAGCGGCCCCCACCGGCCCCCACCTCCCATATAGATGCCCTGATGGAGGGGGATGTTCAGCACCAGAATGTGCTCTGTAGGGGAGGCAGGGAGCCACTGAAATATGGAATTACCTGAAAGATTTCCACTACAATGTATAATACGGTGTAATCTCACATATATGACGCCGTGGGTGTAATCTCACATATGTGACGCCGTGGGTGTAATCTCACATATGTGACGCCGTGAGTGTAATGTCACATATGTGACGCCGTGGGTGTAATGTCACATATGTGACGCCGTGGGTGTAATGTCACATATGTGACGCCGTGGGTGTAATCTCACATACGTGACGCCGTGGGTGTAATGTCACATATGTGGGTGTAATGTCACATACGTGACGCCGTGGGTGTAATCTCACATACGTGACGCCGTGGGTGTAATGTCACATACGTGACGCCGTGGGTGTAATGTCACATACGTGACGCCGTGGGTGTAATGTCACATACGTGACGCCGTGGGTGTAATCTCACATACGTGACGCCGTGGGTGTAATCTCACATACGTGACGCCGTGGGTGTAATCTCACATACGTGACGCCGTGGGTGTAATCTCACATATATGACGCCGTGAGATGAATTGCGTGATGAATAGATGGCGGGGAAACCCCTCATAGGAATGATATCATCACTAAAGTCCTTCCAGAATCTGAGATTGAAGAATCTGCCAGTCATCTGGATCTCAATGGAGTCATCCGGCCGTATGGCTATCTGGATAGAAATGATATCCCCGAAATTGTCCCGTGACTCAGGCGAAACGCGTTACGTCACAATTGGGTGACGCCCACGCTTGCGCAGTTCCGGCTGTTTGGCGCGGTCCTCCTCCGGCACACTCTGCATGGATACCAGGATGGTCCTTCCTGGTCCCCTCTGATCTCCGGACTTGAGACACTTACCCGTCCGCATCCCTGCCAAGCTCTGCACACAAAGTTTGATTCCCAGATGTGGGACGTTTACCTGACCGCACCGCTGCAAACTCTGCACGCTTCCACAACACCCTACACTGACCTGACCGCACCGCTGCAAACTCTGCACGCTTCCACAACACCCTAGGCTGACCTGACCGCACCGCTGCATGCTCTGCACGCTTCCACAAACACCCTAGGCTGACCTGACCGCACCGCTGCAAACTCTGCACGCTTCCACAACACCCTACACTGACCTGACCGCACCGCTGCAAACTCTGCACGCTTCCACAACACCCTACGCTGACCTGACCGCACCGCTGCAAACTCTGCACGCTTCCACAACACCCTAGGCTGACCTGACCGCACCGCTGCATGCTCTGCACGCTTCCACAACACCCTACACTGACCTGACCACACCGCTGCATGCTCTGCACGCTTCCACAACACCCTACACTGACCTGACCACACCGCTGCATGCTCTGCACGCTTCCACAACACCCTAGGCTGACCTGACCGCACCGCTGCATGCTCTGCACGCTTCCACAACACCCTAGGCTGACCTGACCGCACCGCTGCATGCTCTGCACGCTTCCACAACACCCTACACTGACCTGACCACACCGCTGCAAACTCTGCACGCTTCCACAACACCCTACACTGACCTGACCACACCGCTGCATGCTCTGCACGCTTCCACAACACCCTAGGCTGACCTGACCGCACCGCTGCATGCTCTGCACGCTTCCACAACACCCTAGGCTGACCTGACCGCACCGCTGCATGCTCTGCACGCTTCCACAACACCCTAGGCTGACCTGACCGCACCGCTGCATGCTCTGCACGCTTCCACAACACCCTACACTGACCTGACCACACCGCTGCATGCTCTGCACGCTTCCACAACACCCACTGACCTGACCGCACCGCTGACCTGACACAACCGCTGCATGCCTGCACGCTTCCACAACACCCTACACTGACCTGACCACACCGCTGCAAACTCTGCACGCTTCCACAACACCCTACACTGACCTGACCGCACCGCTGCATGCTCTGCACGCTTCCACAACACCCTACACTGACCTGACCGCACCGCTGCATGCTCTGCACGCTTCCACAACACCCTAGGCTAACCTGACCGCACCGCTGCAACTCTGCAAACTCTGCACGCTTCCACAACACCCTAGGCTGACCTGACCACACCGCTGCAAACTCTGCGCGCTTCCACAACACCCTAGGCTGACCTGACCACACCGCTGCATGCTCTGCACGCTTCTACAACACCCTAGGCTGACCTGACCGCACCGCTGCATGCTCTGCACGCTTCCACAACACCCTAGGCTGACCTGACCGCACCGCTGCATGCTCTGCACGCTTCCACAACACCCTACACTGACCTGACCACACCGCTGCATGCTCTGCACGCTTCCACAACACCCTAGGCTGACCTGCCTCAACGCGGCGTGGCATGGAAGCTATCAGCCTGTGGCACTGCTGAGGTGTTATGGAAGACCCAGGATGCTTCAATAGCGGCCTTCAGCTCTTCTGCATTGTTCCGTCTCATGTCTCTCATCTTTCTCTTGGCAATGCCCCATAGATTCTCTATGGGGTTCGGGTCAGGCTTGTTTGCTGGCCAATCAAGCACACTGATCCCACGGTCATTGAACCAGGTTTTGATGCTTTTGGCAGTGTGGGCGGAGCCAAGTCCTGCTGGAAAATGAAGTCAGCGTCCCCATAAAGCTGGTCTGCGGAAGGAAGCATGAAGTGCTCCAAAATCTCCTGGTAGACGGCTGCGGTGACCCTGGACTTAATGAAGCACAGTGGACCAACACCAGCAGATGACATGGCTCCCCAAATCAACACAGACTGTGGAAACTTCACACTGGACTTCAAGCATCTTGCAGTGTGTGCCTCTCCATTCCTCCTCCATACTCGGGGTCCTCGGGCCTCTCCATTCTTCCTCCATACTCGGGGTCCTCGGGCCTCTCCATTCCTCCTCCATACTCGGGGTCCTCGGGCCTCTCCATTCTTCCTCCTATACTCGGGGTCCTCGGGCCTCTCCATTCCTCCTCCATACTCGGGGTCCTCGGGCCTCTCCATTCTTCCTCCATACTCGGGGTCCCTCGTGCCTCTCCATTCTTCCTCCATACTCGGGGTCCTCGGGCCTCTCCATTCCTCCTCCATACTCGGGGTCCTCGGGCCTCTCCATTCTTCCTCCATACTCGGGGTCCTTGGGCCTCTCCATTCTTCCTCCATACTCGGGGTCCTTGGGCCTCTCCATTCTTCCTCCATACTCGGGGTCCTTGTGCCTCTCCATTCTTCCTCCATACTCGGGGTCCTTGTGCCTCTCCATTCTTCCTCCATACTCGGGGTCCTTGTGCCTCTCCATTCTTCCTCCATACTCGGGGTCCTCGGGCCTCTCCATTCTTCCTCCATACTCGGGGTCCTCGGGCCTCTCCATTCTTCCTCCATACTCGGGGTCCTCGGGCCTCTCCATTCTTCCTCCATACTCGGGGTCCTAGGGCCTCTCCATTTTTCCTCCATACTCGGGGTCCTTGGGGCCTCTCCATTCTTCCTCCATACTCGGGGTCCTTGGGCCTCTCCATTCTTCCTCCATACTCGGGGTCCTCGGGCCTCTCCATTCCTCCTCCATACTCGGGGTCCTCGGGCCTCTCCATTCCTCCTCCATACTCGGGGTCCTCGGGCCTCTCCATTCTTCCTCCATACTCGGGGTCCTCGGGCCTCTCCATTCTTCCTCCATACTTGGGGTCCTTGGGCCTCTCCATTCTTCCTCCATACTCGGGGTCCTCGTGCCTCTCCATTCTTCCTCCATACTCGGGGTCCTCGGGCCTCTCCATTCCTCCTCCATACTCGGGGTCCTCGGGCCTCTCCATTCTTCCTCCATGCTCGGGGTCCTCGGGCCTCTCCATTCTTCCTCCATGCTCGGGGTCCTTGTGCCTCTCCATTCTTCCTCCATGCTCGGGGTCCTTGTGCCTCTCCATTCTTCCTCCATTCTCTGGGTCCTTGGGCCTCTCCATTCTTCCTCCATACTCGGGGTCCTTGGGCCTCTCCATTCTTCCTCCATACTCGGGGTCCTTGGGCCTCTCCATTCTTCCTCCATACTCGGGGTCCTTGGTTTCCAAATGACATGCAAAAGTTGCTCTCATCAGAAAAGAGGACTTTGGACCACTGAGCACAGACCAGGTCTGTTTTTCTTTAGCCCAGGTAAGACGCTTCTGACGTTGTTTGTTGTTCAGGAGCGGCTTGACAAGAGGAATACGACATTTGAAGCCCATATCCAGGATCCGTCTGTGTGTGGTGGCTCTTGATGCACTGACTCCAGCCTCAGTCCACTCCTTGTGAAAGTCCCCAACACTTTTGAATGGCCTTTTCCTGCCAATCCTCTCCAGGCTGCGGTCATCCCTGCTGCTTGTGCACCTTTTCCTGACAATCCTCTCCAGGCTGCGGTCATCCCTGCTGCTTGTGCACCTTTTTCTTCCACACTTTGGGAACATCCAACTTCTTCTGCAATTCCCTTTTGAGGCTTTCCCTCCTTATGGAGGGTGTCAGTGATGGTGTCAGGTCAGCGGTCTTTCCCATGATTGGGATTCCTACTGAACCAGACTGAGAGACCATTGAAAGGCTCAGGAACCCTTTGCAGGTGTTATGGCTGAATGAGCTGATTAGAGTGGGACACTTTGAGCCGAGATTATTCCACCTTTTCACAATATTCTCATTTTCTGAGATTGTGGATTTGGGGTTTTCATGAGCTGTAAGCCATAATCATCACAATGATGACAAATCACGGCTGGAACTATCTTGCTTTGCATGGAATGAGTCTCATATATTAGTTTCACCTTTTAAGTTGCTGCACTGAAAAAATAAATGAATGAATGAATGAATGCACCAGATCCTCATTGCTCCACTTTCACCTGTATATTTCTGAATGGACATCATCATTTGATACAACTCAGCTGATCTACAGGTGACATTCAATCCTTTATTCACCAATATACCAGGAATACACTGCATGTATTTGCTGTACACTCTGCAGGGCATTGCAGTCACGGGACAGTTTCGGGGATATCATTTCTATCCAGATAGCCATACGGCAGGATGACTCCATTGAGATCCAGATGACTGGCAGATTCTTCAATCTCAGATTCTGGAAGGACTTTAGTGATGATATCATTCCTATGAGGGGTTTCCCTGCCATCTATTCATCACGCAATTCATCTCACGGCATCATATATGTGAGATTACACCCACGGCGTCACACATGTGAGATTACACCCACGGCGTCACACATGTGAGATCACACCCACGGCGTCACGTATGTGAGATCACACCCACGGCGTCACGTATGTGAGATCATCACACCCACGGCGTCACGTATGTGAGATCACACCCACGGCGTCACGTATGTGAGATCACACCCACGGCGTCACGTATGTGAGATCACACCCACGGCGTCACGTATGTGAGATCACACCCACGGCGTCACGTATGTGAGATCACACCCACGGCGTCACGTATGTGAGATCACACCCACGGCGTCACGTATGTGAGATCACACCCACGGCGTCACGTATGTGAGATTACACCCACGGCGTCACGTATGTGAGATTACACCCACGGCGTCACGTATGTGAGATTACACCCACGGCGTCACGTATGTGAGATTACACCCACGGCGTCACGTATGTGAGATCACACCCACGGCGTCACGTATGTGAGATCACACCCACGGCGTCACACATGTGAGATCACACCCACGGGGTCACACATGTGAGATTACACCCACGGCGTCACACATGTGAGATTACACCCACGGGGTCACACATGTGAGATCACACCCACGGGGTCACACATGTGAGATCACACCCACGGCGTCACACATGTGAGATCACACCCACGACGTCACACATGTGAGATCACACCCACGACGTCACACATGTGAGATCACACCCACGACGTCACACATGTGAGATTACACCCACGGCGTCACACTTGTGAGATTACACCCACGGCGTCACACATGTGAGATCACACCCACGGGGTCACACATGTGAGATTACACCCACGGCGTCACACTTGTGAGATTACACCGTATTATACTTTGTAGTGGGAAATCTTTCAGGTAATTCCATATTTCAGTGGCTCCCTGCCTGTCCTACAGAGCTCCATGATGGTGCTGAACATCCCCCTCCATCAGGACATCTATATGGGAGGTGGGGGCCGGTGGGGGCCGCTGGAATAATGTTGTTAATCATCAGATTGCTGTTTGCTCTTCATGTTCATATTTATGTCTTACATCCAGACTACGTTTGCTGCTTCCTGCTGTACTCACCTATGGTCCCCGCTGTCATGTTCTGGGACTTCTCAGTGGGGGTTGTCACCCTGGATAACTACGTCATCTCTGACCTTCATGTACCTCTGGTGGTGGTGGTCATCTCTGACCTTCATGTACCTCTGGTGGTGGTCGGGTCTGAACTTCATTCAGTTTTGTGTTATTTTTCTGTTTAATATTTTGCAATAAACGATTTACTTGTTTTCTAAGCCGCAGTTTGTCCTCATTGGGACCCCCTAACCTTTGGATCTCTTTCCTTGGTCTTTTTTTCTCCTTTCATATTACATAAACAGAGGAGGTATGGGATCCATAGGGTTTAGTAACACTTTATAGAAGACATTTAGAATCCAAGGGACCAAGTACAGATAAGAGAAGAAGACTTGGATCCAGGGGGTGAGGAACATGTTATGGAAAAGGTATAATATCCAGGGGATCGGGACATCCTATAGAAGAAGACTTGGATCCGGGGGGTGAGGAAAATGTTATGGAAAAGGTATAATATCCAGGGGATCGGGACATCCTATAGAAGAAGACTTGGATCCGGGGGGTGAGGAACATGTTATGGAAAAGGTATAATATCCAGGGGATCGGGTCATCCTATAGAAGAAGACTTGGATCCAGGGGGTGAGGAACATGTTATGGAAAAGGTATAATATCCAGGGGATCGGGTCATCCTATAGAAGAAGACTTGGATCCGGGGGGTGAGGAACATGTTATGGAAAAGGTATAATATCCAGGGGATCGGGTCATCCTATAGAAGAAGACTTGGATCCGGGGGGTGAGGAACATGTTATGGAAAAGGTATAATATCCAGGGGATCGGGACATCCTATAGAAGAAGACTTGGATCCGGGGGGTGAGGAACATGTTATGGAAAAGGTATAATATCCAGGGGATCGGGTCATCCTATAGAAGAAGACTTGGATCCGGGGGGTGAGGAACATGTTATGGAAAAGGTATAATATCCAGGGGATCGGGTCATCCTATAGAAGAAGACTTGGATCCGGGGGGTGAGGAACATGTTATGGAAAAGGTATAATATCCAGGGGATCGGGTCATCCTATAGAAGAAGACTTGGATCCGGGGGGTGAGGAACATGTTATGGAAAAGGTATAATATCCAGGGGATCGGGTCATCCTATAGAAGAAGACTTGGATCCGGGGGGTGAGGAACATGTTATGGAAAAGGTATAATATCCAGGGGATCGGGTCATCCTATAGAAGAAGACTTGGATCCAGGGGGTGAGGAACATGTTATGGAAAAGGTATAATATCCAGGGGATCGGGTCATCCTATAGAAGAAGACTTGGATCCAGGGGGTGAGGAACATGTTATGGAAAAGGTATAATATCCAGGGGATCGGGTCATCCTATAGAAGAAGACTTGGATCCAGGGGGTGAGGAACATGTTATGGAAAAGGTATAATATCCAGGGGATCGGGTCATCCTATAGAAGAAGACTTGGATCCAGGGGGTGAGGAACATGTTATAGAAGAGGCATGATGTCCAGGGAATCGGGTCATTTTATAGAAGTCTGGGATACTGGGCATGAGGAACATTTTATAGAAGACTTATGATATTCAGGGGATTGGGTCATGTTATAGAAGAGGTATCATATTCAGGGGATTGGGTCATGCTCAGGGGCGGACTGACCTTTCGGGCACTGCCCGAGGGCCCGGGGGTCAGTAGGGGGCCCCATGAAATGCCCTTGGTACCTTTTTATAGGCTTTTTTGGGTGTGCTTTGAGTGTGAGCAAGGACACAGGGGCCCCATGATCCCCTATTGCCCGGGGGCCCCATGAGTTGTCAGTCCGCCCCTGGTCATGCTATAGATGAAGTCTGGGATCCAGGGGATGAGGAGCATGTTATAGAAGAGGTATGATAGCTAGGGGGTCAAGGTCATGTAATAGAAGAAGTCTGGGATCTGGGGGGTGAGGAATATATTATAGAAGTCTGGAATCCAGGAGATAAGGATCATGTCATAGAAGAGGTATGATATCCAGGGGAAGGGGATCCAGTCCTTCTTTCCCTCATGAACATGCAGATCCGTCATCATTTGTTAGACGCATTTCTGCTGAATTTGTTGTTGTATTCTGTCTCTCAGTGTTACACCGAACATTCCATTGTTAGACCGATCATTTCTGTGTGAGGGGTGAACATTCCATTGTTAGACCGATCGTTTCTGTGTGAGGGACGAACATTCCATTGTTAGACCGATCGTTTCTGTGTGAGGGGCGAACATTCCATTGTTAGACCGATCGTTTCTGTGTGAGGGGCGAACATTCCATTGTTAGACCGATCGTTTCTGTGTGAGGGGTGAACATTCCATTGTTAGACCAATCATTTCTGTGTGAGGGGCGAACATTCCATTGTTAGACCGATCATTTCTGTGTGAGGGGCGAACATTCCATTGTTAGACCGATCATTTCTGTGTGAGGGGCGAACATTCCATTGTTAGACCGATCATTTCTGTGTGAGGGGCGAACATTCCATTGTTAGACCGATCATTTCTGTGTGAGGGGCGAACATTCCATTGTTAGACCGATCATTTCTGTGTGAGGGGCGAACATTCCATTGTTAGACCGATCATTTCTGTGTGAGGGGCGAACATTCCATTGTTAGACCGATCATTTCTGTGTGAGGGGCGAATGTTCAACATCAGCCGGGGAGCAAATATGCATTTCCTTCACTGTATGTTATAGATGAATTCTGGGATACGGGGAATGAGGAACATGTTACAGAAGACGTATGATATCCAGGGGATCAGGTCATGTAATAGAAGAAGTCTGGAATTTGAGGGATCAGGGGCACATTACATACAGGATCTGGAATGAACCCGTTGTCCTGGAACAGAGATATCTTGGGCTGGTGATCCATAGGGGATCAGGCATGTTATAGAAGAAGTCTGGAATTTGAGGGATCAGGGTCATGTTATAGAAGAAGTCTGGAATTTGAGGGATCAGGGGCACATCACATACAGGATCTGGAATGAACCCGTTGTCCTGGAACAGAGATATCTTGGGCTGGTGATCCATAATCGCAGTGCTTAGCAGTTCTGGATTATAGAAGACAAATGAGCCATTGATAGAGATTGTATTATTCACCCAGCTGGGGCTTTGTACCATCACCCAGTCACAGCCTCCTGATACGGGGGCGGACATGCTGGGACAGGAATACGCCAGGAACACGGACGTCATATGAGTCAGAGCAAAGATCCCACCAAGTGGAAATCCTCTATGACCGGAATCATGACTGCTCCCACACACCCCGGGGGGTGACAACAACTTCCTCCATGTTGACATGTAGAGTGCAGCTCATTGCAGAGGGAGGAGGAATGGAGAGTTCAGGGGATTTACCATTCTGGCTCCTGAATGACCTGTTAATGATTGCCGCTACCTCCTGCCAGGAATGCAGATACAGATTACAAATCTGCTGCGGCCTTTTCTGATCACTGCGGCCGCTTCATACGAGCCGGAAATTGTTGGCAGATATCAACTTCTATTTATCAAACCGTTCTCAGAAATGTCTCCACTCATTGACGTGTTCCAGATAAACACGGAGTATGTCAGCATTCTACCACACAGTCTGTTCATACCTACACCTGATGGCCACATGTCTCCATACACCTAACCCTCACATCTACATCACCTCATTGGACATCCCATTATAAAAGCATGGCCATTAATGTGGAGGTGGCCCCTTTGTGGATATCCCACCATCACATCTACAGTATATGGGCTCCTTGGAAGTCCCATTGTAAGACCGCAGACATTCATAGGGGAGAGGCTCCTCTTTGTAGACACCTGACCATCACACCTATATGGGCTCATTAGTCATCCCCTAAAAACCATGAACATTAATATGGACTTGGCTTTTTTTTTAAGGACACCTGACTTTGACACCTATGTGAACTCATTGGATGTCCCATTCCAAAACCATGGTCACTGATATGGGGTTGGCCCCCTTTATAGACACCTGACCATCACACCTACAGTATATAGGCTCATTAGAAATCCCATTAAAAACCGTGGACATTAATATGGAATTTGCCCTTCTTGGTGGAAACCTGGCCATCACACTTGTATGAACTCATTGGATGTTTCATTCCAAAACCATGGTCACTGATATGGGGTTGACCACCTTTGTACACACCTATATGGGCTCGTTAGACATCCTGTTAAAAACCACGAACATTAATATGGAATTGTCCCTTCTTTGAGGACATCTGACTTTGACACCTATGTGAACTCATTGGATGTCCCATTCCAAAACCATAGTCACTAATATGGGGTTCCTCCCGTTGTCGACACCTGACCATCAAACCTATATACAGTCGGCTCAGTAGAAATCCCACTAAAAACCATGACCATTAATATGGAGTTGGTCCTTCTTTGTGGATACCTGACCTTGACACCTATATTAACTCATTGGATGTCCCATTCCAAAACCATGGCCAATTAATATGAAGTTGGTCCTTCTTTGAGGATAGCAGACCATGACACCTATATGAACTGATGTTCCATTCCAAAACCATTGTTGTTAATATGGTGTTGCCCCCTTTTGTAGACACCGGACCATCACACCTACATGGGCTCATTAGACGTCCCATTAAAAAACATGAATAATAATATGGTGTTGGCCCTTCTTTGAGGAAACCCAGCCATCACACCGATGTGAAACCAATGGGCATGCCATCCCAAAATCATGACCCTTATCATGGAGTTGGCCCCATCCCTTTGTGGACACCTGACCACCATACCTATATGGGCTTATCTGTCACCCCGTTATAAAACCAGAGACATTAATATGTCATTGGCCCCTCTTTTGTGAACATCTTGCCATCACACCCAAATGAAATCATTGGACTTCCAACTCCAAAACCATGGCTATTAACATGGAGTTGGGCTCCTTTTGTAGACACCTGACCATCACACCTAAATGAACTCATCAGACATCCCATTATAAAGCCATGGCCATTAATATGAAGTTGCCCTCTCTTTGCTGACATCTGACTATTACACTTTTATGAGCCCATTGGACCTCCCATTCCAAAACAATGGACATTAATTTAGAGTTGGGCCCCTTTTGTGGACACCCAGTCATCAAACCTTTGCGTGCTTGTAGGATATCCCTATTCTTAACCAAGATCATCAATAGGGAGCTGCCCCATTCCCCAACCCACTGTGGTTTTACCATTCACCACTCTCCTGAGAAGACTTTCCACAAGATTTTGGAAGGTGTCTGTGGGAATTTTTCCCATTTCTGAGGTCAGGTGCTGATGTTGGATGAGAAGACCTGGCTCACCACTGGCATTCCAATTCATCCCAAAGGTGTTCAGGAAGGTTGAGGTCAGGGTTCTGTGCAGGACACTCGAGTCTCTTCATGACCTCAACCTACTGAACACCTTTGGGATGAGAAGACCTCATACCAAAGCTGTTCCATTAGGTTAAGGTCAGGTACTGATGTTGGATGAGAAGACCTCATACGGAAGGTGTTCCATAGGGTTAAGGTCAGGCACTGATGTTGGATGAGAAGACCTCATACCAAAGCTGTTCCATTAGGTTAAGGTCAGGTACTGATGTTGGTTGAGAAGACCTCATACAGAAGGTGTTCCATAGGGTTAAGGTCAGGCACTGATGTTGGATGAGAAGATCTCATACCGAAGGTGTTCCATAGGGTTAAGGTCAGGCACTGATGTTGGATGAGAAGACCTCATACGGAAGGTGATCCATAGGGTTAAGGTCAGGCACTGATGTTGGATGAGAAGACCTCATACCAAAGCTGTTCCATTAGGGTTAAGGTCAGGTACTGATGTTGGTTGAGAAGACCTCATACAGAAGGTGTTCCATAGGGTTAAGGTCAGGCACTGATGTTGGATGAGAAGACCTCATACGGAAGGTGTTCCATAGGGTTAAGGTCAGGCACTGATGTTGGATGAGAAGACCTCATACGGAAGCTGTTCCATTAGGGTTAAGGTCAGGTACTGATGTTGGATGAGAAGACCTCATACGGAAGGTGTTCCATAGGGTTAAGGTCAGGCACTGATGTTGGATGAGAAGACCTCATACGGAAAGGTGTTCCATAGGGTTAAGGTCAGGTACTGATGTTGGATGAGAAGACCTCATACGAAGGTGTTCCATAGGGTTAAGGTCAGGCACTGATGTTGGATGAGAAGACCTCATACGAAGGTGTTCCATAGGGTTAAGGTCAGGTACTGATGTTGGATGAGAAGACCTCATACCGAAGGTGTTCCATAGGGTTAAGGTCAGGCACTGATGTTGGATGAGAAGACCTCATACCATAGGTGTTCCATAGGGTTAAGGTCAGGCACTGATGCTGGATGAGAAGACCTCATACGAAGGTATTCCATAGGGTTAAGGTCAGGTACTGATGTTGGATGAGAAGACCTCATACCATAGGTGTTCCATAGGGTTAAGGTCGGGCACTGATGTTGGATGAGAAGACCTCATACCGAAGGTGTTCCATAGGGTTAAGGTCAGGCACTGATGTTGGATGAGAAGACCTCATACGGAAGGTGTTCCACAGGGTTAAGGTCAGGCACTGATGTTGGATGAGAAGACCTCATACAGAAGGTGTTCCATAGGGTTAAGGTCAGGCACTGATGTTAGTTGAGAAGACCTCATACGGAAAGGTGTTCCATAGGGTTAAGGTCAGGCACTGATGTTGGATTAGAAGACCTCATACGGAAGGTGTTCCACAGGGTTAAGGTCAGGTACTGATGTTGGATTAGAAGACCTCATACGGAAGGTGTTCCACAGGGTTAAGGTCAGGTACTGATGTTGGTTGAGAAGACCTCATACAGAAGGTGTTCCATAGGGTTAAGGTCAGGTACTGATGTTGGATGAGATGACCTCATACGGAAGGTGTTCCATAGGGTTAAGGTCGGGCACTGATGTTGGATGAGAAGACCTCATACGAAGGTGTTCCATAGGGTTAAGGTCAGGCACTGATGTTGGATGAGAAGACCTCATACGAAGGTGTTCCATAGGGTTAAGGTCGGGCACTGATGTTGGATGAGAAGACCTCATACCGAAGGTGTTCCATAGGGTTAAGGTCGGGCACTGATGCTGGATGAGAAGACCTCATACGAAGGTGTTCCATAGGGTTAAGGTCGGGCACTGATGTTGGATGAGAAGACCTCATACGGAAGGTGTTCCATAGGGTTAAGGTCGGGCACTGATGCTGGATGAGAAGACCTCATACGGAAGGTGTTCCATAGGGTTAAGGTCAGGCACTGATGTTGGATGAGAAGACCTCATACCGAAGGTGTTCCATAGGGTTAAGGTCAGGCACTGATGTTGGATGAGAAGACCTCATACCGAAGGTGTTCCATAGGGTTAAGGTCAGGCACTGATGTTGGATGAGAAGACCTCATACGGAAGGTGTTCCATAGGGTTAAGGTCAGGTACTGATGTTGGATGAGAAGACCTCATACCGAAAGTGTTCCATAGGGTTAAGGTCAGGCACTGATGTTGGATGAGAAGACCTCATACGGAAGGTGTTCCATAGGGTTAAGATCAGGCACTGATGTTGGATGAGAAGACCTCATACGGAAGGTGTTCCATAGGGTTAAGGTCAGGCACTGATGTTGGATGAGAAGACCTCATACGGAAGGTGTTCCATAGGGTTAAGGTCAGGCACTGATGTTGGATGAGAAGACCTCATACGGAAGGTGTTCCATAGGGTTAAGGTCGGGCACTGATGTTGGATGAGAAGACCTCATACGGAAGGTGTTCCATAGGGCTAAGGTCAGGCACTGATGTTGGATGAGAAGACCTCATACGGAAGGTGTTCCATAGGGTTAAGGTCAGGTACTGATGTTGGATGAGAAGACCTCATACGGAAGGTGTTCCATAGGGTTAAGGTCAGGCACTGATGCTGGATGAGAAGACCTCATACGGAAGGTGTTCCATAGGGTTAAGGTCCACTGATGCTGGATGAGAAGACCTCATACGGAAGGTGTTCCATAGGGTTAAGGTCAGGTACTGATGTTGGATGAGAAGACCTCAAACCAGAGAAGACCTCATACCTCATACAACAGGTCAGGACTCCACCACTCCTGTAGTTTTCTGTAGTGGGTGTGGAGCCTGTTGGATCCCTCCCACAGCTCTCAGCACAGGCTATGTACAGCACAGTGATGATGTCAGCACTACGTTTACAAGGTAATAGCTAGATTTGCGACAACATTTAGTGCACACAATGCAGATTTGTATCTCTTGTAGCTATTGATTATTTAAATGTAAGGTTTTGCCCCCGGAGTTCCACTTTAAATGCACATAAACACTTCATTGTCCCGTGTTTTGCAGACACTCGAGGCTGCAGCGAATGAATGTGAACAATTCAGATAGTAATGAATGAGATTCCACAAAAACACTGACAAGTGTGAACAAGTCCTAATCCAACCAATAATAACAAAAAAACAAGCGCCAGTCACACACCCCTGCCCTCCATCGCACCCAGGACCCGGTGACGTCATCACGTATGATGTGTGCCGCGATGATTGGGGATGGAAGACGAATCAAAGGTTCCCGCTGTCCTATACCGACCCTGGAAAGGGAAGATTTTACTGAAGAGTCCAACTGCCCAGTTCCTGCAATCTGCACCACACCTGAACAGCACCACACATGAACAGCACCACACCTGAACAGCACCACACCTGAACGGCACCACACCTGAATGGCACCACACATGAACGGCACCACACCTGAACGGCACCACACATGAACGGCACCACACCTGAACGGCACCACACATGAACGGCACCACACATGAACGGCACCACACCTGAACGGCACCACACTGAACGGCACCACACATGAACGGCACCACACCTGAACGGCACCACACCTGAACGGCACCACACCTGAACGGCACCACACATGAACGGCACCACACATGAACGGCACCACACATGAACGGCACCACACCTGAACGGCACCACACTGAACGGCACCACACATGAACGGCACCACACATGAACGGCACCACACATGAACGGCACCACACCTGAACAGCACCTGAACACACCTGATCCCCCAATGGGTATACAGATGACCTGGGAACTGTCCCACACCTGAAGGCACCACACCTGAAGGGGTTCATGTAGTGTTAGGGCACCAGTAACCTGAACAGGCATCAGAGGACACACCTGAGGGGTTCCCACACCTGAACTGAGTTCACGGGTCTGTACACCCCCTGAATGAGGGGCACCACTGTGCTGAACGGCACCACCCGCTGTGAACGGCACCACACATGAACGGCACCACACATGCTGTGCCCATTATGAGGGGCACCACATCCCTGTGCCAAACTGTACACCCGCTGTGCCCATTATGAGGGGTTCCCACCATCCCTGTGCCAAGTTCCTGGTTCTGTACACCCGCTGTGCCCATTGTGAACATTCCCACCGTCCCTGTGCTGATTCCTGGGTCTGTACACCCGCTGTGCCCATTATGAGGGGTTCCCACCATCCCTGTGCCGAGGGGTCTGTACACCCTGTCCCCATTGAGAGGAGTTCCCACCAACCTGCTGAAGGGGTTACACCCATGTAGCCCATTATAGGGGTTCATCCCTGTGGGAGTAAGGGTCTGAGACAGCTGTGCCCATTATGAGGGGTTCCCACCATCCCTGTGCCAGAGTTCCTGGTTCTGTACACCCGCTGTGCCCATTATGAGGGGTTCCCACCATCCCTGTGCTGAGTTCCGGGTTCTGTACACCCGCTGTGCCCATTGTGAGGGGTTCCCACCATCCCTGTGCTGAGTTCCCGGGTCTGTACACCCGCTGTGCCCATTATGAGGGGTTCCCACCATCCCTGTAGTCCTCCGGGTCCCTGTACTGAGTTCCCGGGTCTGTACACCCGCTGTGCCCATTATGAGGGGTTCCCACCATCCCTGTGCCGAGTTCCCGGGTCTGTACACCCGCTGTGCCCATTATGAGGGGTTCCCACCATCCCTGTGCCGAGTTCCTGGTTCTGTACACCCGCTGTGCCCATTGTGAGGAGTTCCCACCGTCCCTGTGCTGAGTTCCCGGGTCTGTACACCCGCTGTGCCCATTATGAGGGGTTCCCACCATCCCCCTGTGCTGAGTTCCCGGATCTGTACACCCGATGTGCCCTTTATGAGGGGTTCCCACCATCCCTGTGCCGAGTTCCCGGGTCTGTACAACATCTGTGCCCGTTTTGAGGGGTTCCCACCATCCCTGTGCTGAGTTCCTGGGTCTGCACACCCGATGTGCCCTTTATGAGGGGTTCCCACCATCCCTGTGCCGAGTTCCCGGGTCTGTACAACATCTGTGCCCGTTTTGAGGGGTTCCCACCGTCCCTGTCCTGAGTTCCTGGGTCTGTACACCCGCTGTGCCCATTATGAGGGGTTCCCACCATCCCTGTGCCGAGTTCCCGGGTCTGTACACCTGCTGTGCCCATTATGAGGGTTTCCAGCATCCCTACACTGATTATTTTGCTGTGTATTCCTGTAGGATCTTCTACAAGGTAGGAGTAACTAGCAGATCAGGGATATCTTGGTGCCTAGAAACGTGCATGTAACTCAGCAGACTCCACCTATAACTGATAAACCCCCAATTTGTGTGGACTTGCCCTTTAAGGTGATTCTACTAACCAAGTAACTCCATGAAGGTAACATGTCAGCCTTGGCCCCACGTTATGGATGAAGGTAACATGTCAGCCTTGGCCCCACGTTATGGATGAAGGTAACATGTCAGCCTTGGCCCCACGTTATGGATGAAGGTAACATGTCAGCCTTGGCCCCACGTTAAGGATGAGATGAAGGTAACATGTCAGCCTTGGCCCCACGTTATGGATGAAGGTAACATGTCAGCCTTGGCCCCACGTTATGGATGAAGGTAACATGTCAGCCTTGGCCCCACGTTATGGATGAAGGTAACATGTCAGCCTTGGCCCCACGTTATGGATGAAGGTAACATGTCAGCCTTGGTCCCACGTTATGGATGAAGGTAACATGTCAGCCTTGGCCCCACGTTATGGATGAAGGTAACACAGGTCAGCCTTGGCCCCACGTTATGGATGAAGGTAACATGTCAGCCTTGGCCCCACGTTATGGATGAAGGTAACAGGTCAGCCTTGGCCCCCCACGCCTTGGCCCCACGTTATGGATGAAGGTAACATGTCAGCCTTGGCCCCACGTTATGGATGAAGGTAACAGGTCAGCCTTGGCCCCACGTTATGGATGAAGGTAACATGTCAGCCTTGGCCCCACGTTATGGATGAAGGTAACATGTCAGCCTTGGCCCCACGTTAAGGATGAGGGTAACATGTCAGCCTTGGCCCCACGTTATGGATGAGGTAACATGTCAGCCTTGGCCCCACGTTATGGATGAAGGTAACATGTCAGCCTTGGCCCCACGTTATGGATGAAGGTAACATGTCAGCCTTGGCCCCACGTTATGGATGAAGGTAACATGTCAGCCTTGGCCCCACGTTATGGATGAAGGTAACAGGTCAGCCTTGGCCCCACGTTATGGATGAAGGTAACAGGTCAGCCTTGGCCCCACGTTATGGATGAAGGTAACATGTCAGCCTTGGCCCCACGTTATGGATGAAGGTAACATGTCAGCCTTGGCCCCACGTTATGGATGAAGGTAACATGTCAGCCTTGGCCCCACGTTATGGATGAAGGTAACATGTCAGCCTTGGCCCCACGTTATGGCTCTTCATAAGACATACATAACGAGGAGTGTGAGAAGCTCTATGGGTTCATACCTGGGGGGTATCGATGAGCATACTCCTCCGGAATCGCCCCCTCCGGATCTCCATCTCCATAGCAGAACATCGGGCCACAGTGACACGGCTGCGGTGGTTCCGGCAAAACATGGTCACAATAGGAAAAGATGTAATCCAGAGCAGGAAATGGATCCAGAATCTGGAGTGGCTCCAAACTCCAGTAATCTGTTCATTCAAGACCAAAACCGACCTCTCCCGCGTCCACCAAAGTCTCAGATCTCCAAAAATCTGATGCTTCCAAGTATATGTTCATTCAGAACCAGATCCAAACTCTCCCACGTCCACCAAGGTCCTGGATCTCCAGAATCCAGCTTCTTCCGGGAATCTTCTCAATCAAAACCAGATCCAAACTCTTCTGTATCCACCAAAGTAGCAGACATTATGCAATCTGGCTCTTCCAGGAATCCGCTCATTCAGAACCAAGCCAGGACTCTCCTATATCCACCAAGGGCTAGGATCTCCTGGAAATCTGAAACTTCCAAGAATTTGATCATATTGGACAAGATCAGAACTGTACTGTGTCCACCAAGGTCCCAGATCAGAACTGTACTGTGTCCACCAAGGTCCCAGATCAGAACTGTACTGTGTCCACCAAGGTCCCAGATCAGAACTGTACTGTGTCCACCAAGGTCCCAGATCAGAACTGTACTGTGTCCACCAAGGTCCCAGATCAGAACTGTACTGTGTCCACCAAGGTCCCAGATCAGAACTGTACTGTGTCCACCAAGGTCCCAGATCAGAACTGTACTGTGTCCACCAAGGTCCCAGATAAGAACTGTGTCCACCAAGGTCCCAGATCAGAACTGTACTGTGTCCACCAAGGTCCCAGATCAGAACTCTCCCGTGTCCATCAAAGTCTCAGATCACCAGAAATCCAACTCTTCCAAGAATGTGCTCATTTGGAACCAGATCAGAACTAGACTGTGTCCACCAACGTCTTGGATCTCGGACGCTTCCAAGAATCTTCTCATCCAAAACCAGATCCAAACTTTTCTGTGTCCTCCAAAGTAGCAAATGTTCAGCAATTCTATTCCTCCAGAAATCCACTCATGCAGAACCAGATCAGAACTTTCCTCTGCCCACCAAGGTGGCAGATCTCCAGAATCTCTTCAAAGAATCTCCTCATTCAGAACCAGATCCAATCTCCTCCTCGTTCACCAAGGTGTCGGATCTCAAGAAACAAGACTCTTTCAGGAGTCGGCTCATTCCGATCCAGATCTACATCCACAGCCTCCCTGATCCTTCTACAATCCCCACTCCCAGCCCCCGCCTCTCCGCTCTGACTTGTTCATTCTTGATGTCTCTCAGCAGGATGCCAAGAACTCTCAGAATCCCTCCCCATTCATCTCTAACCCAACCTACGACTGTCACTTCTCCTCCAAACCCCTTCTGGAAGAGGTCTCCCCACTCTCTGACTGTCACTTCTCCTCCAAACCCCTTCTGGAAGAGGTCTCCCACTCTCTGACTGTCACTTCTCCTCCAAACCCCTTCTGGAAGAGGTCTCCCCACTCTCTGACTGTCACTTCTCCTCCAAACCCCTTCTGGAAGAGGTCTCCCCACTCTCTGACTGTCACTTCTCCTCCAAACCCTTCTCCGAAAGGTCTCCCCCTCTCTCCCACTGTCTCATGGATTGCCCCTGGCTGTCGCTCCTTCTATACAAACCAACACCATAGACAGCCGGACCCTACTTCCTGTCTATCAACTGTCACTGAGTACCTGTCCCTGACTGTGTATATGGAGGTGAGGTGACCTCTCTATAGACTCTACCTGTCCCTGTCCCTGTCTGTATATAGAGGTGAGGGGTCCCCGACTGTCTGTATATAGAGGTGAGGTGTCCCCCCGTCCCTGTCTGTATATAGAGGTGAGGTGTCCCCGACTGTCTGTATATAGAGGTGAGGTGTCCCCTGTCTGTATATAGAGGTGAGGTGTCCCCGACTGTCTGTATATAGAGGTGAGGGGTCCCTGTCTGTATATAGAGGTGAGGTGTCCCCGACTGTATATAGAGGTGAGGTGTCCCCGACTGTCTGTATATAGAGGTGAGGTGTCCCCTGTCTGTATATAGAGGAGGAGGTCTCTCCATAGACTGTCTCTATATAGAGGTGAGGTCTCTCCATAGACTGTATATAGAGGTGAGGTCTCTCCATAGACTGTCTGTATATAGAGGTGAGGTGTCCCTGTCTGTATATAGAGGTGAGGTGTCCCCTCTCCATAGACTGTCTCTATACAGAGGTGAGGTCTCTCCATAGACTGTCTGTATATAGAGGTGAGGTCTCTCCATAGACTGTCTGTATATAGAGGTGAGGTCTCTCCATAGACTGTCTGTATATAGAGGTGAGGTCTCTCCATAGACTGTCTCTATACAGAGGTAGGTACTTTTCTCTCTCTCGGGGTCCATATGATGCGGGGGAGGAGTTGTTGGTGAATTGGGACTTGGAATAATTCCGGATGTGAGGAACGCGCTGACAATGTGCGGAAAATGTTCAATATTCAGAACAGACGGAGTCTCTCCCGGAGTCTGGATCCAGTCCATAGACCAGACCACCCGGGACCACCAACACCCAAGGAATCCATGTACCTACCTCACTATAATACCCATAGTACATGGCAACGTGCACCTACCTCTGCATACCGTCATTTGTTAGGACTTTCACACACATACAGTGCAGGAAAGAGTGTATTTGCCCCCCCCTCTGATGCTGAATGTTCGCCCCTCACACAGAAATGATCGGTCTAACAATGGAATGTTCGCCCCTCACACAGAAATGATCGGTCTAACAATGGAATGTTCCCCCCTCACACAGAAATGATCGGTCTAACAATGTCCCTGAATGTTGGCCCCTCTCCACACAGAAATGATCGGTCTAACAATGGAATGTTCGCCCCTCACACAGAAATGATCGGTCTAACAATGGAATGTTCGTCCCCTCACACAGAAACGATCGGTCTAACAATGGAATGTTCTCCCCTCACACAGAAATGATCGGTCTAACAATGGAATGTCTGCCCTCACACAGAAACGATCGGTCTAACAATGGAATGTTCTCCCCTCACACAGAAATGATCGGTCTAACAATGGAATGTTCTCCCCTCACACAGAAATGATCGGTCTAACAATGGAATGTTCGCCCCTCACACAGAAATGATCGGTCTAACAATGGAATGTTCGCCCCTCACACAGAAATGATCGGTCTAACAATGGAATGTTCGCCCCTCACACAGAAACGATCGGTCTAACAATGGAATGTTCGCCCCTCACACAGAAACGATCGGTCTAACAATGAATGTTCCCCTCACACAGAAATGATCGGTCTAACAATGGAATGTTCGCCCTCACACAGAAATGATTGGTCTAACAATGGAATGTTCGCCCCTCACAGAAATGATCGGTCTAACAATGGAATGTTTTCGTCCCTCACACAGAAACGATCGGTCTAACAATGGAATGTTCGCCCTCACACACAAATGATCGGTCTAACAATGGAATGTTCGCCCCTCACACAGAAATGATCGGTCTAACAATGGAATGTTCTCCCCTCACACAGAAATGATCGGTCTAACAATGGAATGTTCGCCCCTCACACAGAGAAATGATCGGTCTAACAATGGAATGTTCGCCCCTCACACAGAAATGATCGGTCTAACAATGGAATGTTCGCCCCTCACACAGAAATGATCGGTTTAACAATGGAATGTTCGCCCCTCACACAGAAATGATCGGTCTAACAATGGAATGTTCTCCCCTCACACAGAAATGATCGGTCTAACAATGGAATGTTCGCCCCTCACACAGAAATGATCGGTCTAACAATGGAATGTTCGCCCCTCACACAGAAATGATCGGTCTAACAATGGAATGTTTGCCCCTCACACAGAAACGATCGGTCTAACAATGGAATGTTCTCCCCTCACACAGAAATGATCGGTCTAACAATGGAATGTTCGCCCCTCACACAGAAATGATCGGTCTAACAATGGAATGTTTACCCCCTCACACAGAAATGATCGGTCTAACAATGGAATGTTCACCCCTCACACAGAAACGATCGGTCTAACAATGGAATGTTCGCCCCTCACACAGAAATGATCGGTCTAACAATGGAATGTTCGCCCCTCACACAGAAATGATCGGTCTAACAATGGAATGTTCACCCCTCACACAGAAACGATCGGTCTAACAATGGAATGTTCGCCCCTCACACAGAAATGATCGGTCTAACAATGGAACGTTCGCCCCTCACACAGAAATGATCGGTCTAACAATGGAATGTTCGGTGTAACACTGAGAGACAGAATACAACAACAAATTCAGCAGAAATGCGTCTAACAAATGATGACGGATCTGCATGTTCATGAGGGAAAGAAGGATTTGATCCCCTTCACAAAACATGGCTTAGTACTTGGTGGCCAATCCCTTGTTGGCAATCACAGAGGTCAGACGTTTCCTGGAGTTGGCCCCCAGGTTCGCACACATCTCAGGAGGGATTTTGGCCCACTCCTCTTGGCAGATCCTCTCCAAGTCATTAAGGTTTGGTGGCTGACGTTTGGCAACTCGAACTTTCAGCTCCTCCACAGATTTTCCATCGGATGAAGGTGTGGAGACTGGCTAGGCCACTCCAGGACCTTAATGTGCTTCTTCTTGAGCCGCTCCTTTGTTGCCTTGGCCGTGTGTTTTGGGTCATTGTCATGCTGGAACACCCATCCACCACCCATTTTCAATGCCCTGGCTGAGGGAAGAGGGTTCTCACCCAAGATTTGAGGGTACATTGCCCCGTCCATCGTCCCTTTGATGCGGTGCAGTTGTCCTGTCCCCTTTGCAGAACCTCCCCCCCCCCAAAGCAGAATGTTTCCACCACCATGTTTCACAGTTGGGATGGTGTTCTTGGGGTCATAGGCAGCATTCCTCCGCCTCCAAACATGGCGAGTTGAGGTTGATGCCAAAGAGCTGGATTTTGGTCTCCTCTGACCACAACACTTCCCACCAGTCCTCCTCGGCATCATTCAGATGTTCAGTGGCAGACTTCAGACGGGCCTGGACATGGGCTTTTCTTGAGCAGAGGGACCGTGCGGGCACTGCAGGATTTCAGTCCTTGTCGGCGTAGTGTGTTACCAATTGTTTTCTTGGTGACTGTGGTCCCAGCTGCCTGGAGATCATTGACAAGATCCTCACGTGTAGTTCTGGGATGATTCCTCAACGATCGTTTCATGATCATGTGAGGGGCGAACATTCCATTGTTAGACCGATCGTTTCTGTGTGATGGGGAACATTCCATTGTTAGACCGATCATTTCTGTGTGAGGGGCGAACATTCATTGTTAGACCGATCGTTTCTGTGTGAGGGGCGAACATTCCATTGTTAGACCGATCGTTTCTGTGTGAGGGGCGAACATTCCATTGTTAGACCGATCGTTTCTGTGTTGAGGGGAGAACATTCCATTGTTAGACCGATCGTTTCTGTGTGAGGGGCGAACATTCCATTGTTAGACCGATCGTTTCTGTGTGAGAGGGGCGAACATTCCATTGTTAGACCGATCGTTTCTGTGTGAGGGGCGAACATTCCATTGTTAGACCGATCGTTTCTGCGTGAGGGGAGAACATTCCATTGTTAGACCGATCGTTTCTGTGTGAGGGGGAACATTCCATTGTTAGACCGATCGTTTCTGTGTGAGGAGGGCGAACATTCCATTGTTAGACCGATCATTTTCTGTGTGAGGGGCGAACATTCCATTGTTAGACCGATCATTTCTGTGTGAGGGGCGAACATTCCATTGTTAGACCGATCATTTCTGTGTGAGGGGAGAACATTCCATTCCATTGTGTTAGACCGATCATTTCTGTGTGAGGGGAGGCGAACATTCCATTGTTAGACCGATCATTTCTGTGTGAGGGGCGGAACATTCCATTGTTAGACCGATCATTTTGTGTGAGGGGAACATTCCATTGTTAGACCGATCATTTCTGTGTGAGGGGCGAACATTCATTGTTAGACCGATCAGTGTTCTGTGTGAGGGGCGAACATTCCATTGTTAGACCGATCGTTTCTGTGTGAGGGGGCGAACATTCCATTGTTAGACCGATCATTTCTGTGTGAGGGGAGAACATTCCATTGTTAGACCGATCATTTCTGTGTGAGGGGCGAACATTCCATTGTTAGACCGATCGTTTCTGTGTGAGGGGGCGAACATTCCATTGTTTAGACCGATTGTTTCTGTGTGAGGGGGAACATTCCATTGTTAGACCGATCGTTTCTGTGTGAGGGGGAACATTCCATTGTTAGACCGATCATTTCTGTGTGAGGGGCGAACATTCCATTGTTAGACCGATCGTTTTCTGTGTGAGGGGCGAACATTCCATTGTTAGACCGATCGTTTCTGTGTGAGGGGAGAACATTCCATTGTTAGACCGATCGTTTCTGTGTGAGGGGCGAACATTCCATTGTTAGACCGATCATTTCTGTGTGAGGGGAGAACATTCCATTGTTAGACCGATCATTTCTGTGTGAGGGGCGAACATTCCATTGTTAGACCGATCATTTCTGTGTGAGGGGGAACATTCCATTGTTAGACCGATCGTTTCTGTGTGAGGGGCGAACATTCCATTGTTAGACCGATCGTTTCTGTGTGAGGGGCGAACATTCCATTGTTAGACCGATCATTTCTGTGTGAGGGGAGAACATTCCATTGTTAGACCGATCATTTCTGTGTGAGGGGCGAACATTCCATTGTTAGACCGATCATTTCTGTGTGAGGGGGAACATTCCATTGTTAGACCGATCGTTTCTGTGTGAGGGGCGAACATTCCATTGTTAGACCGATCGTTTCTGTGTGAGGGGCGAACATTCACCATCAGCCGGGGAGCAAATACGCATTGCCCCCATGTTGTCATGTTACAATGTCTTATCCCTCCCCCCCCCCATGTTGTTACAATGTATTTATTGGGATTGGATGTGATGGACACAAAGTGGCACATAATTGTGAAGTGGAAGGATAATGAGAAATGGTTTCCAACATTTGTGACCAATAAATCTGTGAGAAGTGTGGGGGACATTTGTATTCAGCCCCCCGCAGTGAATACTTTGTAGGACCCCCTTTGGCTGCCATTCCAGCTGCAAGTCTTTTTGGGGATGTCTCTTTGCACATCTAGAGAGGGACATTTCTGCTCGTTCTTCTTTGCAGAATCCCTCAAGCTGTCAGATTGGATGGAGGGCGTCTGGGAACAGCAATTATCAGGTCTGACCACAGATTCTCCATTGGATTTGGGTCTGGACTGTGACTGGGCCATTCTAACCCATGAAGATGCTTTGATCGGAACCATTCCATTGTAGGTCTGGCTGGATGTTTCGGGTCGTTGTCCTGCTGGAAGGGGAACCTCCGCCCCGGTCTCAAGTCTTCTGCAGACTCTAACAGGTTTTCTTCTAAGATTGACCTGTATTTGGCTCCATCCATCTTCCCATCAACTCTGACCAGCTTCCCTGTCCCTGCTGAAGAAAAGCCTCCCCACCACATGATGCTGCCACCACCATGTTTTACAGTGGGGATGTGTGTGTTCAGGGGGATGCTCAGTGTTAGTTTTCCCCCACACATAGAGTTTTGGGTTTAGGCCGTAAAGTCCCATGTTGGTCTCCTCTGACCAGAGCCCCTTCCTCCCACATGTTTGCTGTGTCCCCCACATGGCTTCTCACAAACTGCAAACAGAACTTCTTATGGCTTTCCTCCAACAATGGCTTCCTTCTTGTCACTCTTCCATAAAGGCCAGATTTGTGGAGTGACGACTAATAGATTCTCCCCCCTGATCTGTGATCTCTCTGCAGCTCCTCCAGGGTTCCCATGAGCCTCTTGGCTGCTTCTCTGATTAATGCTCTCCTTGCCCGGCCGGTCAGTTTAGGTGGACGGCCATGTCTTGGTAGGTTGGCAGTTGTGCCGTACTCCTCCCATGTTCGGATGATGGATTGAACACAGAGCTCCGTGAGATGGGCAAAGCTTGGGAGATTGTTTTATAACCTAAACCTGCTTTACACATCTCCACAACTTTATCCCTGACCTGTCTGGTGTGTTCCTTGTCCTTCATGATGCTGCTTGTTCACTAATGTTCTCTAACAAACCTCTGAGGGCTTCACAGAACAGCTGGATTTATACTGAGATCACATGACACACAGGGGGACTCTATGTACTAATCAGGTGACTTCTGAAGGCAATTGATTCCACTAGATTGTAGTTAGGGGTATCAGAGCAAAGGGGGCTGAATACAAATGCCACCACACTTCTCACAGATTTATTGGTCACAAATGTTGGAAACCATTTCTCATTTTCCTTCCACTTCACAATTATGGGCCACTTTGTGTCGGTCCATCACATCCAATCCCAATCATATGCATTGACGGTTCTGGTTGCAAAATGAAAAAATTTGGAAGATTTTAGGGGGAAAGAAGACTTTTTCAAGGAACTGTATATATTGAACAATTGTTAATGGGTCCACTGCACACCAGCTAATAAAGGGGTCCCAGTGTGGCCCCCAGTACCCCCCCCCCCGGAGCTGTATATTAGTCCAGTGATCCTTATATGCAGTCAGTAAGGAAAGAATTGGTGTACCAGAAACCCATTCCACGTTGTGTTCAGGTCTTTGCTCCTTGTGAGGACAGTGGGAGGGAATTGATGGAGTCTGAGAGGTCCAAACCTTCCACCATCCATCCAAATCTGGAGTTCCACTGTAAAGGAGAAGGTTTTCTTTGTGCCCCGTTGCAATGAGGTCTGTAGAGCTCACCAAAGATGGGAATGAGGATCCGGCCCCCATCCTCCATCAGTGAAGGTCCATTTCTGACCATCTCAGGGCTGGGAAGTAGAAGGTCAATGTCAGCAGAGATGGTGTAAGAGCAGGAACATGACTGAAAAACAAGATGCATTATAGATGGAGCAGAATGGAAGACGCCTCCACTACAGATACAGGAAACGCACAGAGCAATAAACACTCCGAGTCTGGGAGCCGGCCAGATCCAGATGGTCACAAGACGGTGCAGAGAATCTGGAATCTTCCACACATAGCATAACCCCTTCCTTCCTGGAGAAGGCTGGGGGAATATAGCCAGAGCCTGGCCATTCTGGTACAATCTGGGGTCCGATCAATACCACTGAGCCCACCCATCATGGTACAATCCAGGGCCCAATCACTGCCACCGAGCCCACCCACCATGCTACAACCCAGGGCCCAATCAATGTCACCGAGCCCACCCACCATGCTACAATCCAGGGCCCAATCAATGTCACCGAGCCCACCCACCATGCTACAATCCAGGGCCCAATCAATGTCCGAGCCCACCCACCATGCTACAATCCAGGGCCCAATCACTGCCACCGAGCCTGCCCACCATGCTACAATCCAGGGCCCAATCACTGCCACCGAGCCTGCCCACCATGCTACAATCAAGGGCCCAATCACTGCCAATGAGCCTGCCCACCATGCTACAATCTAGGGCCCAATCACTGCCAATGAGCCCACCCATCATGGTACAATCCAGGGCCCAATCACTGCCAATGAGCCTACCCATCATGCTACAATCCAGGGCCCAATCACTGCCACCGAGCCTGCCCACCATGCTACAATCCAGGGCCCAATCACTGCCAATGAGCCTACCCATCATGGTACAATCCAGGGCCCAATCACTGCCAATGAGCCTACCCATCATGCTACAATCCAGGGCCCAATCACTGCCACCGAGCCTGCCCACCATGCTACAATCCAGGGCCCAATCACTGCCAATGAGCCTACCCATCATGCTACAATCCAGGGCCCAATCACTGCCAAGAGCCTGCCCACCATGCTACAATCCAGGGCCCAATCACTGCCAATGAGCCTGCCCACCATGCTACAATCCAGGGCCCAATCACTGCCACCGAGCCTGCCCACCATGCTACAATCCAGGGCCCAATCACTGCCACCGAGCCTGCCCACCATGCTACAATCCAGGGCCCAATCACTGCCACCGAGCCTGCCCACCATGCTACAATCCAGGGCCCAATCACTGCCAATGAGCCTGCCCACCATGCTACAATCCAGGGCCCAATCAATGTCACCGAGCCCACAAACCATGCTACAATCCAGGGCCCAATCACTACCACCGAGCCTGCCCATCATGGTACAATCCAGAGCCCAATCACTGCCAATGAGCCCACCCATCATAGTACAATCAAGACCCAATCAATGCCAATGAGCAAACTATCATGGTACAATCCAGGGCCCAATCACTACCACTAAGCCCAACCATCATGGTACAATCCAGGGTCCAATCAAAGCCACCAAGTCCACTGCCCCCTTTCCTTTACCACCCAGGGTCTGAAGAATGCCACTGAGCTCACCAATCGTGGTACAATCCAGGGCCCAATCACTGCCACCGAGCCTGCCCATCATGGTACAATCCAGGGCCCAATCACTGCCACCGAGCCCAACCATCATGGTACAATCCAGGGTCCAATCACTACCACTAAGCCCACCCATCATGGTACAATCCAGGGTCCAATCACTGCCACCGAGCCTGCCCATCATGGTACAATCCAGGGCCCAATCACTGCCACCGAGCCTGCCCATCATGGTACAATCCAGGGCCCAATCACTGCCACCGAGCCCACCCATCATGGTACAATCCAGGGTCCAATCACTGCCACCGAGCCTGCCCATCATGGTACAATCCAGGGTCCAATCACTGCCACCGAGCCTGCCCATCATGGTACAATCCAGGGCCCAATCACTGCCACCGAGCCTGCCCATCATGGTACAATCCAGGGCCCAATCACTGCCAATGAGCAAACTATCATGGTATCATCCGGCAGCATCCCGCACGGCTTTCCCCTGTGCCGCTGCTGGAGTCGCCTGCCTCCCTGGAAGCTGCTGGGAGGTCTGGGTGGGGCGGGATCGGGCCTCTGCAGCCATCCCCGCTGAGCCCTCTACAATACCCCAGGATTGGGAGTACCCACTGTCCTCTGCCCCCAGGGTGTCCGCTGTCCTCTGCTAAATACCCCAGGGTGGGAGGATCCGCTGCCATCCCCCTCATACCCTGGGGCCCGGATTACCCTCTGTGCTGTGGGCTAGGACTGTTTTGCTGTGGGCCCCATGATACCCTGCCTGACCCTCTGGGCTCAGAACCCGCTGTGCTGTGTGCTAGACTGCTTTGCCGTGGGCCCCATGATACCCTACCTAATACTCTGGGGCCCGGGGTATCCGCTCTGCTGTGTGCTGAGGAGGTTCGCCCCCCTTCTTTGTTCCTGCCGCCTGCTGTGAGCCAGAACCTACCTGCCGGAGCTGCGAGTGTCCGCAAGCCACCTACCCCCCTGGGAGCCGCCTGCTGCCGAGCGTCTGCAAGCCACCTACCCCCCTGGGAGCCGCCTGCTGCCGAGCGTCTGCAAGCCACCTACCCCCCTGGGAGCCGCCTGCTGCCGAGCGCCCGCAAGTCGCCTATCCCCCTGAGGCCCAGCCCTCCCTTGTCCTGAACTGTCCCTATTGTGCGCACAGACCACCCTTGTCCTGAACTGTCCCTATTGTGCGCACAGACCGCCCTTGTCATGGACTGTCCCTATTGTGCGCACAGACCGCCCTTGTACTGAACTGTCCCTATTGTGTGCCCAGACCACCCTTGTCCTGAACTGTCCCTATTGTGCGCACACAGACCACCCTTGTCATGGACTGACCCTATTGTGCGCACAGACCGCCCTTGTCCTGAACTGTCCCTATTGTGCGCACAGACCGCCCTTGTCCTGAACTGTCCCTATTGTGCGCACAGACCGCCCTTGTCCTGAACTGTCCCTATTGTGCGCACAGACCGCCCTTGTCCTGAACTGCCCCTATTGTGCGCACAGACCGCCCTTGTCCTGAACTGCCCCTATTGTGCGCACAGACCGCCCTTGTCCTGAACTGCCCCTATTGTGTGCACAGACCGCCCTTGTCCTGAACTGCCCCTATTGTGCGCACAGACCACCCTTGTCATGGACTGACCCTATTGTGCGCACAGACCACCCTTGTCCTGAACTGTCCCTATTGTGCGCACAGACCGCCCTTGTCCTGAACTGTCCCTATTGTGTGCCCAGACCACCCTTGTCCTGAACTGTCCCTATTGTGCGCACAGGCCACCCTTGTCATGGACTGACCCTATTGTGCGCACAGACCGCCCTTGTCCTGAACTGTCCCTATTGTGCGCACAGACCGCCCTTGTCCTGAACTGTCCCTATTGTGCGCACAGACCGCCCTTGTCCTGAACTGTCCCTATTGTGCGCACAGACCGCCCTTGTCCTGAACTGCCCCTATTGTGCGCACAGACCGCCATTGTCCTGAACTGCCCCTATTGTGCGCACAGACCGCCCTTGTCCTGAACTGACCCTATTGTGCGCACAGACCACCCTTGTCCTGAACTGACCCTATTGTGCGCACAGACCACCCTTGTCATGGACTGACCCTATTGTGCGCACAGACCGCCCTTGTCCTGAACTGCCCCTATTGTGCGCACAGATCGCCCTTGTCCTGAACTGACCCTATTGTGCGCACAGACCACCCTTGTCATGGACTGACCCTATTGTGCGCACAGACCGCCCTTGTCCTGAACTGCCCCTATTGTGCGCACAGATCGCCCTTGTCCTGAACTGTCCCTATTGTGCGCTCAGACCGCCCTTGTCCTGAACTGCCCCTATTGTGCGCTCAGACCGCCCTTACTTGAACCGCCCCTATTGTGCGCTCAGACCACCCTTACTTGAACCGCCCCATGGCGTGCCCGGAGTATAGCTACCTGGGATACCCCTGAGTGCTTGAGCCATCGCTACCTGCTGAGTCCCCGTGAGCCTGATGTCCCTAGAAAGCTGGGTGGGAGCTGTGCTGAGGTTAGCCCCCCTAGTCAAGGTCCTGCTGAGCCCCCGTGAGCATGTTGTCCCTAGTAAGCTGTGTGGGAGCTGTGTTGAGGCCAGACTCCACAGCCAAAGTCCCGTTGAGTCCCCGTGAACCTGATGTCGTCCCATGGAATCCCATGACCCCATGGTGAAGGAGATACTACTGACCCCATGGTGAAAGAGATACTACTGATCTCATGGTGAAGGAGATACTACTGACCCCATGGTGAAGGAGATACTACTGACCCCATGGTGAAGGAGATACTACTGATCCCATGGTGAAGGAGATACTACTGACCCCATGGTGAAGGAGATACTACTGACCCCATGGTGAAGGAGATACTACTGATCCCATGGTGAAGGAGATACTACTGATCCCATGGTGAAGGAGATACTACTGATCTCATGGTGAATGAGATACTACTGATCTCATGGTGAAGGAGATACTACTGACCCCATGGTGAAGGAGATACTACTGATCTCATGGTGAAAGAGATACTACTGATCTCATGGTGAAGGAGATACTACTGACCCCATGGTGAAGGAGATACTACTGATCTCATGGTGAAGGAGATACTACTGACCCCATGGTGAAGGAGATACTACTGATCTCATGGTGAAGGAGATACTACTGACCCCATGGTGAAGGAGATACTACTGACCCCATGGTGAATGGACCCCATGGTGAAGGAGATACTACTGACCCCATGGTGAAGGAGATACTACTGACCCCATGGTGAAGGAGATACTACTGATCTCATGGTGAAGGAGATACTACTGACCCCATGGTGAAGGAGATACTACTGATCTCATGGTGAAGGAGATACTACTGACCCCATGGTGAAGGAGATACTACTACTGATACTACTGATCCCATGGTGAAGGAGATACTACTGACCCCATGGTGAAGGAGATACTACTGATCCCATGGTGAAGGAGATACTACTGACCCCATGGTGAAGGAGATACTACTGACATGGTGAAGGAGATACTACTGACCCCATGGTGAAGGAGATACTACTGACCCCATGGTGAAGGAGATACTACTGACCCCATGGTGAAGGAGATACTACTGACCCCATGGTGAAGGAGATACTACTGATCCCATGGTGAAGGAGATACTACTGACCCCATGGTGAAAGAGATACTACATGATACTACTCATGGTGAAGGAGATACTACTGACCCCATGGTGAAGGAGATACTACTACTGAGATACTACTGACCCCATGGTGAAGGAGATACTACTGACCCCATGGTGAAGGAGATACTACTGACCCCTGACTACTGATCTCATGGTGAAGGAGATACTACTGACCCCATGGTGAAGGAGATACTACTGATCCCATGGTGAAGGAGATACTACTGATCCCATGGTGAAGGAGATATACTGATCCCATGGTGAAGGAGACTACTGATCCCATGGTGAAGGAGATACTACTGATCCCATGGTGAAGGAGATACTACTGATCTCATGACTCCATGGTGGCCCCCCAAGGTACACTACGATTCTCATGGCTCCGTGGAGACACCTCTTTGGGACACTACTGATCTCATGACTACATGGTGACAACCCTATGAGATACCACTGATCTAAAGACCCCATGGTGCCCCCCTCAGATCACATGACCCTATGGCGACCCCACTATGGGACACCACTGATCACTTGACCCCATGGTGATATCCCCCACGGGACACCACTGATCACATAATCTCATGGTGACCTCCCTATGGGACACCACTGATCACATGACCCCATGCTGACCCCCCTATACGACACACCACTGATCATGTCACCCCGTGGTGATCTACCCTATGGCACTGATCACATGACCCAAGAGAAATGACTGAAATAACTGATCACGTCATCCCATTGTGACCCCCCTATGGGACACCACTGATCACATGACCCCATGGTGACCCCTCTATGGGACACCAATGATCACATGACCCCATGGTGACCCCCCCCATGTGACACCACGGATCACATGACCCCATGGTGACCCCTCTATGGGACACCACTGATCACATGACTCTATGGTGACCCGTCATGGGACCCCACTGATCACATGACCCCATGGTGACCGATCTATGGGACACCACTGATTATATGACCCCATGATGACCTTCCCAATGGGACCCCACTGATCAAATGACCCTATGGTGACCCCCCTCATGGGACCACACTGATCACATGTCCCCATGGTGACCCCCAATGAGACACCACTGATCACCTGACCCCATGGTGACCTCTCATGGGACACCACTGATCACATGACTGCATGGTGACCCCAATATTGGACACCACTGATCACATGACCCATGCTGACCCCTGTATGGGACACTGATCACATGACCCCATTGTGACCCCTCTATGGGACCCCGCTGATCACACTACCCCATGGAGACCCCTCTATGGGACCCCGCTGATCACATGACCCCATTGTGACCCCACTGGTCACATGACCCCATGGTGATCCCTCTATGGGACACCATAGGTCACATGACCCCATGGTGACCCCTCTATGGGACCCCACTGATCACATGACCCCTTGTAACATACATGTGACGTAAATGTACAGATGTGAGTAGATAAGATGCGATCGGTGGCAATATGTAATGGTAACCTTAGGGACATTCCATTGTCAGTAAAGATGTATATTCAGTCAGAGGGACTCAGACAGGAGCTCATCAATTGGCATCTGAAGAGCCCGGCTTCCTGTGGAAGTGACACCTTCTGGGGAAACTGGTTTAGGAGGAAGTGGCTCCAGACATTTCGGGTTCATGACAGCGGGGGTCTCCGATCTGTCTGGGGGGCTAAAAGTGTCTCCATACATCAAAGGAGTATGTTCCATCTCTCATAAAAGCTGAAATATGAGTTGCAGAGAGATGAGAATACTTCCTTCTGATAGGGCGCTCTGTGGGTCACATCTGTATATAAGAATCATATTTGTGGTTTAGGTAGAAGGCAGGAAAATGCAGGAAATGGTTAGATGGTGCTGGATGGTGACAGTCGGATGGTGTTTGGTACTGTCACGATTGGACTGATGCGCTGGTGTCGGAAATCCAATCCCCGACTTGGTGATTCAAGCCAGTCTTGGCCCGATTGAACTTGGGCGGGTACAGGAACACCCCCCATGGGCAATTGGCTGAGGACTAATGTCCCACCTACATCCATATTCCCATAAATGGAGTACACGGGCATTGGGACATGGTGATTCATAGAGCCGGTTCGATTTGACTGACGCATTGCTGACTTCTGACTGGATTAGAGGGATTAGATTGGAGAGAATAGATTGGAGGGATTGGATTGGAGAGATTAGATTGGATTAGATTGGATTGGAGGGATTGGATTGGAGAGATTGGATTGGAGGGATTAGATTGGAGAGATTGGATTGGAGGGATTAGATTGGAGAGATTGGATTGGAGGGATTAGATTGGAGAGATTGGAGAGATTGGATTGGGGGGATTAGATTGGACATATTGGATTGGAGGGATTAGATTGGACAGATTGGATTGGATTAGATTGGAGGGATTGGATTGGAGAGATTAGATTGGAGGGATTGGATTGGAGAGATTAGATTGGATTAGATTGGAGGGATTGGATTGGAGAGATTAGATTGGAGGGATTAGATTGGAGAGATTAGATTGGAGGGATTAGATTGGAGAGATTGGATTGGAGAGATTAGATTGGAGAAATGAGATTGGAGGGATTGGATTGGGAGAGATTGGATGGAGGGATTAGATTGGAGAGATTGGATTGGAGGGATTAGATTGGAGAGATTGGATTGGAGGGATTAGATTGGAGAGATTGGAGAGATTGGATTGGATGGGGGGGGATTAGATTGGACATATTGGATTGGAGGGATTAGATTGGACAGATTGGATTGGATTAGATTGGAGAGATTAGATTGGAGGGATTGGATTGGAGAGATTAGATTGGATTAGATTGGAGGGATTGGATTGGAGAGATTAGATTGGAGGGATTAGATTGGAGAGATTAGATTGGAGGGATTAGATTGGAGAGATTGGATTGGGAGGATTGAATTAGATTAGATTGGATTAGATTGGAGGGATTAGATTGGAGGAGATTGGATTGGATAGATTGGAGAGATTAGATTGGAGAAATTGAGATTGGAGGGATTAGATTGGAGGGATTAGATTGGAGGGATTAGATTGGGGAGATTGGATTGGAGAGATGAGATTGGAGAGATTAGATTGGGAGAGATTAGATTGGAGAGATTAGAGATTGGATTGGATTGATTGGATTTGGATTGGAGGGATTGGATTGGAGGGATTGGATTGGATTAGATGGGGAGGGATTAGATTGGAGGGATTCGATTGGGAGAGATTGGATTGGAGATTAGAGATTGGAGGAGAATTGATTGGAGGGATTAGATTGGAGGGATTAGATTGGAGGAGATTAGATTGGAGAGATTGGATTGGAGAGATTAGTTTGGAGTGATTAGATTGGAGGGATTAGATTGGACAGATTGGATTGGAGGGATTAGATTGGACAGATTGAAGATTGGATTAGATTGGGGGGATTGGATTGGAGGATTAGATTGGAGGGGGATTAGATTGGAGATTGGATTGGGGGGGGATTAGATTGGACATATTGGATTGGAGGGATTAGATGGAGGACAGATTGGATTGGATTAGATTGGAGAGATTAGATTAGATTGGATGGGGATTAGATTGGATGAGGAATGGATTAGATATGGATTAGATTGGAGGGATTGGATTGGAGAGATTAGATTGAGAATGAGAGATTGAGAGAAATGGGGGGATTAGATGAGAATTGGATTTGAGAAGATTAGATTGGATTAGATTGGATGGGATTAGATTGGAGATGATTGGGGATTGGAAAGATGAAGAAGATTGGGAGAGGATTGATTGGAGGGATTAGATTAGGGGGGAGAAGGGATTAGATTGGGGAATTAGAATGGGTGGGGATTGGATTGGGAGAAATGAGATTGGAGAGATTAGACTGGAGAGATTAGATTGGAGATTAGATTGGAGAGAGTGAATTGGAGGGGATTGGATTGGGATTGGAGGATTGGATTGGGAGAGAATTAGATTGGATGGGGATTTCGATTGGAGAGATTGGATTGGAGAGATTAGATTGGGAGGGATTGTATTGGAGGAGATTAGATTGGAGAGATTAGATTGGAGGGAGGGGGGGGGAGATTGGAGAGATTGGATTGGAAATTAGATTGGAATGATTAGATTGGAGAGGGATTAGATTGGACAGATTGGATTGGAGGGATTAGATTGGACAGATGGGATGCATTGGATTAGAATGGGGATTGGGGATTGGATTGGAGAGATTAGATTGGATTAGATTGGAGGGATTAGATTGGGGGATTGGATTGGAAAGGGATTAGAGATTGGACAGATTGGGAAAAAAATGGATTAGATTGGAGGGAGTTTAGATTGGATTAGATTGGAGAGATTAGATTGGATTAGATGGATTGATGGATGGATTGGAGAGATTGGATTGGAGGAGATTCGATTGGAGAGATTGGATTGGGGGATTGATTGGGATTGAAGATTGGATGATGAGAGATTGGGATTGGAAGATTAGATTGAAGGGATTAGGGATTGGTTTGGGGAATTGGGATTGGAGATTGGATTTGATTGGGAGATTAGATTGGAGAGATTAGATTGGAGGGATGAAAGATTGAATGGGAGATTGGGATTGGAGGGGGGATTAGATTGGAAGAGGATGAAAATGAGAGAGATTAGATTGGAGATTGGATTGGAGAGATTGGATTGTGAGATTAGATTGGAGAGATTAGATTGGTGGGATTAGATTGGAGAGATGAGATGGAGGGATTAAGATTGGATTATGACTGGAGGGATTAGATTGGGAGATGATGGATTTGGGAGAGATTAGGGGAGAGATTGGATTTGGGGGAGATGATTATGAGATTGGATTAGATTGAGAAGGGGGGAGATTGATTGGTGGGATTAGATTGGAGGGATATGAGATTGAGAAAGGGATGAGATTGGAGAGATTGGATTGGAGAAGAGATTAGATTGGAGGGATTAGATTGGAGGGGAGAAGAGGGATAGATTTGGGGGGATTAGATTGGAGGGATGTGAAAGGGAGATGAGATTGGATTGAAATTAGATTGGATTGATTGGGAGGATTAGAGAGGATTAGATTTGGATGGGATTGATTGGATAGAGGGAGATTAGGGAAAAGAAAGAGGGATTAGATTGGGAAGAGATTTGGATTGGATTAGGATTAATGGAGAGATTGGATGGATGGGATTTAGATTGGAAGGGGAATGAAGAATGGTAGAAATTGGAGAGAAGATTGGGGGGATTGGAGGGAAGGAGAGATTGGATGGATTGGAGAGATTGGATTGGAGAGATTGAGATTGGATGGAGAGATTGGATTTGATGAGGGATATAATTGAGATAGATTGAGGGAGTATTGATTGGGAGATTAGAGTGAGGGAGATGATTGGAGGGATTAGATTGGAGGGAAGGGATTGGATTGGAAGAAGATGGAGTAGATTGATGATTGGAGAGATAGATTGGGGAGATAGAGATGGAGAGATTAGATTGGAGAGATAGATGGATGGGAGGGGGGAGGGATGAATTGGAAAATTGAGGATTGGATTGGAGAGATAAATTGGAAGAAAATTGGATTGGAGAGAGAGGGGAAAGAGAGAGAGATGGATTGGAATAAGGATTAGATTGGATTAGGATAATGGGGATTGGGGATTGGAGAGATTAGATTGGAGGGATTTGGAGATTGGAGAGATTGGATTTGAGAATTAGATTGGATTAGATTGGAAAGATTGGAGGGAAAGATGATTAGAAGGGGGGATTGGAGAAGATGAGGGGAAAAGATTGGGAGATTGGGGAGGGGAGAGATTGGGGATGAGATAGGAATAGATTGGAGAGAATTGGGATTGGAGAGAGATTAGATTGGAGAGATTGGGGGATGGAGATGGATTGGATTGGAGGGATTGGATTGGATGAGATTGGAGATTGATAAAGTTGAATGGAGGATTTGATTGGATTGGGAGATTAGATTGGAGGGAGATGGAAAATTGGAGAGAAAAGATTGGAGGAGATTGATTTGGGGGGAGATTGGAGATTGGAAAAGATTAGATTGGATGATTGGGGGATTAATTTGAAGATTGGGAGGGATGAAGATAGAATTTGGAATTGAAAAATTAGTTGGAGATAAATTGAAGAATTGGAGAGGGTAGATTGGGGGATTTGATAGAAGGTAAATTGGAAGGTGGATAGGAATTAAGGATGGATTGGAGGGGGATTAGATATGGGAGGGTTTGGATTGGATTAATGGGGAGGAGGATGGAGGATAAAAAGGAGAATTGGGGGAGATTGAAAGATTTTAAGGATTGGAAGGGTGTATGATAATGGGGGATAAAAATGATGGGATTAGATTGGGAGATGTGGAATGAAATTAGATTGGAGGGAGTTTTAGATAAAATGGGAAAGAAGATGATGAGAAGATGAAAGATTTTTATTTGGAAAAAGGAGATGAGGGATTGGGAGAGGGGGATAAATGGAGGGGTAAAAAAATGGAGAGATGATGATAAGTTAGATTGGAATATGAAGGGAAGAGAAGGAGAGAAGTTGAGTGATTGAGGGATGAATGGGGATTGGAGAGAGATTAAGGAAAAAAGAGAAATTGGAAGGGATGAGATTGGAATTTTGGATGATTGGATGAGAATGATTGGATTAGAAAGAAGGATGGGATAGATTGATAGTTTGATGGAGAATGAGATTGGAAGGGGATTGTGATTGGAAGGAAAGAGGAGATAAAAAAGTGATGGATTGGGGGGATAAGGATTGAAGGTTGGTAAGGGGATGAAGAAATTATGGATGGAGGGATTGAGAGGGGAATGAGAATTTGGAGGAAAGGATGGAGGGATTAAAGATTGGAATATGATTGGAAAGATTGGATTGGTAGAGATTTGGGAGTATGAAGAAAATGAGGAGATTGGAATTGAGGGGGATGATGGGGGATTGGAATGGATGAAGAAATGAATTGATTGGATTGGAAATAGATTGGAGATGGGATGAATGGGGTAAAAAAAATGGGAGGGGAAATAGATTGGATTGAATGAGAAAGGGGGAGATTGAATGGATAAGGAGGAAATTAGGAAGATGGGGGGGGGAGAAGATGAAGGATTGGGGAGAATAGGAATTGGGGAGAAAGGGATGGAGGATGATTAGAATGATTGGGGAGGGATTAGGTATGGGGGATGGGGGGATGATAGATTGTAAGAAGGGAAGGGTGGGGGGATATGGGGAGATTGAAATTGAAGAAATGAAATGAGATTTGGAGGGATTGGGATTGATGAGATAAAGAAATGGGGAGATTGGAAATGGAAAGGGATTGGATTTGGAGGATATGATGGGAGATAAAGAATGGGAGGGGAGATTGATAGGGGATGATGAGAATTAGGAGTAGATGGGGAGATTGAGGGAATTGATGGGGATGGTTTTTGGTTGTGGGGGGAAGAGAATGTTTGGGGAGGATTGGATTGGGGGAGGAATGGTATAGGATTGAAGGATGATTGGATGGAGATGGATTAGAGATTGGGAAGATTGGTTGGATTGAGGAATGTAATAGATTGGATAAGATTGGAGGGAGATTAGAAAATTGGGAAAGGGAAGATGTGGGGAAGGAATGGGGTTGAATTAGATAAGATGTAAGATTGATTAGGGGGGGGAATGGGGTGATTTAGGAGGGGGATAATGGATGGAATGGAAGTTGGTGGAAGAAGTTAGATTTGGAAAATGAAGAAGAAGTGTTAAATGGAATGGGAATGGAGAATGAGGAAGAGGAATGATTGGAGGGATTAGATGGGGAGAAATGGGATTGGAGAGATGAGATTGTAAGAGAAGGATTGGAGAAGGAGATAGGATTGTAGGGGGGAGAAAATATGAATGGGATTAGGATTGAAAAGAGATGATGGATTGGGGAGGGTTTGGGGGTGGATGGGATGGGGATTTAATTAATTAGATTGGAAGATGGTGAGATTGGGAGATATAGATAAAAAGGGGAGAGTTGGATTGGAGAGATTAGATGTGGAGTGATTAGATATTGGAGGGATTGTGGATTGGAAAGGGGAGATAATGGGAGGGGAATTGGGGGAATTGATTGGGGATTGAAAAGTGGAAGATTGGAGAGAATGATTGGTGGGGATAGGAATAGGGTGGAAGATGTGTTTGATGATGGGGGTAAATTTGGATTAGGGGAAGGATTGGATTGGAGAGATTAGAGGTGAAATGTGGATGAAGAGAATGGGGGGATTAGATGGATAGGGAATGGAGAAAGAAAGGGGGATTGGATTAGGAGATAGATTGGAGAGATTGGATGGGATGAAGATTGGAAGAGATTGGATTGGAGATGGATTAGATTGAATTAGATTGGAGAAGGATGTAGATTGAAGGGATAGTTGGGTGGAGGGGAGAAGATTTGGAAGAATTAATGTATGGGGGAGGGTTAGATTTTGGATGGGAAGGATGGATTAAGATTGGAGAGGTTTAAGGATAGATGAGGGGATGATGAAGGATTGGTGTTAGTTTAGGAGTGGATTAGGATGGAAGGTGATGATTAATTGGATCAGAATAGGAGGGTGGAAATGGATTGGGGGGAGTTTAGATTGGATTAGATTGGATTAAGAGGGGATGGATGGAGATTGGGGAGGTGGAAGAAGATTTTGGAGGGATTAGATAGGGGGAATTGGAGAGATTGGATTGGAGGGATTGGTTGGGGGAGGATTGGTGGGTAGAGAAATGGGATTGGTTATGAATATGTATAATTGGTTAGATTGAAGTTGAGAAGGAGGATTGGAGGGTTTTGGGGTTGGAGAGATTAGGTTTGGAGGGATTGGATTGATGGAGATTGAGGGGAGATTGGATTGGAGGAATTGGATTGGGTGGAGATGGGATTGGAGAGTAGGCTGGTTTTGGATTGGAGGGTTTAGGTTAAGTGATGGAGGGATTAGATTGGAGGGATTAAGGGGATTGGAGGGATTAGATTGGAGAGATTGGGATTGGAGGGATTGGATTGGATGAGGAGATTGGAGAGATTGGATTGGAAGGGGGAACATGAACACCATGGTGACCCCTCTATGGGACCCCGCTGATCACATAACACCATGGTGAACCCCTCTATGGGAGCCATAGTCGCTGATCATCGACACCATGGTGACCCCTCTATGGGACCCCGCTGATTCACATGCATGACCCCTCTATGGGACCCCACTGATCACATGACCCCTCTATGGGACCCCCACCTGATCGCATGATACCATGGTGACCCCCTCTATGGGACTCCCGCTTGATCGCATGACACCATGGTGACCCCTCTATGGGACCCCGCCCTGCTGATCACATGACACCATGGTGAACCCCCTCTATGGGACCGCCGACTGATCAACATGACCCCTCTATGGGGACCCCAACTGATCAACATGACCCCCTCTATAGGACCCCACTGATCACATGACCTCCCCTCCCCATTTGACGGCCTGGAAGTGGGGAAAGCCTCAGTTTTTGTGAAATTTTCTCCACCAATACGGGGCCGATGAGGACAGCCAGGCCAGAGAATTTTCCCCCTCGCAGACCACACCCCCAAAAT